>SWKW01000009.1:0-210912 GCA_011058865.1 Didymella keratinophila | reverse complement strand
GGTGTTTTAAAGAAAAAATTTTTTCCGCCACAAGTGTGGGGGGGGCGCCCTTCTTTGCTAAGGGGGGGGGGGGGGGGGGGGGGGGGTTGTGCACGGCCCTGCAAACACCGCTTCCTCTCTTCGTGCACCTAAACAACACCGTCATGATCGTGGTCGAAGCCTCAAGCAAATCTAGAGGTGGCGCGTTTGTCATAGACCGACAGTCCCACCAGCACCAGACTTCGAAGAATTGAGGCATGTAATTCTGTCATTACTCAGGACTTCGTCCTCAATGATCCTGTAGGCGGTTGCCAGGAGCTGCCGTTTGCTCTACGTTATGTTGATCTCGGCTCCGACGCCATCCTCATATTCGGACCGTATCATAGACTCCATCTCACCAGCTTCGTACGCACGACAGACTCCCGCCTCCTGCGCATCGCTCAAGTTGCAATGGTACTGGTCTCACGAGAGTGACGCGTTTGAGTACAGAACACCTTCGGAAAAGAACGAATGCGAACGATGTAAGTGATGAGATTGAGTCTGAAAGACGCTACCCGCTGAACGTAGCTGTGAGACGAAGCAAGCCCTGGAGAAGAAAAGGAGTGCATTCATACATAATCAACGCTAGCAGTCAAATGCTGTCTCTGTGGCCTGCACAGCGCATTGTCTGCTCCACGAGAACCGGTAATGCCTCATGAAGTCTGGACATTCGCATTGTCATCATGCCACAAGGGCGACTGCGACCTTCTCAGCCCTGGCCACCAAGCCCTCGGCCCTCTTTTCCGCCTCGCGCTTCGCGTTCCTGGCCTTGATCTTCGCCTGCGCGCTCTTCACCTGCTGGACCAAGAAGTCAACGCCCTCGTCAGCGCGTGCGCCGTATGTTAAGTGAGCTGGCAAAACGAGCAGCTGGCCACGGCAAACGGCATCTCCAGCCTGGCAGATGATCTTGACCTTATCGGCTGGGAAGTTGGGGATCTGATCCTTGTCCTGCTGCTTCTGGGTGTCGCCGTAGAGGACAACTCCGGCGATCTGCTCCTTGACGGCAGTGTCGAGCTCTTCGATGGCACGGTGGTTGACAGCAGCACCTTGAGAGTAGCCACCCGCTACGATGACTGAGTCTGGGCACTTCTGTGCCATGGAGTTCAGAGTGTCTTGCATCAGCCTCTTTGAGATGGTATCTGTGCCTCCTGGAATGGCGTTTGTGCCAAGGGTAGCAGCGTAGTCGATACCCTCGGTTGCAACGGTGTTGGCGCCAAATTCCTGCTTCAGTCCATCTGAGGTGGGAGGACCAACCACGGTCCCCTATGAAAGTCAATCTCCTGCTTCTTGAACATTAAGGACCACATACCATGTTGCCGATCTCGGTTGATCCACGAGCCCAGGCGAACAAGATGTCTCTACATCCTCCGGTTGAGAACTCCTTCGATGTAGTGCCAGTTTTACCAAGGCCGAGCTGGCGTGTCTCGATCGGACCGGCGGCAGCGAAGCCGGCAAGAGCGCTGATAAAGATTGAAGATTGGAAGTACATGATGGGCAGAATTGAGACTAGTGGATGTCAATGTAGACTTCAGATTGTATGAACAAGTGTAGCGAGCGGATGAAGAAGTGAAAGTAAGGAGGCTCGGCCCTGCGAGGAAGTAGAGATGGTTGAAGAGCGGACTGCTGCTGTTGTTTACTTCATGCTGGCGATGAAGTCTCTTTATCTCAAGTCTCTCCGTATTGCCAAGTCCGCCTGTGGCACGTTCGGAATAAAAGCAAAGGCATGACCCAAGATCTGCCAAGTGGAGGAGAGGTCGTTTTATTTGGAGGACCAAGAGTCTGGAGAATGCTGAAGTAGTCGACTTCAGATACCGAGGAGAACAGCGATGAGTTGTCATTCTCATTGGTCGTTCCAAGGCTTCGTTGAGCTTTGTTCATGCAGTCGAGGTACGTCGAGTCAAGCATTCGGCACTGAGGCTCGCATATCCTAGTATATGGAACTGGACCAAGCTCAAGCTCACCTCGTGTAGATGTGGCCAGGGCGGTTCGACCTTCGCGCATTGCACTGCCACCAATGAGAGCTATGCTGCCGCAACTTCTCCGTTGAGGTCATGCAAGATCGACACGATAACTTGGTAGCATGATACGACATGGAACAAAGTGCAACCAGGTAGCAGGGTAGATCCAGCGGGAGTAATTTTAGCGCGTTGAAGGGTGTGTAAGGCGATGAAGCTGCCTCGGCAGTCGATCGCGCTCGGCCGTTTCAAGATGTGCAGTGACGCGAAAATTGACTCTCCGCATCAAATCCGAAACGTGGTCGAAAAATATGCCGCAGGATCATCGCTGCACTGCGCAACAGGAACAAAGGGCTTCGGCTAGACGGCACCGTGGCTTCTTGTGTAGAGTATGCGAAAGACTGTAAATGGACCAATCGTGGAAAACCTCTTAGTTCCTGCTTTGGGTCGAGCATGCATCATGCAGAAAGTACCCCTCCTCCCTGACCTTTACCAAGGAAGCTCCTCGCCGCTCCTATGGTAGAATCTCCCCGTACTCTCCAGGCCCTTGCTCATCAATACCCGCCATAGATCAGATGCCGCAACGTCCGGCTCAACCGCTCCCTTCACGTCTTCGTTACCACCGGCTTTCCACTTCTGATCCAAGTTGCTCTTTACAATTCCCGGATGCAACAGGACTACTGGTACGTTGCGGTCCTTCAGATCGATGGCAAGATTCTTGAAGAGCATGTTCACGGCGGTCTTGGAGCTGCGGTAAGAGTACATCCCTCCCGTAGAATTGTCCGCGATGCTTCCTACACGAGAGGACATGACTGCGATTCGAGGGTGTTGTGCCTTCAAGACGTTTGGTAACAGAGCCTGTGTCAAAAGGAGCGGTCCGAACGTGTTGACTGCGAAGGTCTTCTGCAGGTTGTCGAGGGTGACTTTGTCCAATGTGTCGGACTCATGTGGATACATAATTCCCGCAACGTTCAGAAGGAGGTCGATTGGTCGGTCGCCAAACTTCTGTCCGAAAGCTTCGACGTCATCTTGCGATGAGACGTCAAGTTCAGAGGTTTCGCAGCCGAGCTCAGAAATAGGCGCGCCAATATCTCTGTCTACCGCTATGACTTCATAGCCCTGATCATGGTCAGCGCGAGTCCATTCACCGTACTTACTACATTCATTTGGCTGCAGCTACCTCCTTGATGAGGATCCGCGCGAATGCGTTTCCAATGCCCGAGTTCGCTCCTGTGACTACGGCCGTCGGCATGACGTCTGTTACTGTACTGCTTGGTGTTTCCGGATGTTACAGGCTACGGTGAACCAGTTGTTTTATACCGTCTTGTGTTGGGATAGGATACATGGAGTGTTAGCTGCGTATAATCATTTTGTCTCTCTGTCAGGCGCTAATGACATCATTCTCGTCATACAGCAGTAAGACGACCGCGCAGATCAGTTGGTCACCGAGCACGATCGTTCAAGGTATGCATTGTGAAATTATTCTCGCATAGCAGAAAAAGACGGTCACGCATGACCCAGCGAGGAAAGCCTGAGGGTCATGTCAAAGAGGGCAGCGATGCGTCCCAGACGAAAGTGGGGCCGATCTTGCCCGGAGGGCACGCTTGCATCTCCTCAAATACACCTTCATCAGAGCGCGTCCCCGAACCCGAATCCAGCTCTATATCAACAGAAAAATACTGGGGTCTCTGATCTTCTGACCACCTGTCCCTCGTCACTCGCTTGCGGTTCTGCGGTCCGCTCTTGCCCGGATGCTGAAGTGGTAACCTCTTCAACAGTCTCTCGACTCATATCAGGCCGCAGTTCAAGTACTTCCATTGCATCCGGCGGCTTCGAAGAGTCTCCTTCTTCCCCGCCTGCAACATCCTGGAGAGTTGGCGCCTTCTTGAATCCGCTCGATGTCTTCTCCAACTGCGGGACGCCCTCCGCAGCATCCTGTGCGACCCAATGCGTCATCCCGAAATGCTTTGGCATGTCCTTCAGCTTGTTACTGACGGCCTTACCACATATCCAGCACTTTCGGCCTTTGGCGTTGCTCAAGAAGTCCGTCCACATTGCCATCATGCGTTCAGTCTCTGCAGGTTCCAAAACACCGGCGACTGCGTGCTTGACCTCATTCCAGCTTTGTAGCAGGGTGAGTAAGGGACCTTCCTGTGCATACGGATACTCGTAGTCCCTCAGGTTGCCCGGCTCGTACTTTCCTTGCAAGACAGTCGAGATGCCATCCAGCAGTGCGGCCATGAACTTGTTCTTCTTACGTTCGCCGTCAATCTCAGTCTTCCACCACTCAAGCAGCAACGGGATCTTGTGTAATACATCGACAAGCTGAGTCCCTGTCAAGACGAAGTATGTGGCAAGGATTGACGATTTGATGGACAGGCACAGCATCGGACAGAACGGTGGCAAACGAATTGCATCGCCGGCGGTCTGGACTAGGCAAACGCCATCTCTGAGCTCGCTCGACACGTTCATCTTTGTACCATCGAACCCTTCAGCGAATGCGCTATAAGAGCTCTGGAGGATGTCGAGATTGTGTTTGGTCGGTGGCCAAATAATCCACGCCACAGAGCCTGACAGTAAAGTCGTGAAGGTAGTGCCTTCGTTGCTATGCTGGAGTGACAGCAGCGTATCGCGCGGAAGAACTGTGGCTTCAGTCATGGACTCGCTCACGACGTTATCGTAGGCGACCTTCTTGTCCCCACACATGTCGTCCAAAACCGGACTGCGAAAGCTCAGAACAATGCCGCCGGTGTCAGGCTGATCATCAGTCAAGCTTTCAAGTTGCTCGAGTTGATCTGTGTCTGTCTGCGATTCATTTGTTCCAGGCTGCGTACCATCGTTGCTTTCCTCCTTATGGCGATGTTGTGACGTCCGCAGGTCGGCGATGAGAAGCTGTTGCAAGTCTTCCAGCGAAGGTAACGCTTTGCTAGCAAAAGGTGACTGCTTCCTTCCTAGGCTTGGGAAGTCGTTCTGTTCCGGTCCAAAGGAGAGACGACTTGAAGGCTTGCCATCGAATGGACGGTTCTTGCCGTTTTTCGTCAGCGAGATGAAGAGCGGGGCATGCTGAGAGTCTGCCTTGTTCAACGCCTCGCGCACTTTCTCCAAGCTGGTGACGCGGTCAGGTGTCATTTTGTCGGAGAAGCCGTCGCAAGGTTGCTCGAGCTGAAGGTGGCGTTTATTGTTGACAAAGTAAGAGATCCTAAAAGGATTCGCGCAGAGCCAGCTGGATTGTTCGAGATTTATCGGTGGTGGGCGCGTGCTGTTTGGTGAAGGTGCGGTGAATTGTCCTTGTGGTAAGTGAAAACTGGCTCGAGTCGCTGAACTAATGAACTCAGTGCTACTAGCTCCGCACTGCACACAGCCTGATTGAATGGCTTCCGCAGCTACGCAGTCTACGTCCACGGACAGCATAACATCACAATCTCGAAGCTGCACTGTCTACCTCATGTCTGGGCATTGCACACCCAGTTGGGCGCGAGAACAGATGATACATCTGACATCCAGATATAGCTTGTAACCAAGGCTGATTAGGAAAGTCGACATATATGCCGTGCACGCTAGTTATCTCACCACGCAAGCGGACGAATCAAGCTTGACATGGACGAGCAAGCAGTGTCCATCCAATGCGCAATATGACGCAGAGAGCCAGAAACTGGAATTTGCAGGCTGAGTGAGGCCCAAACAAGCTTCCGTGCCAGCTTTACACTACGCTTTACATTGCTTTAGCGGATAGAGGCTTCGCGTCACTGACTAATGTTTGGCTGTGTCAGTGACCACTCGCGCCATAGAATGCCCTGCATGCCCATTGGTGGCACATAGAAGCTAGTTCCTGTACGAAACCAGCTATAAAGATCAGAGACGGCCCTACATGATGCGTACTGGTATGCTCTCTTGACGTGGCGCCGTCCAGGTTTGCCAACTTGCACGCAAGAACTTACTACCTAGTTACTACCAAAACCAGATGCGGCCCTCTCTTACATACCTCCTGGATCCGAAATACTATGAAGGCAAATCATCCATGTCTATTGCCTCAATGCTATCGTGTTGTGCGAATATTTGCTATTCTGTGAGATGAAGCACTTCTGACTGGCGGTATTGATCAAATCATCGCACCAGCGAAGCAAACAGCCTCAATTTCTGCCCTGATGTACTGTCAGTTCCCTCCACATCCAAGGGACAATAGATCTTTCGGTCCTCACACGTGAAGTCGTAATCGACCATATGCATGCTCGCGTTGCATTGCCCAATCGCGTACTAGCCGGTCTTTCGCTTAGCTTCGGCAGGGCTCCTGCGACTCTTCTGACGTGCGGACAACTCTGCGCCACGGAATGTACAAGAAGCTCGCCGCAACATCAGTCGACACGCCCTGAACTCTCAAGGGTTTTCCGCTTGAAGCCATGCAGACCGGCGGGCAAGCGCCAGATAACGGCGTCGGGAAAGCGCAATTCGTTCTCCTTTGCCTGATTGGGATACCTCTCCCCACAAGATGAAAGAGCCCCGCGCTCCTAGCGCCACTGCGATCACAACTCGTCACCGAGAACGGATTAGCAAGTCGCGATAGTCGATAGAGCTGATAGAGTATAAAGATGGAGGCTGAATGTTTGCTTGACGAGTACTGCCATCACGCTCTTGCCCCTTGATCCAACAGACCCGGAGAAGCAGACACAATGGCAGCATCAGAGCCATCATACCTCATCGTAGGAGCCGGTGTTTTCGGAGTCTCCACCGCCTACCACCTTATCAAGAAGTACCCCAATCGCCAGGTCACTATCCTCGATCAGGATCCGTATGATGGCGATAACCGTGTAGCAGCGTCCTGGGACTGGAACAAGGTTGTGCGCGCTGACTACGACGACATCGTCTACACCGAGCTTGCCCTCGAAGCTCAGGACGTGTTCAACGAGGACCCTCTCTGGAAACCCTACTTCCACCAGACTGGTATCTTCTGGGTTTGCCGCTCAGACTACGCTCAGGACGTTATCAACAACTACAAGAAGCTCGGGCGTGCCGCCGACCTCAAGGCTGTTTCTGTTGAGGAGGCCAAGAAACTGTTTGGCGGGCTTTTTGAGGATGCAAACTACGATGGCGCAAAGGAGGTGCTTGTCAACAAGACAAGTGGCTGGTCAGAAGCTGGCAACGCCCTGCGCGCTGTGACCAAGTGGTCGATGGAGAAGGGCGTCAAGTACGTCGTTGGTAAGGCCAAGCACCTGGAATTCGACCGACACAACGCATGTACTGGTGTGTTGACAGAAGACGGCAAGATCCTGCGCGCAACCAACGTCATCCTGTCCACAGGAGCCTACACCGGTAAGCTGTTAGAACAAGCGGCGAACGCGAGCGGTAACAAGGACCTCCGTGCTGGACATAGAATCGTTGCCGGTGGTATCACTACGGGTATGACTACTCTTGACGCGAAGTCGTACGAGCGTTTCAAGGATATGCCCGTCGGCGTCCAGGGCTACAACGCACAGATCGGTCCCTTCATTGGCAGCCTGCCACCCACAAAGGACCGTGAGCTCAAGTGGTGGGGCGAGAAGATCTTCAAAAACACACATGAGGCCGTCCCCGGCAGCTGGATCTCTGCGCCGCCGACAGGGAAGGACTACAACCAGTGGGATGTACCTGGACCGCTCAAGCTTGACATCGATCATGCGAATGATGTCTTCTACGGCAAGAACGGTGCGAGCTGGAAGATGGACAAGCACCGCATTTGCTGGTTAGTTCCCTCACACTGAAAGCTCAGTTTGAAACACTAACAACAGCCAGGGATGCTTTCACAACAAGCTCCGACTTCATCATCTCACCCCACGCCGCAGCGAAGGGTCTGTACGTCGCCACATGCGGCTCCTTCCACGGCTACAAGTTCTTCCCAGTACTAGGCAAGTACGTTGTGCAGATGCTGGAGGGCAACCTGAGAGACGACCACAAGGAGAAGTGGGCGTGGGACCGCGAGAGGCCCTCTCCTTCTCTGAACCCCGACTGGCCACGATTCGAGATGAAGGATTTGATGGATCAGTGGCCGAAGGCGAAGTTGTAAGGGTTAGCAGGTTGTTTGCATCGTTTGGGAACTTGCATCTTGCATTGAATGCGCGGCGTTTGGATCCAGTCGTTGGTAGACATACGAGACACATGACATTGAACGTTCAACAAGATCATCACGGTTGTGCACTAAAGTACTGTGATAATGTGACTGAGTCCAAATGCAGCAGACTTTCAATCAACGATCAAGGAAGTGCACTAACAGGATACACAAGTGAGGGCATGAACCTTGAGCAACAAAGATGAGAAGTTGTAGGCACTGGAATGACACTGATCTCATCGAGGGGCAGACGCGTGTCGCACTAGCGTGGTTTAGCGCCTTCCCACCAGCAAAGCAAAATCAAGCCCCGCCGCACCACAAAACCCCCATATCCACAACAACGGCAAAAAGAATTGTCGCTGAGCTCTAGAAGAGCCATTTGTGTCAGTGCCGTGAATCGAACACGGGCTGGCGCGGATCTGGATCGGAACACTAGGTGTTCGCCAGCCACAACGCGACGTCATACCACTAGCTGTGCAGTTGTTAGACGCTGCGAGAGCGATAGAAGGAGTGCAACTTACACCACACCGACGAGGTGATCATCTTCTGATGAATTGATGACTCATCAAAAAATTATATAATATATATTCACAGTCCAAACGGAGCACGGATCACTTCGCAGGGAGGCACATGGAGATCATTCTAGAGCTTGGTACGTGTGGGTCGATTGATAATATGTACAGCGAGTGTAGTGTTTCTCCACTCTGAGTGGAGCCCGATCATGGCGCTTATGCGGTGACCTTGGTCTTGATGAAGGCAAGAGCCTGGGAGCCATACTTGTTGACGTACTGCTGGTGAGTGTTGGCGTCGTTGCCATTGCAACAGTAAGGGTCAGCAGCGTCGCAGTACGACTTGATGATACTCGTGTTGGCGGGCGAGCACTGGAAGCCAGCAGGGCGGGCGGCGAACTACAAGGTCTGTCAGTGTTGCTCTCATCAATGCTTTGCGGGTTACTTACGCCTCCAGCTGCGCATGTGCCGACGTTGTAGGGCAGGCCAGCGCGGTTGTGTGGGTCGCCCATGAAGATAGCGGCCTTGACGGCATTCAAAGCATTGCCAGTGAGCGTGGAACCAGAGCCACCGCAGATGGCGTTGTCCATGATCTGACCACCCTGTTCGAAGTTAGCCGGCAATTTGCAAAGAAGGTCTGGAAGACGTACCTGAGAGTATCCGATGAGGACAATCTGTGTGCTGGGGCACTTCTGGTTGTAGGCTGTGACAGCCTTGACGACAGCAGCGGTTCCCTGGGCGGCAGAGTTGTCATAGCTGATACCTCCACATGCCGATCCACCACCGCAAGCGGGGTAGACGATGGCCTCAGAGCCAGCTCCAGGGTAGGCTGCCTTGACCGAGTTCACGAGGCCTCCAGCTGTTCCGTAGCCGTTGCTCTGGGGAACGGTGGTCTCACGAGCGCCGAAGATGTAGACCTTGGGGCAGCTCTGCCTCTCGGTGAGCTCGACAGGGCCAGCAGCGGCAAGGCCAATGATCGAAAGGGCGGCGGCAGCGGTGAACTTCATGGTGACTGATGTGGTTGTTGGATTGTTGTTTTGGTGTGCTTGAGTCGATGCTTGGTGGTCCTGTCTGGGCAGCGACTCCTTGTGTACTTAAAGATTTCGGGACGAGGCGACGAGCCGTCCTTTAGGCAGAATGGATGAGGCTCAAACATAGCGTTAATGAGTCTGTGGGGTACAGCAGACTGCTGTGCTTCTCGAGAACATCGCTTGTCCTTTCGCCCGCGACCGTAATTAATTTGTAGCCCTGTGATGACAATCACCCAGGGGTAATTGCCGTGACCCATGCTCGTTTCATGCAGACATAAACTGTGGCGTTCCGGGGTGCAGATGATTGCCGGTGGTTCGGGAAGAACGTCAAATTGCTCGAGATACGAGTGATGCGGTCCAAAGCATTGCCTCTTGATGAGAGCCACTCGTACTCGCCGGAGCAATGGGTACGACAACATTCAAGCTGATGTACGATGGCTAAAAGATCGCAAACAGGTCGCATTGACCAGAGGCCTAGATGAATGAGGGCGACGATCATGTGGGGCGGATGGAAGAGCTGCGAAATTCACGAACATGACAACGATCCTCTTAGAGTCTGGCCACCACAGATCAAAGTGGAGCGAGGTTTGCTATATTCTTCAGATGTCAGTGAGCGCTTGGAAGCCTGCCAGAGGAGCATGCATCAAGAGGGAGCTTTTCCATGACAGCTGGACCGGCAGAGCGCGAGCACAATATGGATGAAACATCGAAACAGATGTCAAAGCGCCAAAGTTTCAAAACAGCACACAACGCATAGAAGGGCGCGATAGTCTATGTAATGCTCATGCGATATAGGTGTTGTTAAAGGTGTCGTGTCTGCGGCGCGGAAGATGCCTCCGATCGAAGCTGAGTGGCTCAAATGATGTCACTGGATTCGCGCTTGCTTTGACGCGTCGTTAGAGCAATACGCGAGTCACCTACACACACCAGCGATTGTAAATCCGCGTCTTGACAGACTCAAGCATCGATCACGTTGCGCAAGCGCGAATACTGCTCTCGTTCGAGCGAGGTCGCGGTCGCTCATGATGAGCAATACCTGAAGTCATGCCGATGCTATCTAATCCGAACTAATTACTGCCTTGAGCATCTCCAGGGTTTACATCTGCGCTCTCCTTATTGTCTTGACAGCAACTTTATCGGGCGACTCAAGGGTGCTACGAAGCTCGGCTAGATACTGATCATTGGACTGCAGCACGTCTTAATGCCATCGAATCCGTCACCAAGTACCGCTACACAAAGAAGACCATGCGATTCCAACGCACAGGGCGCTAACGGAAGACACACGGAGCGTTGTGGTTGCGGGAAGGTATCCAACGTAGTTCCAGAGGCAATCACCAAGCTGACGTGAGTTGCGCAGCGACGCGACCTCTTCGACACTTGCAGACATCCTGTTGAATCTTGCCAAGACTACCGATTCTAAACGCAAACTGAGATGACTGCTCGACGAAGCCACGCCTGAAGGCTGTTCTTCGTGGGATTATGCTGCCGTCAGGAAGATCACTTACTTTGACGATATCATCAACGAGAGGCTGTGTCTGAAACCAGCCGTCGTAACCAGCGTTCCGCGTGATACACCACCGCAAGGCTTACAGATCGGTGATCTCTGGATTCCCGGTCATGCGAATATCGTGGATCCCATTCTGCCAATTCAACGCGATCACGTTGGTGGCAGAAGCCAAGTGAGTTCATACCAGAGCGCTGGTCCGAACGCTACATCGACATGGGCACAAGAGATGCGCCGTGGCTGCCGTTCAATCAAGACCTCTACCATTGCGCTGGTAGGGACGTGGCTCTTTTGACCTTGAGGACTGCGATGTCCGCGGTTGTGCAGAACTTTGACTTCACGTCTGCCCCTGAAAAGAGCGAAGAAAGCAAAGGCGCGTTTGCCAGAAAATTCCTGTCGCCAGTATTGAAAGCTCTTCGCCCTCTTCACCTCATCTTCACGGCACGAGAATAGGCAGGGACAGTGTGATAGGCCGTGGTCTTCACGCTCAAACACTCCTGCCAGCGTCTAAAGCGCTAAGGGCAACCTAAGTCATGCTCCAGCAATTCGAAGACAATCCCCACGTGAACAAAGCAAGCAGCGCCTGACTTTTCCAATCGAATCCTACAAGCAGATATCGAGCACATCCCCGTGGGCTGGTACCATAATAAGCCTACCGGCAACTTCTCCCAAATCCCATTGAACAAATATTTCTGGGTCTTCTTGATCGTCTTCGGATTACGGTATATACGTGTGACCTCTAACATCGTTGGTAATGTATTGTATAGGCCAACTCATATCCCCCGCAATCCAAAGTACGATGCCTCGGACGTCACGGTCATGATACCGACGCTGGGTCTTAACTCTGCTCTGTTACATCAAGTCGCTGAGTCTATACTCGTTCATCCGGTAGCTAAACTTATCATTGTCGCCAGCGGTCCGGACTTCGAACAGGAGTTCGAGGCTTTCACAGAAGCGATCTCCGATCCGCGAGTCCAGGTCCTTAATTCCGAGCACGCGGGTCGTCGACGAAAGACAGCTTTGGCTATGCCGTATATCAAGACCTCTCTTGTAGTCCTCCAGGACAACAAGACTGCTTGGCCAGCTTCACCCAACTTCCTTCCTCTTATGATGGCTCCTTTCGAAGACCCCACGATGGGTGCCGTCATGCCGCTGATCGAAGCTAGGCATCGCCACCACCGATCTTGGAGGGAAGCGTTCTTTAACTTCCTCGGCATAACATATCTCACCCGCCGCAACCACGAGTACCGCGCCTGTAACGCCATCGATGGTGGTTTGTCCATCGTACCTGGTCGTTTTGGCATCTTCCGTACAAGTATCTACGCCGACCCTGTCTTCCAGCACGAGTACCTGAACGAGTACGTTGGCGGCAAAGGACCACTGGACGCCGACGACGACAAGTTCCACACGCGTTGGTTGATCGAACACAAGTGGAAGATGAAGATCCAGTCCACACCCGAGACCACTATGATCACCGAGAATGGCCAGAGCAATCGTTTCTGGAGCCAAATCCTGCGCTGGACAAGGACGACATGGCGAAGTAACCCCCGAGAGCTGAAGCACGGTCGAGTCTGGCGTCAGCACCCCTTCACTGCGATGTCTCTAATGCTGTGGATGATCCGGGTGTCATTCATCCACGAGGCCGCTATGTTTGGGTTGTGGTACATGTACTGTCGTAGCGCCGGACTGGCTGATTACTTCGTCACCAGCGCAGTGGTTTGGTACCTCTGGGTCGTGGTGCTGAAGTTCAACAAGATCGCGCACCACTTCCGCCAGTATCCCAAGGACTTGATGTTCTTTCCCGCGTACCTGGCTTTCGGCTACCCCTGCAGCTTTGTCAAGATCTACGCGTTCTTCACTCGCAAGAATACGGAGTGGGTGACGGCTGAGCCGGTCGCGGGTGTGAAGGGCGAAGATGCGGAAGACCTGGATGATGGGGAGGCTGCGCCTGGCGCTATTCACCTTGACTGAATCGTTTAAGGGTGAAGACTACACAACCATATGTTCCGGAAACGGAAATCGCACGCCTGCATGTTGTATTGGGTCTGGCTGGGCTACTAGAAGCCTACGTGATGTACATCAAGAACATTGTGTTTTGTAGACGAACGCAATATACTTAGGAACTCGATCTAATGCGGAAAAGCTTGATTGTGTGTAACGACATTTTACTGATGATCTAGAATCTGTAAGTCTGCATAGATGTAATGCGTTGCTATCATGAATGCTCACTCAATGTGCGAACCTGAAGTCCAGGCGCTTGTTGCCCTTATCTTTTGTGGTAGCCAGATATGTCTCCTTGTCTTCTACCGACATCGAGCTCCACACCGCTTCCCTCTTCTTGTTGACGGCCATATAGAAGATCTTGGCTCCAATGAAAAGCGCAAAGTTGTAGGCGCAAATCGCAATCAGGACCTTGTTGCCCCTGCGATACAGAGGCTTGTCGTCCTCACGGTAAATGTTCTGCGCAATGATACTCGCAGCCTGCACCGTCATGTTGTAGATCGCCGAAGCCACTGTGCGCGTTCGTACTGTGCCGGCGTTGCGCGAAGTGATGGCGACAAGAATGGCATGCACGTATGGATGACCGACAATCATGATCGCGAGGACCCAACGAGCCCAGGGCGAGCTGCTTGGAGAGATGCATTCGAGGGCGACAAGTAGAGGTAGAGCCCAGATTTGCGAGACAAGGCCGACGAGGAAGCGGTCGTTGACCTTCTCAGATATCCAGGTCCAGAAGAGAAGCTGAATGATGAATAGCACGTAAGCCGGGATCTGCGAAGCGTTAGTATGAGAACAAACGGTAGCAGTCAAGCATACGTCCCGTAAGCAAGTTGGTATCGAAAGTGCCGAACCCTAGGGATCGCAGCTGAAGAGTCAGATATGATGTGATTGGGTTGAAGGGGATGGTCCAGGAGAGACCGATCAGATAGATCGGCCACATGTGGTAGTCGCTGATACACTCCCAGAACATTGAGGGCGAGAGACCTTGGCGGTTGTGCATATCTCCCTTCGAGGGGTCGTCGCGGAGGATGCGATTGACCATGATCTTCTCTTCTCTTTCATCAAACCAGCCTTTCTCACCTCTGAACGGGTTGATCTTGCTCGTGGTCGCAGACTGGGTTGGCGATGGCGGCAAGTAGAACCAGGCAGCGATACCGATTAGACCTGTGAGCATGCCTTCCAGAGCAAAGAGCCACCGCCATCCTTCCATACCGTTGCGTCCACCAAGACGTAGGATCCCGAAGGCAAGGAACGCGGATATGATCTGTGTGGACTGATAAGATACCCAGAACCAGCTGAGACGAGCGGGAAGCTCGAAACCTGTGTAGAAGTAACTCAGGTAGAGGATGTTGTCCGGAATGAAGCCGCCTTCGATGAGTCCAAGAAGGGCACGGCAAGCGTAAAAGGAGCTCTTGCCGCTCAGGAAAGCCTGCATACTGGCGACTAGACTCCAGGATACCATCTGAATCGGGATCCAGTTGTCAGGCCCGATCTTCTTGCTTATGAGCTGAGACGGCAGCTCGGCACATAAAAAGCAGATGAAGAAGATGGTCTGGCCGTAGTTGTACTCGTTGGTGTTCATGCCGAGGTCGCTCAGAAGGTTGTCCGAAAGTGCCTGACTGATATTGCCTCTGTCTAGCTGAAGTGCAAAGAACATAAGACATACAAAAGTGCAAATCCTCTTGTCGATCTGAGGAACGTCAGTGATACTCCAGAGCAGTAGATACAACTTCCATACCTTTCTGACAATCTTTTTCTCCTCCTCAGGCTCCCACTCAAAGTCGGGGTCATATCGGTGAAGACTTTCATAGGTGTCGACAGGCCGATAATGACTGTTCTTCAAGCCAGTGGCAGCCCAGGTCGTTCCCTTCTTGCCAACACCAACATGCTCAAGACTGGTCGAGCTCGAGTTGCCACTTGATGGGGCATCAGTCTCCAACTTTCCGGCGACCGGAAGACCTGTGGTGTTGTCGAGCGCAGTATGCACGTTACTGGCCATGGTTTGCCGATGCTCGAGGCTTCTTGGAAGGTCTTGGGAGCTTCTGGGCGAGGAGTCTACTAAAGTATAAATGGGATCCGAATGCCCCCATTTCGAGAACAGCGATAACAAATCTTCCATCATCCTGGCAGAGGTACGTAGTCGAAATGGCAATCGAACATCAACCCGTACATCTCTAGTGCTACGACCCTAATGTGAACGGTCCGTAGATGGGCGCGATCCCACGCCTTGAGCTGTTAGCAGCGCTCCTCGGGGATAAATGAGACGACTATGTCCCACTAGCTCCTGTCCTGCAAGTCGACCTTGGCTGCCAGCCTTCTGTACCGACTGTTGTCGGATGATCTTGACCAATGAAAGACTTGATGAAGTGGACTTCGTTGCAAGCCACACGTGGCGGCGGAGCTTCAGACGAAGTGATTTGCTCTCGGTAAGGTACCGATGTCGTTGAACAGGGGTCATCGTAAGGCTTTCGAGGAAGCACGCAACGTTTGGGTGTGATGTCGCGCTGCGCAGCCAAGAACGCATCGTTCATGATTCGTTGCGTGTGGTTTGATGGGGTAATTGCGTGATTGGCCGGGTATGTAGCGACATAAACCACGAACATTGGACCCGCGATGGTACAATCCCTTCGGCACGGGAGTTATTCTGGTGCGAAACAAGTTGGCTATTGCAGACGGGAGCGCGTGTAAGTCGCGTATTGCCATGTGGACCGTCCTGTTTCGGATGCATGATGCTGCGATGACACTGTATGGAGTGATTTCGTGCAGATTGATGCCATCAACCGCCAATCTGATCAGGTCGGCAATACCGCAGGGGTCGGTGTCTTGCGGTGTCTATGGAGGGGTTGCTTTCACCGTTGTCTTGAGAGGGCTGAGCACATTGCCACCAAGAAATCGATGCGGGGCGGCGCAATATGATGGTATTCCCATTGCCGTCGCGCTGTGCGTATGATGCCGATCGGCAGACTGAAAGCGCACCTTTGTATAAAAAGCGCCTTAGTCCACTTATCAAACGTCTGCTGATCCCAGTTCGAAATTTAATCCGCAACGCCCATATACAATTGCAAAATGGCCCCCGCACTCGTCGATACGGTCGTCCACGAGCAGACGTCTGTGAACTTCAAGTCGCAAGCCGGCCAGTACAAGGAAGCTGCTTTTGGCGGACCTAAGCTGTACAAGAAGGAGCTTGAACTTCGTGGGACTGGCGAGCATGCGCCAGCAAAATATCCCAACTACCTTCCGGTGTGGGACTTCGAGAAGAAGTACCCTCCTCTCGAGCCCTTTGAGCATTACGAGCATGGCAAAGATGCCGATGCATCGTTTTCGAACCTTTTGAAGGATGCCAAGGTCGCAGACTTGACTGCGAATATCGGTGCTGAGGTCCGAGGTGTGCAGCTCAGCAAGTTGACCGATGCTGGCAAGGACGAGCTTGCCCTTTTTGTCGCTCAGAAGAAGGTTGTAGCTTTCCGTGATCAGGACTTTGCCGATCTTCCTATCCAAGACGCTTTGAAGATCGGTGGCTACTTCGGTCGTCATCACATCCACCCAACCTCAGGAGCGCCCGAGGGCTTCCCGGAAGTCCATCTCGTCCACCGTGGAGCTGATGACACAACGGCTCGTGACTTCTTCGAGGAGCGAACCAACTCAATCACATGGCACTCGGATGTCACTTATGAGAAGCAACCTCCGGGCACCACGTTCCTGTACCTGCTGGACGGTCCGGCAGCTGGAGGTGACACGTTATTTGCCAACCAGGCGGCGGCATACCGAAGACTTTCGCCCGAGTTCAGGAAGCGCCTGCAGGGTCTCAAAGTCGTACACTCGGGTGAGTCATGATTTCGAAGGACGCGTTGAACATTGGCTGATCACGCTGCAGCCGTTGAGCAAGCCGACAACAGCAGAAACCGGGGAGGCGTCGTTCGCCGTGAGCCTGTCGTAAGTCACAGTAGCCCTCCTACTGTGCTTTAGCTGATAACAATCTTCAAGTCATCGATACACCCAATCGTGCGTACGCACCCCGCGACTGGCGAAAAGGCACTGTTCGTGAACCCTCAGTTCAGCCGTCGCATTGTTGGCTTCAAGAAGGAGGAGAGCGATTTCCTGCTGAACTTCCTGTACGACCACATCGCCAAGGGCCAGGACTTCCAAGCTCGCGTTAAGTGGGAAGCAGGCACAGTCGTTGTTTGGGACAATCGAGTGACAGCACACTCGGCGTTGTTAGATTGGGAGGACGGTGCGCGCAGGCATTTGGCGAGAATCACCCCACAGGCCGAGGCGCCATTCGAGACGCCTTTCGAAGAGCAGAACAGCGGCGCTGTCGGTTTCGAGTATTAGGTCACATCGCCAGTGACGACTCAAACTGTCAAAGAGTACTAAAGCTCGAACTTCCTGCATGCCGGTGACGACATTGATGGTGGTGATGGGTGCGGGCAAGAGCGGCGGTTTGGCAGACAAAGCTAGGCTCACTTGAGCGAAGAGCACCTGCCCAACAGGACAGCCCGGAGGCATTCAGATCACTTATAGTCACGATGAAAGAACTGAAATGACTGTTCTCCTTGAATAAGATATATGTCATCGCCCAAACGATGACATTCCAGCCACCATGTGGAATGAGTTCGTGCAGGTGCAACCGATGCCCACCAAACGCCACCAGCCGAAAACCCATGTTATATTGCACCTGGCATCAATCATCCATCGCCATGACCGTCCGCATAAGAAGTCCGTCCTGTTTCAAGAAGCCAACATCGGCTCGAGGCCTTCCCTTGATCTCCCTGCCGAGAAGCTCGTCCGCCTCAACGATCTTCGGTTTGCTGTCCATATCAAACACCATCTGATCGAAGTTTCCCTCATAAGCCCCTCGCAACGACTGCTCGCATGCGAGGCAAAGCCTCAGATGACAGCCAGTGACTTCAGCCTCCTCTTGTCCCGTAACGTCCGATTGTACAGTGCAGCATCCGTAAAAGGCAGGCGAAAAGCAAACGGAGCACCACCTCTGAAGTTGATACTGAACGTCGGCACCTCCAATCTCTGCGCCAGCAAGCTCATCTGCGAGAGCATTATGATCAACAGCGGCGTCTACCAGTTGCTCGAACTCGTGTCCTGGGCAAACAACGACCTGCAATCTGCGATTAGTGCACTCCACGCACATGCTCGTCTCGCCTGGAGCAGTATTAGTTGCATTATTTGATCTTGAATGACTTGGAGAAAGTACCTGTGTCCTGGCAATGACCACCGCCGACTTCGGCATAGCCCAGACCGTTGTGCCAGCGAATGACGTGCACTTCACGCTCGAAGTAGCCGACCATGCCGAAGATAGGGATCTCGCAGAAGTTGCAGTCCTGTGCCTGAAACCGAATGGGATGCGCGAACGAAGTCGTGATCTTTGTGAGCATACCATTGTTGCCCTCTCCATCCTCCATCTCCATCTCGGGTGTTGCCTCGCGCTCTAATACCACAGTGTTTCGACGCGTCATGTCTGCGAGGTCCTCCTCGGTGAAGAACTCTGAGATGGGCTTCGTGACTTCTGGTGCAATGATCTCGGCCAACGTCTTCTTCCATTCCTTCTTTGTCGTTTGCTCCTCGCCGTCGACTTCGGGCAGATCAAGAAAAGTGCAGCCGAGATTGTTCTTTGCGCAATATCTGCAGGGCGGTTTGTCTTCTGTCTTCTTCAGGCTGCATTTCTTGCCGTCTTTGCAACAGGCAGTGCACTCGATGTGAAGCCTCTTTGAACCCCAGATAACCTCCTCGAGGTCGATGCGTGGTGCCTTATAGCCGTTGGGCGGCAAAGCCTCGCGAATGTGATCGTTGTCGGCGCAATGATCGCAGATTGGCTGCGTGGGGTCGTTTTTAAAGGAGCAGACTTCCTCATTGGCCTGGTCACATTGCTTGCACCTGCCTTTCACTATAGGTTGCTGGATAGGCTGACATTCATTGACGTCCTCCACGCACTCGCCACAAGGGTACTCGCCATCTTTTGTCATCCAGCACTGTTGTCCAAGCTTGCGGCACTGCTTGCAGCCTCGCGCTGCAGGGTGTCCAGTAAGATCGTCGACTTCATCAGCAGGATCTTTGAAACGTAGTTGGAGGCCACGGTCAGGTGCGTTGGCGCGGAAACTCGATCTGTACTCTTCGAGTTTCCGCTCTTGCTCAGAGTCGATCTCAGACCAGTCATCAGGCCAATTCTGTGCGTCGTCGGTGATGTTGCGTACGTTGCCAAACGCTTTGAGGGGGAGCTTGACGATGCATTTCATGACATAGTCTCTTGGCTCATCGTTCTTGCGCTTCTTCTTTCGCGCTTCCTTCTTCTCCTTCTTTGCTGCCTTGGCGCGAACCAACTTAGCCGCCCGCTGCCTCGCTTCTTGCTCGGGGTCGAAGTTGCCGGACTTGTCGGTATCGATGTGCGTGACAGTCTTCTGGCGATCGATGTTCTGGCGCAACTCGTAGTAAGGCTGCGAGGAGTTTGTCAGACAATGCTCATGAGGATGGATGACCAAGTGAGCTTACCACTGTGTCTGGAGGAATAACGACCTCATCATCGGAGGGCGGAGGGGAGTCACGAACACTGCCAATGTCGGAGCACGCAAGGCCGAAGCTGTTGCTTACAGGGTGCTCCACCTCATCTCCATCGTGTTGTTGATCAAGCGTGAGGCTGGACATGCTGTTGCCAAGGCCAAGTCCGGGCATCGTTGGCCCAAGAAGATTGTTACGTTGTTCGTCGATTTCCATCTCTTGGTCAATTCCACCGAACAATGATTGACGTGGCTTCTTTGCTCGAATTTTCGTTTCGGAGTCTTCGCTCTCGTTGTCAGAGCGCCTGGGCGACTTCTTGCCCTTGGTAGTCTTTGCAACCTGTTTCTTAGCCTGGTGCCCGGGCCAAGAGCGCTCAAACGCTTCACCGCTGCCTTCGTCATCGGAGAAGCCTGGATAGAATTGGTGGTACTTTAAAGCCTGTTCGTCGTTGCCTTGTTGATGCGTGGTGAGCTCATGCTGGGCGCCTTGCTCCATTTCATCTCCCTCAGGCAGACCGTTGAAGGACCAAGACGACTCCCCAGCGTGTCCGTGTAGTGGTTGGGGTGGCGCTGATCCGCTGGCATCGTCGGCCTCGATACCGTGGGGCAGATTGAACTCGAATGTAACTTCGGGCTTGTCTGTCAAGTAAATGTCCGCCATGGTTGTACAAGAGGCGAGAGTCGTACGAAAAGCTAGATTTAACACTCTTGATCCTTGGACGATGCGTGGGGAGAGCGAGGGTCGACAGCAACGACTGGGACAGGTGCTAGTAGCCAGGTAATGGTAATGGTTGCAAGCGGGGCGAGTGCAGGAGATACAGAATTGTGATGGATGGATTTGTAAGGAAGCCTGTCAGGTAGTACTCGCAGTAGTTGTAGCTTATATATGCGTCATGGGCGGCGAGTGAAGGTGTTGGCCCTGGCGCGCAAAGGCGAAGGGTGAGGGCAGCCCAAAAAAAGATCCGTAAGAAGTCTGGCATCGCGGTGAGAGACAATGGCTCAGCGGAGGCCAAGCCGAGAGGTGCCTGGAGGAGTGTGCAGGGTCAAAGCCTGGTGTACGGTGGATCTTAGGCGACGAGGAGAATCAATTGGGGGGCTTACTTTTGATCAAAGCTATGGAGATTGAAGATGGCGAAACAGACATTGACGTAAATTGCATTGACATGAGGAGTGGTGTTGGAGTTGACGGTAGTCGAGAACTTGGGTTACAGTGATCCACAGAAAAGTATACTAGTAGAACGGTTGCGAAACGAAGAACAGGGCAGCGATTGAGATAAAGTGATTCATTTCAAAAATTTGCTGGCGCAACAAATGTCAGTGGTAGACAAATGTTGAATGAAACTCTGGTACATATACAAGTTATATCTCTCAGAAACCATGGTGCAAAGTTGCAGCAAGTCGCCAGTGTGTCGCAACCATCCTGGTGGCTGCATGTAGAGGGAATGATGCATCACACTTCAAGATGAGCTTTCTCTTGAAAACCTGATCTTCTGGAGAAGTGGGTCTCAGACCGTTCAGCGAATGCTGACGTGATCTGGAGAGTATGAGAAATCTTTTGACTGTCAAAGTAGCTTCGCTTCAGGAAGGCAGTATCACTGTGACAGGATCAACGGCGAAATGGCTGTAGACAACCGAAGTTGATGACAAGTTATGAGGTGTTGGAGCGCATAGGTCGAATCCCTTACATGGCCCCAGCGTCCTTGTCATCCGTGGATTCCACGCTAGCACGTGCCACACCTACAAAATGTACGAATCAACACTTCGTACCTCGTCCCTCGTCCGTAGTACTGTCAACACCGCAATGAAGCTCACTGTAGCTTCTGCATGCCCGCGACGGGCGTCATGGCGCGATCGCTGAGACTCTTTCTTATCCGGCATGGCGAAACGGTCGACAATGTCGCCCAACTCTAGTACGTCGTTTGTCTCGAGCTATGCGGACATCTGCTGACCAGTGAGCAGTGCCGGTAGCAGGGACTCAGCACTTACCAATCACGGTTATCAGCAGGCAACGCGTTTAGGGCTGCATTTCAAGGCGCTCGGCCTGACCTTTACGCACCTATTCTCGTCCCATCTGCAGCGCGCTGCAAAGACCGCGGGTCTGATCAGGGAGGCGCAACTTTCACAGAAGAACGACACCGAGGGCGCTGAAGATGTGCCTGAGGTCACACAGCTGCGTACCTTGATGGAGCAAGATTTTGGGGATCTTGAGGGGAAGAAATGGGCAGACATCCAGGCTGAGCTGCAGAACAAGCCAGGGTTTGTCGCAGTGGAGACCAAGGACGCCATGGGCCGACGTGCAGATACCTTCCTGGATGAGCATCTGCTGCCATTGCTCGGTAACACGGCTGGTAGCGAGGATCTTACAATCGCTATTGTGTCTCATGGTATCTTTCTCTCCACACTCTGGAAGCGATTGCTCCGCCGTTCACCAGCGAAGAGCATTATCTTGTCTCCAGACCTGTCCTCGACCGCCCGCCCTTCGCTAGAACATCTTGGAGGCTGGTCAAATACAGGGTACCTGGAGCTGCGTATGACGCGAGATGGAGTTGAGGAGTTGTCCCCTCACGCAGAGGCATCGCCCTCTGCAACCTCGAAGCCAGACGTGTCGCATCCTGCGGAGTCCAAGACAAATGATACGATCGGCGCTGTCGAGGTACCCCCATTGGCTGTATCGGGGACGACCAGCGAAGTCGAAGCCTCGCAGGCTGCTCATGAAGTTGCTGCTAACGATGTCAACGTTGCCCCAGCTGCAGCTGCTCCAACGACACCGACCACACCTCGTTCATCTAAGCTGATCAGTGCCCAAGGCTGGAGAACAACGATCATGACAATCAATGGCAAGGACCACCTGAAGGGTCTCAAGCGTACTGGCGGTGGCGTGGGTAGCTCCCGCCACGACGCGTCCCAGAAGGGCATCGAGAGCTTCTTCAAGCGTCGTAAAGTCGACTGAATCCTATGTTCGCACCGTTTCGGTAAGTCCAAATTCCTACCCCCAACTCAACCCCGCCCCCATGCAATGAGGAAAAATCAATATTCACAGACCTGTTCTGAACCTAAGTGTGGACTCAAAATTGATCCAACTGCTGTCTGAAACTGCGTTCACATCCTTGTCTTTGTCCACAAGCTCGCTTAATGTTCCTGCTGACAAGCAATATAGGTCGAAATCGACTCTTCGATCACCAGTGTACCCGCAACTGGAGTGTGTTGAGGGTGTACATAGCGAACATTGCAAGTATACCCTAGCACTGAGTCGCTTGTATCGTTCTTTCGAAGTGTGTGAAGACCAGCGTACTCAGTTGATTCAGCGTAAGATCTACTCTAGTCTGCATGCTTCGCACGGTGCCACAGCCACAGATACCCACAGAGGCTGGCAGTTGTGCCGCAAGCCATTCGGCAAGAACAACATGCGCCTTGCGGCGCAATGCGGCGGCGGTTGTTGTTTGCCTTGTTTTCGGAAGGCACGTGCGTCCGTGCACTCTGCCTCACGACACTACGACCTGTCCACCACCGCAGCCCAACGTGTCTAACACGACTCCAAAGCGCCATACCGTTTGTAGCGCTCCCTCCGTGCGACGTCAGTATGCACCAGCCATGTTGTGAGCCCCACGCCTCGTTTCCTTGGTTGAATAAACATGATTTGGTGCGCTTGAGGTGGCTGGGATCTGCCAGCCTCAATCAGCCCCATTTTTACGCCGACTTGCCAGCACATTTCGCCTGCTATATCTGAACTCGTGTCGATGACTGGAACGTACTTCTTGCATTCCAAAGTACCAAATCCTTAATACCTACTTGTTGCACGATTCAAGGAATTGAACCATTTCGACTTGCCGCTGGCCAATCGGAGAGCAGCAACATAATAATTTCACCACCATGGCACGCACAACCTCGATCTGGACGTTGACGGCTCTATCAACATCGGTCCTCGCTCACGTACCTGCAAAGTCCAATTACACAAGCAGTAAGAATATCCTTCTTGCCCTAAAGAGCCAGCAACTGACCTCTAGCAGCAGCTACACTGGAGGGTCCATACCCATACTATTCGACATCGCTTGTCGAGACGTCATACATTACTTCGACTGTTGCGCCAAGCTCGACATCATTACCATCAGAGGAGCCTTGCGAGACAACATCTAGCACGCCGCCTCCCCCACCGCCATCCTCGGAGCCATGCGAGACGGAAACCGCGACTTCATACCCACCAATTTCAGTATCCAGCGGCTACGGCCATGCAAGCTCAGCGCCACTCACTTCATCCATTCATCAGCAGTCACCAACTTTGACGAATTATGCACCGGGATCGGCATACCCCACATCTATAGGCGTTGGTTCAATTGCGTCAACCTGGCTGCCGCCTTCCTACACCCAGGCGATACCTTACTATCCTAGCAGCGCGGTATCTTCGACTTGGCTCGGACCATCCTACACTGTAGTTGTTCCGCTACCTCCTAGCTTGGCTTCGACATCTTCGGTATCGTCAAGTCTATCAGCGCCTGTCATCCCAAGCTCTGCGGTGTACCCGACAGTCACTCCTTCTGCTTCTGGTATCAGCACCGGATTCAGTTCCACGGCCACGTCCTCGACGACTGTCATCATTTCCGTGCCTCCACCGCAATACTCGAGTTCTGTTCCAGCAAGCTCTTCTAGCTCTGTGGCTCCCACGTTTTCGGCGCCAGGATCAAGCGGTACAGCTTCAAGCTCAGCGACCATTATTGTCCCAGTACCCTCATCTCCGATATCTACTCTGGTATCTTCGTCTGCAAGTGTGCCAATAGGTACCACCATCAGCTCGTCACCAGCTGTGTCATCCAGCATTGTCGTTAGCTCTGCACCGGTCTCCTCTCAACCCCTGCCAACATTCTCTCTGAACACTTCCCTATTCTCCTCTGTGCTGTCATCCGTTACCCCGACCGGCATTGTGGTAGTGCCGACCTCAAGCAGCACTCCTGGGTTGTCATCCTCGCTGGGAAGCTCGATCCTCCCATCTTTGAGCACCGCAGCGTCGTCGTTGCCCGTTGGAACATCATCGAGTGTTGCATCTTCCTCGGGTGCAGTTACCGTCCCATCTTCTAGCGCTGCAACATCCAGCACTCCGACCGAGGATTCGTCTACTGCTGCGTCATCAGAAATTACCCCGACTTCCTCTTCTAGCACTACAGAAGCATCCTCTGTTGGGGCTTCGACAGTCAGTTCTTCAGCATCCGTACCGGAGACTACCTCAACCGCAACTCGCCCGACAGCAGCAGGCTCCACTGTTCGCTACACCCTCACTACGTCTGCAACGCCAAGCCCGTCTGCACCTGCAGAGACAACAGCCGGCCCTCCACCGGCGCCACCTGTCCAGACCGGCGCAGCTAGTGCACTGGACGCGGAGCGAGTGTGGTGGTTGTCGTTCCTACTACCTGCGCTGCTCTTTGTTTGATGTGCAACTGGCGTATTTCTTGGACCACTCATGATTCATGTATGTTTATGATCTTATGATATTACTTTAATGTTTCGATGGTATAATGGGACGGCGATCCTTGGCCGGGGATCAGGTGTTTGGGATTGTGTATGATCATGAGCCAGATCTCTGGGGTAGACTACTGCAGGTACATAGAGGATACCTGAAACCGTTTATACATAATCTTCTACTTTTCTGAGCAGCGTTTGAGCCTTGCCTGAGTATCGACTTGCACTTACGAGAGTGCAGACATGATTGACTGACAACAAATTCGAACAACATTCCACGACCCAAAGTCTATCATCGCGACAACGGCCCGCGACGGTCCTGTGGACAACAGTGACACCGCCGTCCGAAGCACATTGCAAGGTCACCTCATACGGATCAACTTCCTTCAGCGGTCGCCTTACTCTCCTCGGCCTACGGACCAAGCTGCTCCGGGCCCCTTCCCTAGTTTCAGCATGGCTTCAGCCTAGCGTCCGCGCATCTGCAAATCTTCCTCGTCAAGATCTGGGGTCAACATGCGGAGAGACGTTGGCGAAGCTGGAGGGCGGGCGGGAGTTCTTGTACCGGCTAGCGCATCTTAGCGCAGCCACCAAATCTTCCGCCAATGATCTGACCTCACTCTCCAACTTCAATCATCTCAACTACCTTCCGCGGTATCGTCGCGTCGATCTCGCGCGCCAGAGCAGGCCTCATCTTCGGATGAGGATGCTGCGACAACAGTCATGACGATGCTGCAGATGATGGGACCATCATGTCCCACGTTGTCCTCGACCACGCCTCGCAGCTGCCTTCTTTTCGGTGTAACACGCTGCCGCGGTGATGCAGGTCACTTCCTGCTCGTGACAGGACACGCCTTCATACCCTGCTGACCAGTTCTCCGGTACTGTCAAGGCAAAAATGAGATGCATACACTGCGGGGAAATAACCGCAAAACTATCCTGGTCGAAAGCCCGGGTAATTGGGATTACCTTTGCAAGTTCTCTTATAGTATAAAAGCTACAAGAGTACGGTCAATTTACCTCGTGGATCCCTCAATTCGACGCACCAACCGAAAAGTTCTTCAAGATGAAGCTCTTCTCCCTCGAGGCGGCCCTGCTCATTGGGTCATCGCTGACGGCTTCCGCCAATGCCCTTGACCTGGTTCGAAGACAGGCTGCTGCGAATGCTATATACAAGGACCCCAATGCGTCAATTGACGACCGAGTTGCAGACCTTCTGTCGCGCATGACCATTGAAGAGAAGACATCTCAGCTCATTCAGGGTGACATCTCCAACTGGATCAACACAACGACCAACGCATTCAACGCTACCGGGATTGCATGGAACTTCGACAAGCGCGGAGGTCAATTCTACGTCGGATACCCTGTTGAGCAGCAATGGATCGCTAGTGGAGTCAAGAGGGGTCAGGACTACATCCAGCACAACACTACACTCGGTATCCCAGCATTGGTTCAGACTGAAGGTATCCACGGTTTGCTCGTCGGCAATGCCACTGTCTTTAACAGCCCTATTGCTCATGCATGTTCGTGGGACCCGGAGGCTATCCATGATATGGCTGTCATTATTGGCAAGGAGTGAGTACATGCTTTTCAACCGTTTCGCTACTCATGTTGATGTCGCTGGCAGATCACGGGCCCTTGGCATCAATCAGATATTTGCACCAGTCGTTGATCTGGCGCGTGAACTCCGCTACGGTCGAGTTGAAGAGACATATGGCGAAGACCACTTCCTTGCTGGAGAATTCGGCTACAACTACGTCAAGGGCATCCAAAGCCAGGGCGTTGCCGCTACCGTGAAGCATTTTGCCGGTTTCTCGGCACCAGAACAAGGTATCAACACCGGGCCTGTACATGGCGGCGAGCGCGAACTTCGAACAACATGGCTTCCCTCGTTCAAGCGTACCATTATCGATGGTGGAGCTTTCAGCATCATGGGAGCCTATCACTCGTATGACGGCATTCCATCGATCGCTGACTACCTCCTGCAAGAGACGATCTTGCGCGAAGAGTGGGGCTATGAATACTTCATCACCTCTGATGCTGGTGCTACAGGTAAATCCACCCCAAGTACAAATATTTTTACTACCTTTGTTTCTAATCCTATTTAGATCGACTGTGCTGCACGTTCAAGCTCTGTCAGTGTAAGACTGCAGACAAGCCCATCGACAGCGAAGCAGTAACTCTGTACGCTCTTCCTAATGGAAACGATGTCGAGATGGGTGGTGGCTCGTATAACTTCGAGAAAATTCCACAACTTGTCGACGCAGGCAAACTGGACATTGCGACTGTTGACCGCGCAGTTGCTCGCCAACTCAAGGCCAAATTTGCTCTTGGTCTTTTCGAGCACCCATACAACGCGCTTCCAGCTAATGAGACAAAGTCTGTCATTCACACTAAGGAAAGTGTTGAGTTTGCACGTAAGCTGGACGCCGAATCTATCGTGCTGCTCGAAAACAAGGACCAGACTCTGCCTTTGTCGAAGTCTGCCAACATCGCCGTCATTGGACCCATGGCTAACTTCACTAACTATGGAGACTACGTTGTCAAAGAAGCAGCACTGAATCCAGCCAACGTCAACCCCCTGCAGGGTATCCAGGAAGCCACCAACGGTACCGTCACTTTTGCGCAAGGCTGCCAACGGTGGTCATCTGATGAGTCTGGCTTCCCCGAAGCCATTGCGGCCGCCGAAGCTGCAGACGTTGCTGTTGTTCTGGTCGGTACATGGTCTCGCGATCAATTCGAGCTCTGGCAAGGCGTAAACGCCACCACCGGTGAGCACGTCGATGTCGCGTCCCTGAACCTCGTTGGCGCCATGGGCCCGCTTGTTCAAGCCATCATCTCGACCGGCAAGCCCACCATCGTCGTCTACAGCTCTGGCAAGCCCATCACCGAGCCCTGGATCAGCGAGAACGCCCATGCTCTCGTGCAGCAGTTCTACCCCAGCGAGCAAGGTGGCCACGCACTGGCAGACGTACTTTTCGGCGATGTCAACCCCTCAGGCAAGCTCTCCGTCTCCTTTCCCTATGATGTTGGTACCTTACCCATCTACTACGACTACCTCAACTCCGGGCGCTACACTGAGGCCGGCAAGATTTGGCCCAACGGCACCTTGCAATTTGGACACCAGTACGTTCTCAATAACCCGCAGCCGCTATACGAGTTCGGATATGGTCTGGGCTATAGCAACTTCACCTACTCCAACGTCACCCTGTCTAAGACCGAAGTCGCTGCCGATGAGAAGATCACTGCCAAGGTCAGCGTTACAAACGAGGGCAAGTGGGACGGCAAAGAGGTTGTGCAGGTCTATGTCCAGGATCTGATTGCTAGCATCGTTGTGCCCAACATCGAGCTCAAGGGATTCAAGAAGGTGCTTGTCCCTGCTGGAGAGACGGTCGATGTCAGCATCGATCTTGATGTGAGCAAGTGGGGTCTCTGGAACGCTACCATGAAGTATGTCGTCGAGAAGGGCGACTTTGTCGTTCATGTTGGCGCTAGCTCGAAGGATCTGAGGGCAAACGGCACTGTGACGGTCATCTGATTGACTACTGCCCCACGCAAGCCGAAAAAGTCTAGGACTGTTGTTGTATTTGCGGCGATTGACAGGGTTGTGCCCATATAGGAACATAGAATAGATCAAATGAGCTACAATCGTCAACATCGTGGCGCACGAGATATTGCCTCACTATAAGTAGGATGGTACATGGTTATAAGGAAACACTCGTGTATTGAGGGTGAAGGTTTGCAAAAATCTGCGAATGGCATGAGCTGCTGGGTGAGAGACCAAAGGCGAGCAGCACAATGTGCATAGCAGATCGATGCGACTACTCCAGTCAGGGCGAGGCGGCATGTTCATACAGCTGGAGCAGGAGGAGATCGTTTACGGGTGCCTAAAGAAAAGTGTACGGTTGCTCCGCGTTCGTTGAATTGTCAGATGTAAGCGCGCCTCAGCCACGATCAGCTTGTTCTGGCACGCTGTGGCCAACAACGGTGACCCAGCCAATACAGTGTCTAGCCGCGGAGATTCGACGGAGTAAACGATAACACGGCCAAGAATCATAAGGCTGATGGTTGTGGAGTGAGCTGACCGCTGTAACAAAACACAGTCCGATAGCGAAACCGCTCTATTGTCGACCCTGGCATATCATCGCCGCCAGGTTTCTGCACTACGCCTTGCCAGAAACTGACATGGTGCTTGACTCTATACCTCATCAAAAGAATGAACCTCAAAGCACCAAGCTCTGTTGAACGCCTGTACAGGAAGACGGTCCATCCTCCCTTCCATCTTGTTAGAATTTTATGGTGAAATGACATACATCGGGCCTCACACCGCCTATGGTATCCAACCTCCTCTCACGTCTTGGTGTTCCTCAAGAAGTAGTCTCTGATGGGATATCAACAGCCATGAAGTTGGAATTGCTGGACGCAACTTCCGCAAGGCTGGGAAACACCGGAGGATCAGGCGTCCCGAAAGTTACGGGTGCTGGTAGCGATTGCATTCGAAGTTGGGGGGCATAGTCACGCAAGCAGAACCAGTAAGCTGGCACATCAGCAAAGCCGCTAGTGTCCAAGGTGCACATCTGAGACGAAATGTGGCGTTCCCAGATGCTCAGCCTCTCGAACGCAGGGTCATCACTGGTCAAAGTTCACAGGCACAGATTGCTAGTGCGAACTCGAGCTGCAAGTGATGAGGAAGGCAGAAAATCCTGGTAAAGAAACCGCGTCGATCTGCTGCAAGTAGTCCTGGGTGCATGTCAGGGCTTGAAGCTGGGTACCACCAGGACCACCACCAGGCAGTCGTACTCCACAAGGGGAACTGCGCGCACATTTAACAACGAGATAAATATATTGTACGCCCACGACATCCGACACGCACCCTCCAGATTCGAGGAACGAGAAGTCCATCAAAACGCTTCGACATTGTTTTTGTATCACCATTCAGTCGCGCATGCAACTGTTCCAAGGTTGTCTTTTCTCCACGACACTCAAACCCCGTTCGAGATTGTTTACTGGCATTGTGGCAGCTCTTGTACATATTCAAAGATAATTTGTGAGCCATCTTCAGAGAATAGCACGACCAGTCAGGAACGACTTCCGGATTCTCCTGCGGCCAACTGGGCTTGATCACGTGATCAGGCTGACACTACGCGAGGGGAGACTATGCCTCTCTCGGCGAGGCTTTGCCTTTTGGGGATCTCGTACACGTTGTCCTGCGTCAACGGTCTGCCCGTGACATCTGATGCTGGTAGTGTGTCTTCTGAGGATGTCGGTTGGTCGAGAGAAGCTGTCTTGACTCTCGTCGGCGTTCTGGTAGCCGTTGTTTTGTTTGTTGCTGGGCTTGCTTCCAAAAGACTTCGAAAATGGATCATTAACATCTTCGGCCGTATGTACAAACTCTGGATTCGTTACTCAGACGCTGATGGAATGACACGCAGAATTCCGAAAGGAAGGCCACGCCCAAGAAATCGGTTCAAGCTCTTCCACGCAACTCCTGCATCGCCAGACCGAAGAGTGGTTGGAATTCAATGAATGGCGAGCTTTGGTAGAGAGAAGAGCGTCATGCCATGAAGTTTGCAACTAGTGGTATTTGTATGACTGTACGACGACGTGGACGCTATTCTGGAATTTGGTTTGTTACGTTGAAGGAAAGTCGGTGGCGAGTTGGAATGGTGAGGGAGTAGTGCACAAGTGAGGCATGTTTTCATCCCAAGATAATAGTGGCATATTATTCCCGCCTATTTCTTGATCCACTCCAGAGCCAACGCCGGCTTCTTCCAACCTCGAACACGAAGCTACCGTATGATCACAGATGCGAACTACCTGCTCGAACAGTTTGGAGATCGTGCTGTATACGCCACCTGCCAGAAACGCACCGGCAAGGTTGCGGGCGACCCCGCTGTCATCATCGCGGGGCGCAGCCCGTGCCGGCCAATGCTGTAAGATGCCTGCAGCGCGCAAGCCGACCACTCGACCACAAACCCAGATGACTTCCCTCCGCTCATAATATCCTAGCGTCCAGCCCGCCGCGGTATTTTGCATCCTACTTCTTGACACACCGACGACCCCTGCTGGCTAGAGCCCGGACATTATCACACCGGAGACCAAGCACCTACCTACCCTTACCCGTCGAGAGCTTCATAATACTTACCTACCATGGAATACATCTGCGGACGCAACATCTTCCTGCTTCTGCATCCACATAGATGCGACACTTCTTTTGAAAGGGCACATTGTGCGATCACCAATCCTTGAGCTTGCATTCCTCTGCTCTTCTGCATTTTCTGAAAGCCTACCTGTGCTGCCTCCCGCCGACTTCAGCTTTTGAGCCCGTTCTATCAAGGCCATTCTTGCTACGTGAGTGTGACAGACCGGACTCGAGCGTCTTGCTTCTCGCTTGCACTGCGTGTCGAGCACGCCAGGTAACTGCCACCTCATCATCCCAAATCGCCCTGATAATGGTCTCTTCTTTGATATTGGGAGTCGCACTGCTGTCAGCAAGTCTTGCCAGCGGGCTTCCCGCGCCTGTCGACCCCAGCACTGATCAAACCCCGCCCTCGATACCTGACACCTGGTCGAAGAAAGCTATCATTGGCCTCGCCGCTGCGTTGATCGCTCTTCTGGCTCTACCACTAGCGTCTAGCCGATTTCAAACATACATTGCTGCTTCCTTCCAGAGTATGTGAATGTATATCCAATGATAATATCCAAGGCTGACAAGTACTAATAGCGCGAGGGTTTCGAACACGTTCTCTACAGCGGTCCATACAGTACGACCATAGGCCAGACCAAGCAACGCAAGAGCTGCTGCGGCGTGCTGAAGAATGGATGCAAACCGGAGATGGTGCGACTTTGTGGAAGGCGGGTCAATGCAGCGACCAAACGCCGGGCTAGAGCTACCCTTTCACAGATGGTCGTTCTGATCAATCGAGACATCGTCAGCGACTCTAAACGTCCCTTCTCATTGTAGATACGCCTTGTTGTACCACAAGCAAGCCAGCACGGCGCAAGCTCATAATACCTCTTCAGTAGCTCCTCTTAACAGGCGGCACACTCTTACAATCGTTCTCATCCAACGTTCCCATCGTCACCTGCCTTGTGCCATACTTGACATTGCCCCCAATATCCTTCTGCCAAGTAAGACTATGCACCATCCAATCCTTATCATCGCGCTCTTTGTAGTCATCCCTCGCATGTGCACCTCTGCTCTCCGTCCTCGTCAACGCCGCCCTACTTGTCTGACTCGCATTCGTCAAAAGGTTCCTCAACTCGAGCGTCTCTACTAGATCAGTGTTCCATATCAGGCTCTTGTCTGTGATGCGCAGGTCGCGCTTGAAAGTGGACTCGATGTCTCCTAGGGCAGAGTTGCCGGAGGCGAGGGAGTCTTGCGTGCGAAATACGGCGGTGGTCTTCTGCATCGTGGTTTGCATGTCTGAGCGCAGAGAGGAGGTAGGTGTCGAGCCGGTGGAGGAGAGGAAGGTAGGAATTTCGCTGATGGAGTCGAGACCAATGTCCTTCTCAGAGGGGTTGTGGGTAGCGCCAGGTGCGTGGTTGTCAGCGATGTGGAGGGCTGTTGCTCGACCCTAAAGTGATGTTAGCTACACTCCTGAAGAAGTGGAAGAGACTTACAAAGACTACGATGTCGAGCAATGAGTTGGCGCCGAGCCGATTCGCGCCGTGTACGCTTACACATGCTGCTTCGCCTGCGGCGTACAAGCCATCGACGACACAATCCTTCCCGTCCTTGACGTCAAGCACTTGGCCATGGTAGTTCGTTGGGATCCCGCCCATACAGTAGTGCACTGTGGGTAGCACTGGAATCGGCTCCTTCGTGATGTCGATGCCTGCAAAGATAGCCGCTGTCTCAGCAATACCCGGTAACCTCTCGTGGATGATCTCCTTCGGCAGATGCGACAGTTGCAAGCTGATGTGGTCCTTTCCTTCTCCACAGTCTCTCCCCTCAATAATCTCCAGGTTCATGGACCGTGACACAACATCTCGCGATGCCAGATCCTTTGCTGTTGGCGCATAGCGCTCCATAAAGCGTTCACCTTCTGCGTTGAGAAGGTAGCCACCTTCGCCGCGTGCTCCTTCTGTGATCAGAACGCCTGCGCCGTAGATGCCAGATGGGTGGAACTGCACGAACTCCATGTCTTGAAGTGGTAAGCCTGCTCTTGCTGCCATAGCGCTTCCATCGCCTGTGCTTGTATGTGCACTCGTTGCACTGAAATACGCTCGACCGTACCCTGATCTTATCAGTTGTGACTCTTCCAGTGCATAATGTTCGACTTACCTCCTGTAGCCAAAACGGTGTTCTTCGCAAACATCCGATGGCATGTGCCATCCTCCATGTTCAAGGCCGTGATACCCACGCACTTCCCTTCGCTCATCATGAGGTCCAGTGCAAACCACTCGATGAAGAACTGCACGCCAGCCTTCAAGCTCTGCCCATACAGCGTATGCAACATAGCGTGCCCAGTGCGATCACTCGCGCAAGCAGTCCTATACGCCTGCCCTCCCTTGCCATACTTCAAGCTCTGTCCACCCAGCGCTCTCTGGTATATCGTCCCCTCGTTTGTTCTTGAGAACGGCATGCCATAGTTCTCGAGCTCGACGACTGCAGGAATGGCTTCTTTGGTCATGTAGTGTATTGCGTCTTGGTCGCCGAGCCAGTCGGAGCCTTTGACTGTGTCGTACATGTGCCAGCGCCAGTCGTCTTCTGTCATGTTGCCCAGCGCGGCATTGATGCCTCCTTGTGCGGCGACGGTGTGCGATCGTGTTGGGAACAGCTTCGAGACGCATGCTGTCTTCAATCCGGCTTCCGTGAGGCCCACGGCGGCACGAAGACCTGCGCCTCCTGCGCCTACGACAAGAGCGCTGGAATGCGTTAGCATGATCTATCACATGCCTAGTGAGCCAAGGGGGGTCATACTCATAGTGATGGTCAATGACAGTCAAACCCTTGACGTCTTGAGCGTTTACTGTCGCAAAGCCGCGGTGTTGTCTTGACTGGTGAAAGGAGGAGTTGCAAGCATTGAATCTTTGCCGCTGGACAGCACGCGCAAAAGCCCGCATCATGGAGGTACAGGAGAAGGGAGAGATAGCATCTGAAAGTCAGATGCGAAAAGAAATATCAAGAACGACATTGTGCAGGTCAGCGGCGCTAAGTCAGTACCCGGCGCCCCTCTAGTGATGGAGGTAATCCTCGGTTGCATCGAAGCGCGTCTGGGGATCCGGGGTAGCTCTGCCCGCTCTAATCGTACACGAGCTAGGTCAGGCGTACTTGCACGGAAGTGATGCCAGGAAGCATTGGTATGTTGGTTACATCAGAGTCGCAATTTGCACCGGCTCGTTTGCGATGTTGTGCCTGTCTCTCTTACTGACTTGATTGTTGGAGATTTGAGACGTCAAAGCTCGCGATTCGGGCGCTGCCGAGGGCCTCCCGCAACACGGCCAATCAGTTGAACAACATTTAAGGGAAGTAACCGAGCAGCCTTATCAGTCGGTTATATGCTCACACCACTGGCTTAGTCGTTCAGGGTTCATAGTAGCTGCATTTACAAGAGGAATATACGGAAAAGATCAAGTATCGGAAAAGCAGATGTCTTATTCTCGTCTACGATCCGAGGATATTGCTGGGTTGACGGTGTCAGTCTGCAGATTGCCGAAGTAAATTCTCAGTGCAGAAAGAGGGTGTTTAGAACCTCAAGTCCCAGCCGATCTTGGGCCCCAGCTTGGGTAGCTCCTCAGCAACGCTCTGCACATCCTTGTCACCACGACCAGAAACGCAGATGACAATGTCCTGGTCCTTGCTCATAGTCTTCGCCAGTTCGACCGCACCGAAGACAGCGTGAGCAGTCTCGAGCGCAGGGATGATACCCTCCAACTGCGAAAGGAGACGGAAGCCAATAAAGGCTTCAGCATCAGTCGCAGCAATGTACTTAGCGCGATCGCTGTCCTTCCAGCTAGCCAGCTCGGGACCGACACCGGGGTAGTCAAGACCAGCAGAGACGGAGTGAGTCTCGCTGACCTGTCCGTGCTTGTCCTGAAGAATGTAGGTGCGGACACCGTGGAGCACACCCTTGGTTCCGCCAGAAAGGGTGGCGCTGTGACGGTCGGTGTCGATACCGTCACCACCAGCCTCAACACCGAGAAGCTTGACCGAAGGGTCGTTGGAGAAGGGGTAGAACATGCCAACAGCGTTGGAACCACCACCGACACAGGCAACAACCGCATCAGGAAGCTTGCCACGCTTCTCCTGCATCTGCTGCTTTGTCTCGTTACCAATGATCGACTGGAAGGTACGGACAATGGTAGGGAAGGGGTGGGGACCGATGGCAGATCCAATAATGTAGTGGGTGGTGTCAAGGTTGACGACCCAGGCGCGCATAGCCTCGTTGACCGCATCACGGAGGGTCTGGGAACCAGCCTCAACAGCAACGACGGAAGCACCGAGCAGCTTGATGCGGAAAACGTTTAGAGCCTGGCGTCTGACGTCCTCAGCACCCATGTAGATGGTGCACTTCATGTTGAACTTGGCGCAGACGGTGGCAGTCGCAACACCGTGCTGACCAGCACCAGTCTCGGCGATGATCTCGGTCTTGCCAAGTCTTCTGGCGACCAGGACCTGACCAAGCGCGTTGTTGATCTTGTGACTCCCGGTGTGGTTCAGGTCCTCGCGCTTCAACCAGATATTGGCACCTCCGGCGTGCTCCGTAAGGCGCTCTGCAAGATGCAAATGTCCAGGACGACCCATGTAGTCGTAGTACGATCTGTACTCTTCCCAGAACTTGGGATCCTCAATCGCCGAATTGAAGCCCTTCTCAAGCTCAGACAGACAGTCCATAAGCGATTCGGGCACATATTGACCGCCAAACTCGCCGAAGCGGGGTGGTAGTGCGTGCTCCTCATCGAAACCGTCGCTGCCAGTGTTCAACTGCTCCAACTGATCCGCAAGTCCGGGGCCGTCGGGAGTGTCAGCGTCAGTGATGACCTTGTCAACATGGACGCCAGTGGGCTCCTTAGCGCCATCGATAGCTTCGACAATGCCAACCTCGCGGGTAGTCTCGCGGCTGCTCTTGCCGCAGATCTTGTCGCAATACGCCTCGACAGCCTTTGCGCCAGTTCCAGGCTCAGACTTTGCGATCTCGTTGATGATCTGACTGCCAATAACGACACCCTCGGCGATCTGACCAACGCTCAGGAAGTGATCCCTGGTGCTGACACCGAAACCAACGGCAGCGGGCTTGTTGCCGGAGTATTTGTGGACGCGCTCGAGAAGCTGGGGAAGAGCAGCGTTCATGGATCCGGAAGCACCGGTGACACCCATGCGGGAGACGACGTAGATGAACGAATCGGCGATCTGGCAGAGGACGCGCATACGGTGCTCAGAGGTCGCGGGAGCGATCAGAGGGACGTAGGACAGGCCGTAGCTGCGGCAGAAGTTCCTGAAGCGCAGAGCCTCCTCAGGCGGCAGGTCGACCATGATGAAACCGTTGGCGCCAGCCTCCTTTGCGTCCTGAAGCATTTTCTCCTCGCCGTAGCTAAGGAGAGGATTGTAATATCCCATGAGCATAACCGGGGCCTTGAGGCCGCGCTTCCTCGCATCGCGTATCATCTGGAGGACATCGGCGGTGTTGACGCCGTTCTTCAGGGCCTGGGTGTTCGCGGTCTGGATCGTAGGGCCGTCGGCGATGGGGTCGGTGAAGGGCATTCCCAGCTCAATGATGTCTGGACGAGTCAATTGGCTGCTTCTCTTGCAACTGCTGCTCGTGTGAGTCGTGCGTACCTGCGCCACCAGCCTCCATGCCCAGCATGATGTCGGGCGTCTCCTGAGCAGTGGGGTAACCAGCTGTCACATAGGTGACGAGGGCAGACTATGTCGCTGTCAGTACTCGTTCCTGCTGCAATTGAGGTCTATTCAGCATACCCTGCCCTCCTTCTTGCATTGCGCAAACGTCTTCTTAATGTGCTCCATGGTGGGCTACAAGTCGAGTATGTGAGAAATTTGTCTAACAAGCCGTAGAGGCGAATCGACCACTTTTAGGTGCAGTGCAACGTGAGTCACGGTCGGATGATGAGGATTGCCGGAGAAATTGGTGATGCACGGTTGTGGTGACTCGACCATTCATATTATTGATGCCGAAGGCGGAGAGGCAGAGGCGTCCCCGCACTAGTCTATTCTGCCTGCATCAACTGTCACTCTTCATTCAGGGCCGCCCTGTCAAAGGCCGAGGCCGAGCCTCATCAACCTCCATTGTCTGACTGCGTGTGCCCCAGGCTTTGCTCCCACAGAAGATCAGAACTTGTCGAAATCTCAGGCATACCCTTCAAAAGACTTGAATGAACTCTTCCTCTTTCTGACGTCACTCTGGCTCTGCGATCATGGACCTCCAAGAAATGACTTGAGAATCGAAGTATGGTTTTGTCGAATCTCGACTCTGAAAATGTTACATAAGCTGTAAGGATGATGAAGAGAAGGATTGTGCAATGTCCTATCTGAAGCCCTGCGCGTTGGGTCTCGTAGCTTTTGCACGAGCGTGGTGACACCAACTGCTTGCTTTTCCGGCACATTTGTCACAAACCAAAGCTTTGGCGCAGCGTCCCCCATTCAGGATCGAAGTACCTCCCAAACCCTCGAATCTCGCACATGCGGTTGAAGCAACGCTGGCAGATGCTGTTCTTCTCTCTTCTCCTGCCACACCACCCATGTCTCTGAGGGTCTTTCTCCCAATGCGGGTCGGGCTGACCTTGCTCGTCCAGCGGTCCAACCCTCCAATTGCGGTCGACCGGTCTGTTCAACCGAGGATCGTCAAATACACAAGGAAATCCGAGTCGGTCTCCGTCGAATTCTGCCAACCATGAACAGCTCTGCTCTTGAGCCTTTTGGTAACAGCGCGCGCAAAGCTGGCCTCGGTGCCGCACTGTGCCACATAGCCGAGCATCTCTTGGATTGAAGCTGCGCCGCCACGCGTCAAAACGGTATTCCGGATCCTTGCTAGCGCAGAGGTAGGACCATCCTTTGCTGATCCTTTCGTTACTGTCATGCTCCAATTGGTGCATGCAGGCGTCAATGAGACGGTTCAGATGGCGTCTGTATGGGTGAGACGCCGCTTGCTCGTACAGAGCATCGAAGCTCATGTTCCTGCACCAGGTGCAGATGTCCGGACCTCTTTGGTGTCCTTCTGGACGAGAGTTACAGGCAGCTCCAAAAGCGCAGTGAGGCTTTGGTGGCGGCCCAAGCATCGGTGGTGGCCCAAGCCTAGGTAGCTGGGACGCAGACTCGGACTACATGCTTCTTTGTCAGTAAAGTACGATGCGGCAGAAGAAATACTTGCCATCCGGGATAAGTGAATTTCAAATCAGGATCTCGTTGTAGCCTTCGACATCGTCGTCCTCTTCTTCCTCCAATCCTACCGACCTCGACGACACAACCTTGTCCGCCTCTTCATGACATAACCCACCCGGCGTGAAGTATTGCACGATGCCGATCTTCTGCAGATGTCTTCTCCAACACCGTTTACAGGCTGCACCCTTTCTGCCAACCACTTTACAAGTGAGACGGGTTCCTCGAAGATTTAGGTCACGCCGTCGCCACCTGCAGTACTGAAAATCAGGATCCTCGAAGGCGCAAAGGTACCGTCCGTGTGCTTCGATATTTAGCTTGACGGTATACTTGCGACGAAGCTCTTCGTCAACGAGAGCAAGTGCTGTGCGGTGGTTGTTGGCCAAGGTACGTAGCTGTTGGGGGTCGTGTCGAGTGAGACAGTTGGTGCAGATTTGGTGAGGGTTGAAGACTTTCCGCCCAATGCCGAGACAGCTGCCTTGCGAGATACACTCTACGATTGGTGGAGGCCTGAAATGCACCCCAGCTGCTCAAGACATATGATGGCGACGAAGCTCGGATGTCTGAACTCAGCTTGGAAGGACACGCTCCATTCTTTGCCATGAGCTCACGTCAATGCATCGACATCCACGTAATCGTTCGTCAGGCGTGCGGAGGCTCAACAGATAGAAGTTGGCTGGGCTTTGGAAAGACCATTGTGGTTTTTGTTCCAACGCAAAATTGCTCTGGTGGCACAGCGCTTTTTGTGTCGTGTCCTAGGGGGCCCAGCAGCAGTGGTCAAAGTACGGAAGTGACCCAAGCGGAGCTGACATTTCCTGTATGATCAGAGTCAGCCAATGCTATAGCGTCTGACGTATAACAGCCACAAGCACATGGAAAGAAGCTTTGTCTTGGTGCATGCCAGGTCCGACATGCTGGTCCAACGGGCGTCAATGCGGTGTGTGAAACGTCTAGCCGACCGATGTGTGACCAGGTCATCGCCACTTGGGCTGCTTGTCAAGGGAGCATTTCATGGCTTCTGCGCTCGTGATGCGAATAGATAAAGCTATGGTCACCTCGAGGCTGACCCTCCGCGAATCACGGCACCAAATTCGACAGTTTGGCGAGGTCAAAGCGGGACGCCAGAGGTACCGGCTGGCTCGAGAGACGTTGGCCAGCGAAACCTTGCATTCTCACTCGCCGCCACCGAAGTTTGCGGTCATGTCCGATGGTGAGCTTTAAGCTTGAGAGTGTCCAAAACGGCCTGCGGAAATACCCAAATGATTGTCAAGCTCCTCAATTGGTTTGCTGGTCATATGACACATGCTAAATCGGGCAATGGTAGTCTTTGGGGCTCGTTGAGGAGTTGTGGTCCTGAATGATCGTCAGTCGATGATGTAGACGTGCCCAGGACAGTCCCCGGTCCATCCGTCCAATTTGACAAAAACAGCCTCGTGCGGAGAACAGGACTCGGTGAGCTCCTTGACCTCTTGTCGGCGCAATGCAGGCAAAATCTTGTCGCGGGGTTGCGGCGAGCGAGAAGTCTGGAGTTGGTCAGGCTGCGACGAGACGACGTGTCGCCGCGGAAACTTTGTGCAACTTCGGCAAAGTCGCACGTCTGCTGGCGCATCAACCCTGGTCATCATGATACGCCTGCCTCGTGCATCCATTTGAAAATCAGTTGGAAGCGAATATGGTGGGTTGGAAGCCTCCAAGGTAGTTTTTGCATTGTTGCGTGACGTCAGTCTGCGACTGATCGTGCGATACGGCTGGCCACAATACAGGTAACGAGTGAAAAGGTGGAATACCCACGCATACGAGCGCGCTGGCTGTTTCCGTAATCGCAACCCCTCCTTAGTCGTACTGCACACCCTCCATTTCGTCGCCCTCGGAGTCTGTACCGGTAGCACACGTGAAATTTACATGCGTAGCGCACAATGTCAGGGCGTTGCCGTTCGACATCTTAGGGAGCGCTCCTCCTCTGTGCAGTGCGATGTCACTCATCCTGAGTTGGCTTGGATGGCACTGCATTAGTCGTGCAACTTCAGCCTTCAAGCCGTCCACTGTCAGGTCCACGGAACGGGTAATATCGACAGCCGAAGACCCACAATTCACTCTGATAGTATCCGGCACGGTTTCGACTTCGGTCGCAGCCAGCGGTCGTCGGTGGTGATGGCCTAGTTGGTTCTGGGTATTCCAGTACTCTGGTCACAGGTAAGTCCAGTACGCATCCAGAGCCAAGAAGAAGTCGTACCTTGACAGCCGAAGCAGTAGTACTGCCAACGACATTCTCTGAAACCGCATACATGCCCATCCAGGGAGTACATAAAGTTGAGACCATCGAGGCGTGCGTCTAGGCACGCACAGCATGTGGCCTGTGGCAGATTGCATGCAGTCACAATTTTGTGGATGCAACGCTTTGGTACACTTTGTGCTTGCGATGAGGGAGCCGCTGCAATCTGAAACCAAGTCGCCTGTTCATCTCCAACAAGGTTCGCAGGGAAGGGGTTGCTGCAAGCTCTTTTCTGTTCGCGACCATCATCACCGGCATTGGTTCGTTGACGTTTCAGCGGGCTCATCGTTGGAGATGGTCCTTGGTGACCTCGGGGAGCGGCACATATCGCCGTCACATGCGGCACAAGTTGTACTTGTATACATGTGTCGCACAGTGCAAGCTGGCTCATGCTGCTGTCCGTGAGGGCATTGCGCAGGCTACAGCGCCATCACGGGTTGTGCCGCTCCAGTCGGGTGATTTGCGGCGCCTCCATGCTCACCAATACGGCGGCAGCCTTGGGGTGTCAGGCAGGATGGTCAGTTGGGTGAGACATGTCGTATTATCAAGAAAAAAGATGGCTTGTGGTGCAGTCAGGTAACGTTGACAGCCTTTCTAACAGCTGCAAGGAGGGGCGACCTTTCCTCAAGCGACGTTAGCGTACCGCCCAAATGTTTGGTCTCCGCCTGCGAGCTGCACGACAGCTCTTATTGTCTCATTCCGTCACAAGAACTCGCAGAACTCAGCGTCGCGAGAGTTGGCAGGATTTGACCAGGTTCCAGGCGCACTTTGAGCAAGGTTTTGGGGCTGCTCGACACTCAACAAAAGAGGAAAGCCAAGAGGGCGTCCATACGCCGCAACAACACAAACATCACCCCCAAGCTTGGGTTCGAAGACACGATGACGAGCGTCTCGGCAGAACCGGGGAAAACGGCAATGGCAGCATCAGCTTCATCGTCGTCTGCTACTTCGTTGTTGCGGAAGCAGACTATCGTCTTGCATGACGACGGCGACGTGACCCTTGTGGTTGGCAAAAATGGTCACCCACAACAGCCAATCAAAGCTTCCAAAAGTGCAATGAGCCTTGCGAGTTCCGTATGGAAGGCAATGTTCAGTCGAGTGTGGGCCGAGCATGAGGCATCTGAGATACTGCTGCCTGACGATGATATGGATGCCATCCTCTTGGTGCTCCGTATCGCCCACCTACGATTTCAAGACCTCCCCAAGAAAGGTGCTCTTCCACTTCAGAGCCTTCTGGATCTCGCTATCGTATGCGACAAGTATGACCTCGTTCATCTCGTTCGCCCTTTCCTCAACTTGAACGACTGGGCATCAATTTGGTTTCCGAACCTAACAACAAGCTTACGACATGCCGAATTACTCTTTGTTGCATGGACATTCGGATATAGCACAAGCTTCAAGTCCCTAGCCAACGATGTCGTCTTGCAGATGACAATGACAGTCTTGGATGTTCCATACGTGTATGGCAAAGAATTCCCCGATGCTATGCCGCCGGGTCTGCTTGGTAAGTCGACCATCGCTCAAGATCTGGATCTTTGGGAACGTTTTCTTCACCTTGACTTCATTCGTTATCCGAGTGCTAATTTAAACGCCCATAGAGAAGATGTTAGATCTGCGGAAAGAGGCCATTGCATCTATTCTGAACATCTGTTACGCAAACCTAGACAGTGTTCTGGTAGGCTCAGTTTGTAAGCAACAGCCACCTTCCGAAGACGACTGTCGTTGCATGATAATGGGATCGTACACTTCTTTTCTGATGTCGCTGAAGCTCTACCCCCTGCGCAAGCTGGCCTCGGAGATAACTTCAAGTGTGCAAAAGCTGAGCGACAATCTCGGTGCTGTCAAGATACGCACTTACGAGTCGCATGATTACAAGGCCATCGAAAAACAGATTACACACCTGAAGAACCGCAAGTCTCCATATCAGCAGTTGGACTTGACAAAGGACAAGCTCGTTGGTCACGGTATCACAGAGCACAAGACATGCGGAGATATGATCAACATTGGATGGCGAGCAAAAGAAATCTGCGAGAAAATGCCTTCGGCGGTTTTGAACGAGCATACAGTGCATATGGCGGCTCAAGCTAACAAGTGAGCCTCTCGTGGGACTGCGAAAGCCAGACACCTTCTTCCCCGCAGACTCGGAGTCAGATACAACAAACTGAACCCAGCAGAGGGAGTATCTGCACGCAGTTTCGTTCAGCTATCGACTTGACTGCAACCTTCTTTCCGAGACACATGGGGACTGTATATCTCATCTTCTGCAGCGCCACAAAACCCAAAGAGTCCAGCTCTCACGTGGGGGCAAGCGTCATTGTGTGGCATGCTTCGACTTTGAAGTATTGCCGATCATGGTCAAGCACGAAACATGTCCACTTCACTGCCGTTGCCAACAGGGTATCACGTAATTCGTGATGAGGGTTAGTTGGTATAACGTTCATGTATTAGGTTATTAAGTTCATAAGGTCGTATAGTATATCATCCTGTTTCCTCCGGGTCATATCCAGACCACCCATGGTATAAAGCGCTAAGTCGTAACAGTAGTACAGTTGAAGGGCATCAATTAACCTTCAATACCCATCTAACAACGGGCGGGTCCAGCCACAACTACTTAGTAGTTGGTGCCGGGAGTAACATGGGATACGTAGGTGCCTTGAGGGGCGGTGTGGTAACCACCAGTGACGGGCTTGTTGTAAGCGTGGTTATCAAGAGGACCGTGAGTAGCGGTGCCGTTAGGAGCGACAGTGGAGCCAGTCATGTGGGTGTCGTGGCTGGGGCGGTAGTCACGGGCACCAGGAGCGAGGGCAGCGTGGCCGGTGGTGGTGGTGGTGGCAGGGATGGCAGCGACCTCAGGGTCGCGGAGCTCGTTGTTGCGCTTCTTGCGCTGCCAGAACTTGTTGCCGGAGCCCTTAGTGTAGCCGTTATCGGGACCAGGACCAAAGCGCTTCTCTTTCTTGTGGTGACGTCCAAGGAGGATCTGGACAGGGATGGAGATGAGGAAGAGGAAACTATACGTTGTTAATGTCACGTACGTTTTGAGTTCAGAAAAGGATAACTTACGCTCCGATGATGGCAACAGCGAAACAAGCAGTGTTGAGCCTGCAAGCAGTGCCGAGGGAAGATGCGTAGGTGATCTGGTCGCCCTGACCATTGCTGCCGAAGCCCTGCTTGGAGTTGCTGGGGCCATTGCCAATGGGAGTGTTGACGTTGCCAGTGCAGCTCGACGCACCATCGCGGGTGAGGACAGCGATAGCGATCATAGCACCGCAGCAAAGAACGTTGAAGATCAGGCCAAGGAGAGCGAAGAAAGTCTTGCCGCCAAGGCAGCAGGTGAAGACGACCGCAGCGATGGTGTAGAGGACAATCGCACCGGACATACCCTCTACAGCCTGCTGCCAGCGAGGAATGGTGACATTGCGGTCAGCCTCAACCGACAGGAAGTAGGAGTAGATTCCAAGAATGACCGCAGCACAGCAGAACTCAAGAGCATAGAGTGCTGTTGCGATGAACTTCAGCGCAGCGCCGCCGAAAGCCATGGTGGATAATTAGGAGTCGATCAGAGGGGATAGGGGTGCTAAGGTGCAAGGTAAGGGTGTTGAAAGTTGACTGAAGTTGTCGATATTGGACCTTGTATTATTGAATGTCAAAATATTGAGGTTGCAAGAGCAGTCGTCCTTTATGGTTCTTGCATCCTATGACGACAGCCTTGTATTCCAGTTTCACAAGCCTCCACATCATTCGCACATCAAGCAGACCCTGAATTTTCGTGCCTTGTTGTTCCTTCGATCGTTAACCTCATTTGTTGCCGATCAGACCAAGCTTTACGAATGGCAGACGTCATGTGGGTACGTTCACCTGAGCCGCGGAATTGTCATTGGCTGATCGGCCCGACGCCACAGATCTCCCCTGCTTTCGACTGGCGACGTCAGCGTGCGCCGCAAGCCACAAGCCACTTTTCCCTGCCCTTGCATCGTTCGACGCAATAAAACGTCAGCTGCAGAAGCCACAGGGTCGAGCGTTGAGTCCATTAACCGAGAGTTCACGATGGTGTTGTAGGCCACCTGAGGCTGCCATCTGAGCAAGGCTCTGGCAACGCGGGAATTGGCTTGCTGTCATTTGGCACTTTTGGTCGCGCTGGGTGATGTCTGACTTGCAAGCAGGTTTGACGAAAGAGTCAGTTTGGTGCGCTACAGCCCAACGGAATTCGCTCCGCACGTGAACGGTGTGTCAATCGCTTTTGCTGTTGGGTGGTTGACCGCGGGCATCTGGAGAAGCGCCGCAACACTTTGCGTAGCGCGTCCCTTCGGATCGAGCCGAATGATGATGGGGGATCACCACTTTCATGTTCAGTAAACAAAGCTTTTGCGTTTGGAAAAAGGGAATGGTGGCTATGCGAATGCCTCGACCGCTATGGAAAGAATGTCATGTATTGTGAGCGATCAGGTCTGCTTAGAGAGCAAGCAGGATTGTGGCGGCTGTGCGGCTCTGTGAGCTACAGAATGCTTAATGCTAGAAGCAGATCTTTGTTAGCAGCCTCGAGTTCAATTGATCAGGTTGCATCGATCGGTTTGCGAGTCGACAACGGGTTGCAGCTGGAGACGGCACGCAGGCGTTCCGCAGTATCACAGCAGCACTGTAACGGTCAAGCGTCATTGCAACCATAGAGCACATTACTGGAAAAAAAAGGTTTTTCTCTACAGCAAACCCGACGCTCCAGATTCTCTCTACACAAAGTCTATGACTCTCTCCTTCAGATCTTTATCACTTACGTCAGCCAACGGGTCCTTTTTGTCAAAAGCATGGCTCGCCCTTTCCTTCCTGCTCATCCTCGTAATATCATACTTGTACCCTCCAATCTGGCCTCTGCCCTTACCAGTACCATGCTGCTTCTTATACGCCTTGAGCGTTTTGTCCCAACCCCAAGGATCTTTGGCATCCTTTTTCGGCAACTTGGCTTCTGAGCCACCCTTCGCGGTCTCGAGGATGTCTTTGGTGTTGCTGATGCCTTTCTCGGGAGCGAACTTGCTTTTATTAAAGTAGGCAGCGGCGTGTGGACGCCATTTGTCGCCTCCTTCGATGCCGTAGTCTTCCAGGCCGTGCGAGAACTGCAGGAGCGAGGTGATGACGATGGGGATATCGGGGAAGTCGCTGTCAGGCTTGAGCTGGTCTGCAGAGTCGAGAGCCGCGAGACCGCGAATGAGTGCCTGTCCGATCAGACCGATGACTGCTTCGGTATTCTCGCCATCTTCGTTGTCCATCAGTGGGCCTTGGTCGACTTCGTTGATCCAGAGCGCGAGCGCGCTGATAATAGCCCAGGTGTACTTGAGTGCGTCGTCACCAGACTTCTTGAGCGAAGCGTCGAACTCAACGATCTGCGACGTGTCAGCGCTTTATCAGCAAACGCGGCTTGCTGTGAAGACCTACAAAGTTCTCGATCAACTCCTGATACCCCCATCCCTCAAAGTCATTATAGATATACATGCCAAACCGATCCGGGCAGCAGTAATTACTCCTCCTACGATAGTCCATGAACATCTTGTACCCTTCCCACATGATAACCCACTTGTGGTCTGGGTGGTCTTTAGCCGGCTCGAGCATCTCACCAGCCTCGTTCTCAGCCTTGAAGCCGGCCTTGTACCAGTCGTCGAAGTCCTCATCTTGGATTCTTTGCCCAACGTGCGGTTCTCGGCTTCGTAGTCGAAGTAGGGACGGTGCATGCCGATGTATTCGTGGTCTGGGATATTCTTGGTCTGCATTATGTTAGAGGAGTCAGGACCATTGGAGAGGGATGTGTACATCACGTAGTGGAGAACCTTCGTCGCTGGATTCATCGTCGTCGCCGCTCTCGATTTCGATCACGTCTTGAGCGTTTGAGCTTTCAAGCTCGGATTGTTCCTCCTGCTGCTCAATTTCGTGTTCCTGTGTTGCTGCGGCTGAGTTCTCAGACGTCCTCTGCTTCTTCTTTGGTGGCATTGTGTTGTGCAATTGGCATTTTCCCCGATGACAAGATTCATTGAGCAGTTAGTATCTGTTCTCTGCGCTCAGAATAAGAAGTCAGGGTGATAAGAAAGCGGTGACTCCAAGAAATACGGCATAAGTGCTCGGGCCGGTGACATCAGCGGCCATAGTCCGTAACGCGACCAAGATGCAATTACTCGTGATCAGAACATTCACCAAGATCGCGCTATTGATTGATCGTCATGTTCATTGATCGTCATGTTCATATTACCCAATAACGCCGTGGATGCCGCTAAATCACAATCGCTAGATGCTAAATGATAAAGTCGTCCTCGAAAGCTGGAACCTCATGATGCTGTGCAGTGCCTGCCAGCTCCTGTATGGTATTTCCGAACGCTCGCAGCGCAGCTAAGGTCCTCGATCTCTCGCGCTTGACCGGCCCCGCGTCATATGTAACCTGCTTCCTTGTGTGACCCTGGCCGAACCAGACGAAGTCTTGATCAGCGCTCCAATTTGTTTCCAAATTGCTCTGCAAGCCCCTTCGACAAAATGCGAAGATATCGGCATATTGCGCGTTTGGTGCTGCCGTATCTGCGTCTCCGGAGTAGGACGGCACGTCGTCTGATACTGTGCCGCTGATCATGTGCTCCGTGTATGAGCAGAATTCGTCAAGATAGGCGACAAGTGGAGGTCTTGCGCCCCGAGTGGTACGGCCTACGATGTAGTCCAACAAGCGCACGATAGCCATGGCGGTGTCGAACATGTGCGCAAGGCTATCCAAGACATGTAGCTGTTGGTATTCTGAAAGGTCGCCTTTCAAATGTTCCGTAGCGCGAATGAACGCATGTGCAATGGATACGATGCTCTGGATGGCTGTTGACAGGGGTTCAGGTTGGTTGACGCGCAGGTCGTAGATGATCTCGCCAAGCACTGCAGGCAAGCACTGTAAGATCGGTCTCGCCACAAGATGCCCTAAACGTGACGAGAAGGCCACTTCGATATAAGCTGGGAAAATGGCTTGAAGCAGCACGGTGCGTAATGCTGCCCGATCAGCGATCGGTGCTTCGTCAGTACAGAGCGCTCTTGTGAGCTGGCCAACAAGGTAGACCTGCTGATTGTCGGCAGCTGCCTGCTGTGCCACGGTTTGTATGAAGACGGACAGCTGCTTCGCAGTTCCTGGTTCTCTCGCTTTTGGCGCGTATCCGCAAAGACGGCCAACAACGTACGTAGGGTCTGTTGATGGCAAGGGGAAGGCCACCGAGTCTGTGAAGAAGGGCAGAACCGGACAGATGTCGCCTGTGTACTGTTTGAGAAATTGCACGATCTTCTGCACGAACTTGACGTATGCTCCCGTCACAGCTTCACCTTGCTGCAGCTGCTGATAATTGTCCTTCAGACGGCGCATAAAGTCATTTAACATCGCTGCATATGATCTCTTGACCCCTGCCACATGTGTCGGTTCCTGTACGATGGTAGCGTAGACGTCTTCTCGCATATTGGAGAGCAGCGTTGAAATGAGCGCAAGTCGTCTGGATCGCAGGGTCTCAGAGGTAATGTCCAAAGCATCACTGCCTTCAGCCCTGTAGAACGGCAAATTCCTCAGCAGGGGGTGATCTGGATCTGTCCGTACAACAGCATCCAGAAGTCGGTGTTGGAATCTGAGCGTAGACTCTCGATCAGCCAGACAAAGTAGCAGTACAGTCAAGATCTCATGACGATGCTCTTCGTAGGCTGAAGAGTCGCAGGTGATCAAAGCCGCCATGTAATAAGGACCAAACTTGTTCGTGTGCTCGGTACGCCGCAACTGCTTCCAGGAGAACTGGCCAAATGAGCCCATGTAGTCAGACCACTGCCTCTGACCAATCGTGACCTGATAACGGGCAATGGCGACCCAGGTGTCTACGCAGTCCATGAGAAGGTTGTCGTCTCGTGAGCTCTCGCCTCCAAAGGCGTTGGACATCAGGTGCCAAAGCGGACCTTGAATGGACTCGAAGCGTGACGGTCGCGTTAAAGAGGTTACATGGACGGGCGGAAGTGCTTCGGCCTCATCCAGATCATCCAAATCAGGGAAGTCGCCATAGTCTTGACTCTCCTCGCTCACTGGCTGGCTCTCATTCCGCTGCTCTTGGGCCTTCTGAGCCGCTGCGTACTGCCGGAGAACTGCTAATACGTCCCTGACAAGAGTGACAAGTCGATGGTCATCCAGATGTGGGAGCTCGAGTAGTTGAATGAAGTTCGAGTCGGCCAAGAATGCTGCAAGGCTGGTCTGGTCTTTGGCGCACTCGACGGCCTTCTTCATGCCTGCAATACTATCGCGCAGTGTTGCGATGGCTTGCTCCTGGTTCTTCGCCATGGTCTGGCGTACCATGGTCTTGGCCACCTCATTGGTAACATCAGGAAGTCCTGATGCCAGATAATCCTCGGCTTCGATCTTAGCCAGACGATACTGTTTCAGAGTCTGATGCATTATGTCTTTGTGCCAGCAGGCGAGCGGCCTCACGCTGTCATACAACTCATCTGTCGATAGTTGGAATGCGCTCAAATTGGCCCATGCACGCACGCTGACTCTGCATGCTTCGCGATGTGATGTCTCGTGGCTCACGAGATCGCGGATCCGTTCCAGCTTTGGTCGACAGGAAGAAGGCGCCGCACAGTAGAGCGTCGACAGCAGATCGTGATGATTGCGTAGGGCAGCTAGGCTCGCTTCCTCTAGCGGTTGGTCCTTAGGGTACGTGCGGCCATGGTTAGGTATGCGTCTGAACACAAAGCTGCGTATCTTCTTCTCGGGCCAGGCTTCAGCCATACCGTGTAACCCTGTTGCCAGGCACTTGAGCGCAATATGAAACGAGCTGTCGCTGGGTGCTAGAGCTAGACCGTTTCCCGTCGCAAGGTTTTGCAAGAACTGTGCTGAACCTGTTGCAGTCTCGCGACGGAGTGGCTTTAGACCATGCTTGCCATAAAAGTCGAACACGACGTTGAGGACCTGCTCTGGCCGTTTCCAGTGCCATTCATTGATGAGTATGTAACACCTCGTAAGGTTGGCGCGGATGTACTCGTTTATGGACGAGCCTTGCTGCTGTGATGTGCGGAGGTACGACCCCAAGACTCGCCTCAGGACATCACATAAACAGCCCCAACTATCGGTGTCGAAAGACTGGGTTCGACTGCGGTCAGGGATCCCTAACAGGTCAAACTCGGCGAAAGGCAGGAGCGCAAAGATTGTCGCCCAGACACTCTCGAGTGTCTGCACTTGGCTGGCCCCAGTCAAATGAGACGACAGCTCCTGACTGATCAGATCCCAAAAGCTCAAGGATGGTGCGTTGAGCAGGTCCAGCGCGTGCATGGAGACGACGACGCTTTCGACAAGCACATCGTTGCTTTGAATGCCATTTTCACGCTCTGAATAACGCTTGTTCTTCTCATGAAACTCGAAGAGCTGTTGTGTGCTCTTGGCGACGCTCTTCACGATGAGTTGAGAGACACCTTTGATCATGTTCATCAGTCCGGTCTTGTCGGGGTTGTTGCTTGTGAGGTGCTCTGCAATCCGCTGTACTTGTATGCTGACCACTAGCAAGTAGCTCAGCACACGACTGATGCCCCCGGTCTGCTCTGGTCCCGATGGGGAAGATCTCATGAGGTACGATGTGGACAATCGATCGAACAGTGTCTGTAGAAAAGGATACATCTTACTCGTGAAATCCGCTCGGTCAATGGGATCTACGAAGCTGAGATGACTGGCCAAGTATGATGTAAGCGCTCGCAACACGGACGAAAGCGATGAGAAGACCTCAATCATCGCTTGGTCATTGACCTGGTGATCGATGCTTGTACTCAGCGGAAGCATGATAGTCATGGTTAGCTCGTAGATCTGAGAGTAAGTCTCGTCGTTCCACGGCCCACATCTGATCGTAGCTGAGCCATGTGAGACTGTACAGTATCCGGCAGGCTCATCGAGATCTCGAGCATCTTGCTCGCCAGTTGATAAAGCTCGTCGTAAATCTTCGGAACCAATGAACGTGTTCGCGTGGAAGTACGTATCACCTTTTAGCGGCGTGATATCGAAAGTCGTGGGGTAACGAGTGCCAAAGGGGCCGAGTCCAAGCAAGACGTCCACTTGTTGCTTTCCAAGAACACTCTCATCGGTAACCAACACCGGAGCAGCAGTGACCGAGTCGAATGTTGGTTCACTTGGCTGTCTGTACTCTCGTGCATCAACATCGACTCGCTTAGCCTGAGGTTTGCGCATAAGACGTCTCTGTGGCGCAGGAGGAGCAGCGACGGTACTGATATTGGGACCTTGCTCATCTTGGACTTCACCAATGTCCCGAGCTGTTGGTAGCCGTGGAAGCACAGCGTCATCGTCAGCAAGAAAGCGTGCTAGTTGAGGATTCACAAGCGGCTGCTGACGGTCGTTTGGGCGAGCGGCTTGTTGTTCCACACGCTGTAGACCTTTCTGAAATGCGATCTTGCGGTGACTACTACCGAAACTTCTTTCTTCGCCCTCGAGCTGCGCAGCCCTGTGAGGCAATGGTCCAAGCTGCCTGACCTTGTCATATGGCTTGGCTGGCTTGACTGGCTTTGCAGTTGGTCCCGTTCGACTTGACTTGCTCGACGGTGCCGTGGATCTTTGCAAGACCAGGAGGGCGGAAGGTACAGTTCTTCGTGCAGGTGGCTGTTGATGTGACCCCTTCAGCACGAGGTCCGCGTCAACATCGATGATCGCGACCTCATCGGCATTGTTTGGTCGCGGGACCTGCTGCTGATTGTCTGCAGTGTCGACCAAAGGATGACGATCTCTTCGTCGCTGGCCAGATTTGGTTTTGACTTTGGGTTTCAAGACACCTTTCCTCCACTGCTGGAGGGCGACGTTCGCATCTTCCGTGTCGTTTGCGGTATGTAGACGGATCTGCTTGTGGCGCGGACTCTGGCGTGCTTGATTGATGTGTTGACGCGCCGCTCGCATAGCTAGTCTCAGGAATTGGGGGACTTGCGTAGGTAACTCCGCGTCCAGAATGCTAAGAGCTGGAGGCGGCGTGCGGCGTGCTTGCCGATGACCAGTGCGCTTCCTGTGTGAAGTGGAACCAGATACAAGCTTCGAAAGGCGGCTGCTTTCAGGCTTACCGCTCAGAGTCTTGGTCCTCTTTGCATTGCCGAATGCGTCTGTGATTATTGGCTGTCGCTTTCGCTTTGCACCTGAGCCTCCTCGTGTGGGTAACTGCAGTCTGTCGTGCTCCATGCTGGCCAAATCGTCGCCAGAGTCCGCATAACGATCGTCAAATATGGCTGCCAAGGCAGAGGCATCCTCGACAGAGTCTTGCACATTGTTGGCCTGTTGATATGCCGAGACCTCCACTCGCTCTGGATCAGAATCGTCAGAAATGACCATCACGCCTGATAGGTCAACGACTGGCCTGGCAACACCTACAGGACGACCTGGTGGCCTGATGATCCGTTGCGCTATTCCTCGTTGAGGTTCTGCCGGTTCAGGGGATTGGGTGGCATTTAGGCGCGCCCGCTGCCGAGCAAGTGCCTGTCGTCGCTCTTGTGCCTGCTGGTCAATTCGCAGCCAAGATGCCGGTAATACACCTCTGATCTTCCTGCTGACCTGCTGGAGCTCTCCTTCCTCTTGCTCTGACTCGCCACTAGCTTCATCTGAGTCCGATGACAACCCATCGCTGAGGATGATCCTGGTCGGTCGGCGCAATCCGCTACCAAACCTTTGAGCGCTGCGAGGGACATGGTCCGAATCCGACTCCACCAGTTGCGGGGTCTCTCCGTGGAAGGTGGATGAGTTGGACGGTGTAGGTAGACTGTCGGTGTTCCGCTTCGAGAGCAGCTTGCCTGTCTGTGCATTGAGCGGGGGGCTGCTCGAGTAGGGCGGTGAGTTAGGCGGTACCGACCAGATATCGAGAGGGACCGGACTGCTCTCAGAAGTCCTAGCTGGAGTAGCCAACGCCTGTGTTAGTGACCCATTGAGTCTCCTCTTCTTCGCCGGCTTAGGGACACGTAGCTGCAGGCTAGGTGACCTCCGTCTCTCGGAAGCAGGCCTGGGCCGCTTCGTCGAGCTTTGCTGACCGTCCTTGCTAGAGTCCGGTGCAACCGGCGTAGAGACGAAGATCTCTGGATCTGGAGGACTGCTCGAGTAATTCCTCAAGGGATTGAACTCTTCCTCCTGCGTTTCCTGATTGCTTTGACGCTGCCGTGGTTGCGGAGATCGTTCACGAGGGACCGGCTTAAGACCTCTGCTCTGGACTTCTCTGCGGTATCGTTCGCCTTCCAGTACATACGGGTGTAGCTGAATTGGCTTGCGCTGCCGAAAATGGCGACGTCTTGCTTCCTCCTGCGCAAGCTGAAGCTGTAAAGCTGTAGACGAGGGAATCACCACTTGAACAGCAGTCCGCCGATGAGGTGCCGCAAACTCTACTGTCGATTGTGCCTCAGTCTCCGATAGGTCAGATGGATAGTCCGAGAGCTTCGACTCATTATCTGAGTCCTGAGCGGGATTCGATTCGTCCGCAGAGTCGTCTGAGAGAGGCCCAAGTATGTCTGAGGCTTTGAGTCCCAGTCCCAAATGACCATTGAGTGAGCCCGCTTGTACCGCCTCTGTAGTCTCGCCGAGTACCTGTGAGGGTAGCGCAAAGGCTCGAAGCTCTATTTGCTCTTGGGACCTTCGCTGATGGACAGAAGAGTGGGTTTGTGGCGGAGAAAGAGCCAGATTGTGCGATTGTTGCTTCGGAATTGGTGAGTTTTGTAGGGGATCTGGGCTCTCGGAGCGCTCAGTCCGAAGAACTGGTCGTGCTAAAGGCGTGAAGGGCGAAGGTATAGGTCTTGCGGGCGAGTTGCGTCTCGTTGGTGTACGGCTTCCTGTAAGACTCTCTGCTGCTTTCCAACCCGCTAATACAGAGCCAGAAATGCTCTCAAGACCTTCCTGCCTTTCTGTCACCGCATCGTGAACCTCTTCTTGCCCACTCTCGCACTCCAGCACGCGCTCGACGCGTCCATGTGGGCGTGCATGTTGCTCAGGACGCTGGCTCTCAACCTGGGATTCTTCCTCTTCCTCATCCGAATCCTGGACAAATCCTCTCTGGCGCCATTCGGACATTTGGTCCCTTCTGCATGTCGTTTGTGTTCGAGGATCGTAGGGTTAAAGTGGCAGGCGGCATGGGCGACGCGTTCGCTAGCGCGCGTCGGTCGCAGCCCTGCAGAACGCCGAACTTTTTGCCAGCGACCGGTTTCGTCATTGATATTCAGTTGACCAACTGCACCAAACATCTGCACAAGCACAGGGGAAGAGCGAAGATGGCAGGACGTATTCTCCCGGTTGCATTGGCGACCATCTCCGGCATTGCAATTGGCATGGCCACCTTTGGTGAAGAGTTGAAGGCGCAACAGATGAAGAGGCTCACAGAAGAGTACAATCGGTGGGTTCTCCATGTATTGTTTAATATAATGTCTGCTGACACTTCTGTGCAGAGACCTTGCTGCTGCCGCTGCAGCAAATAGCGAGAATCCGGCAGCTATTGCGCCTGCTGCAACAACTGCTACAACACCACCCGTGGCCACACCATCGCCCATCATAGAAGAAACGAAGCCAACCAAAGCTTCTTGGTCTGATACACTGGGCTTCTGGGCATGGAAAAGCAAGCCGCAGCAAGAGCCCGTGCCTGCTTCCTTGGCTGCTCCGGCCGTGGCTCAGGAGGCACCGTTGAAGCCTGCGGTCGAAGGGCAGATCAAGAAGCCTTGATTACGAGTGCGCACTCGCATACATTCACAGCTGCAGCCTTCTCTCGAGATCTTCCCATCGACCTCGCCGCAACGCGTCTAGACGCTTCAGCTCCGCCAGCCACCCCCTCATGTCCTTCGTCGTGACCGCCCCCGTCCCTGCGTCGACTTCCAAGTAGGCCTCTGCGAGCCCGAGCATGCCTTCGTAGATCCACTTGCAATCCACTTCGTCCTCCAGGATCTCCTTGATATACTCCATCTCGTTCTCGTAGTATTTCTGCCGCTCGCCGTTGGTCAGATCTTGGACAATCAAATTTTCTGGAGCGCAGGATGGAGATATTGTCGACATGAGATACTGGTGGTAGAACCAGATGGACTGGTCAAATGGATCGGTGTTGATGGCTTCGCAAATGAGCTCTAGCTCTGAAGCCAGGAAAGCACGGCGTGTCTTTGCATTTGCGTTGCGCTCGCGAAGAATCCGAGGAATGAGCTGGCTGCGGTTATGCCAGGCGGAGAAGTTGGAAAGGTTGGACTTGATCATCTTGGTCGTGTAATCAAACTCAGGTTGGGCGAGACTGGAGCTTGCGTCTGCAGCGTCTGTGGGTGCCAGGTGCTCGATTTTGGAGACTACGATACGTCGATAGCCCCAGGCGTGGAAGTTGCGGCTATCAGCATGTAGCATCTTATTCACCAATTGCAGTTCTCCCGACCAGAGCTTCTGTGCTGCATCAGATCCCAGTAGTGACTCTGCTTTTTGCAACAACCAGTCTCTGTGATTCCAGATCCAGTAGCACTTCGGAAACTTGCGCAATAACATGAATGTCAGCTGCAAATCGCTCTGTAGTAGTTCGTCTGGTGATTGTGTTTCTTCTGCAATCAGTGCAATTAAGACTCGTCTCCTGTGATTCCAGATTGTGTAGTACTCAGGGTTCTCGTTCAGGAGCTTCGTCACCAGACCGAGGACCTCGACTGTATATTGCCCCTCCGCCACCTGTCAAATATCAGTGCTTAGAGACATAAATTGACGACGCTACGAACGACTGACCTTGGTATTGACGGAATCAGACAAGTCTTTATAGGCCTCGATTTGCTGCAGCTCTTTCTGTCTCGACTCTTCTGAGCGGACCACCGGGCCAGAGCCTCGCGAAATTCCATGCTGCATACAATGAGCTCAGTCGAATTGGAGATTCCACGGACAACGACTCACGCTTGCCATCTTGACTTCATGCAGGTGTTGTGGACGCGGCTGCCTCGAAGGGCGGTTGCGCGAAATCAGGTGCCCCACCACGCGCACCATGCCTTCCCCCGCGTCACCTTCGAGGAAGGCTGCTTTCTTCGAAAACAACTACCACCTAGAATCCGCACTGTCCTACAAGACTCTCAATAATTGCTATACGACTAACAAGGCAGCATTAACGTCGAACCGACAGATCATCGCCGCGGACATCCTGACCAGTGATCCCACCATCCACCGCAGCCAGCCGTACATCTCGCCATCGCTGTTCGACATGTACTGAGCCTGACTGTGATTGTCGCGACCACTAATCCTCAGTGCTCTTCGCAATGTATGCCACGGATGATGAATCGACTCCATCTGAATCAGGATACACGACACCGCCTTTATCACCGACGAAGACAATCAGCACGGAGGGCTGGTCGTCGCCTAGGACACCCGAATCACTGCGCAAAAGTCGAAGCTGTTTACTCTTTCGACACATCGATCGGGAGCTCAAAGACCCCTTCTTCACACCACCGCCGTCCCCTACCAAACCCAAGTTTACAGCCCGGCTCGGCGACCTCTCAATACCAGAGACCCTGCAGCCTGCCACATGCGACCCTATCTCACCAACACTGACGGATGACTCGCCTGTAAAACGCATTGTACCACTGTTGACATGCCCTTCTCCTCGCAGGCCATCAAATTTCGCTCGCTCACTCAACCGTTCTCTGTCTACTACTATCGATCGTGCTGAACCTGCCGTCTCTCTTCGTACAAGCTCGCCCCGCCCTACGAGAGAGTGCTCGAGCGACAGCATCTACAAGAGATGGAAGCGAAGTCAGTGCAGCTCTTCTGAGAGTTCCATAGATGCACTTGTCGCCAAGTATGCAACCCCACCCATCACACCGGCTCAAGTGCGTGATGACAGTCAAAGTCCAGCAGCATTCGATTCACCTACCAGGCTACGTCAACCCACTCGTTCTTCAAGCTCTCCCCTGCGACCAAGTCAATGGGTCGCGCGTGGCGGGCTACTAGCATCTCCACGCAAGTCGCAAACAAGCACTCCAGATCGTTTCATCCACTGCCGTGGTCCACCTGCAATAACACGCGAAAGCTTTGAGCTGAACAAACCGAATGAACGTGAACAGATCTCTCGAAGAGGCCATCGCGCAGGCGGCGATCCTTTCAGTCGTCAGGTTCGAAGGAGCGATCGTCTGAACGCTGAACTTCGAGAATTGAGGGAGGCCCATACCGTTATCGCAGGGAGGTCTACAGGAAATGCGCGAAGCCCGAACCTGAGGCTTCGAAGTAGCTCTTTGGTAATGGCTGCACGACAAATTAGTGCTGGCGCTGTCTGGAATGTCGGTGGGCCGTCTGCTGTGAGCGATACCGTAGCCGCCATCTCTACGGGCAGCGGTGGCATGCTAGGAAGTGGGACGAATGCCCCTCTTTACACATCGACATTCCTCAATCGATCAGACCCCGAAGCGGAATTCGAAGCATACGAGAGACGCCTTGCACTAGCACTCGAAGTCGACCAGACAGAACGTGTGCTGCACCATTCGTCTTTACCATCTAGTCGCCCCGGCTCGAGACAGCAAAACACGCCTCCACACAAACCACATGTTTGGAAAGATGGCGCATGGACCCAGGATAGCGTCAAATCATGTTTGTTTCGTAGTCTACCAAACTTTCGAGGACTTACTGTTAACAAATACCTTAGCTTCGCGACGATCGCACAAGAAGAGCCGAAGACCCGTGCCGATCCTTCCCTTCAGATATGTCACGATCAGACCCAGTAAAGTACTTCTGTATTGACGTTAGCTTACAGTACTCGATGCACCACAACTGCGAGACGACTACTACTGCACCTTACTTGCGTACTCTCACACCGCCAAATGTCTTGCCGTTAGTCTCGGGAACTTCGTACATCTCTGGTCAGAGCGAAATGGTGTCAACACTCCTGAAGCATTGAACTCTATTCCCACCAATGCGGCGTCTGACTCCCAGCACATCACCTCTCTCGACTTCTCCTCCGAGCAGGGCGGGCAGGCGATCCTGGCTGTAGGGCGAGCAGATGGCCGCATCGTCCTCTGGAGTCCTCTTGATTCCGAGCCACGGTTTGACGCTACACAGCCAAAGCCAGTATCATGTGTAGCTTTCAGACCTACGACCGTGCAGCGTCCATCACTTCGTGACAGGGCGCTTACTGTCCCTACCGAGGAATTACTGATTGGAGACGAAGTCGGACACATCTACCTCTACAGTATTGAGTGGCCGTCAGAAACCCAGAGCGCGCTATTCGGCTGGCACGGAGCGATGACTTTACTCGCGCGCATGACAATTCACACGCAGCAGATCTGCGGGTTAGCATGGTCTGCGGCAGGTGACATGTTCGCCAGTGGAGGTAACGACAACAATTGCTACCTCTTCGACACCAAACGGGTGCTCCAGTCAGACGCAGGGATCACAACGTCCGCCACAGTCAATGTCCGCGAAGGCCCTGGAGGCGAGTCGATCTACACCGTTACAAACCGTTCAGTCCCAGTGCTACATCTGCCACATACAGCAGCGAAATACGGTTGGACTCTAAACGCTGCCGTCAAGGCCATAGCCTTCTGTCCCTGGCATCGTGGACTGGTAGCCATCGGCGGAGGTTCAAATGATCGCTGCATACACTTCTACCACACGCGCTCAGGCACCTGTCTTGCGATTATTGATTGCGCAGCGCAAGTCACAAGCCTCGTGTGGAGCACAACCAGACGTGAGATTGCAGCTACGTTTGGCTTTGCGCAGCCTGAACATCCGTACCGCATTGCAGTGTTTGCCTGGCCAAGTTGCGAGCAGGTCGTTGCTGTGCCGTGGTGGGACGAGAATCGTGCGCTGTGTGCGGTCGCGTATCCTGGAGGTCCGAATGGAGCGCCAGACGGTGTTGAGAGGACGAGCAGTGAGGCGGGATGTTTGGTCGTTGCGGCGAGCGACATGGCGATCAGGTTCCATGAGATTTGGTCGGGAGGACAGGGTACAGCTGGCGGTGGACTGTTCGGTGGGACGGCGGGGCTGCTTGGGGGCAGCGACATCCTTGAGGGGTTGCATGGGGTGGATAGGCAAGAGAGTGTTATTCGGTAAGTAGTGGGTCCGGCTTGCAGCAATCGGTATGTACACATAAGAAACGTCATTGCTATGTCGCACTGTCAGCTAAACACAGCGCCATGTGAGAAGTGGTTCAGATCGTGAAGTATTGCAATTGTATCATTGAAGACAACTGCCATTGTGCAGTCAGTGGTATCCGACGCCCATGCCCTAATATCCCGGAGCTCGAAGATTGGCTTCCAGAAGCACGAAGCGCACACCCTGTTTTCTTATTCGTGCCGACGCCAAAAGGAACATTCACGACTTTTCATCATTGATCATGACACCGCCAGATGTAGACGTCTAGTGGCGCATGGAAGAAGCACGGCGCTTGCGGGCCTCGGCGGTCTCGGCCTTGGCCTCGGAGATGCGCTTGGAGAGGATCTGAGCGTACTCGTTCTGTAGTGTGTTAGTACTGTGTACTTTGAAAACTTCCGGTATGAAGTGCGGCGGAAGAGACATACGGCAGCGTCCTTGGAAGCCTCCGCGCGGCGGCGCTTGAGTGCGATCCTGTGGCGCTTGTGCTGCAGGCGCTGGGGAGTAACCAGGCGCTGGATCTTGGGCGCCTTGGTGTAGGGCTTCGCGCCCTCCTTCTTGGGCTGGACCTCGCGGCGGATGACGAACTTGCGGACCTGAACACAGCCATTAGTATGCATGCCTAAACGTACATTGTAGCTCAGACTCAGCCGGTCGCTGGAATTGAAAGTCTGCTTTGGAAGCACATGCTCGCTGACGCTCGCAGGGCTTGCAAAACTTTCGATTCCAGGGGGGCACCGGCTGGCGAAGAAGCTATGAGAGAACTCACATCATCTTCCTTGCTGAGACCGAAGAAGCGGCGGATCTTGGTGGCGCGCTTGGGACCGAGGCGCTTGGGGTGAACGGTGTCGGTGAGGCCGGGGACGTCCGCATCGCCCTTCTTGACGATGGACAGAGCAAGGACAGACAGGTCCATGGCGACGATGCAGCCGCGGACAGACTTGCGCTTGCGCTCGCCAGAGCGGCGGGGGCGGTAGCACGAGTGGCCGTCAGCGAGCAGGAGCCTGACACGGGTAGGGTGCATGACACCCTGCTTCATCGGGAAACCCTGCTTGTCGTTTCCACCGGTGATGCGGAAGATGTAGCCCTTGAACTCGTCGCCGACGGAGTCTCCGGGGACTTCCTGACCCATGCGGCGGTCCATGAAGACGCGGAGCTTGCGCTCGTCTTCGATCTCGATCAGCTTCTGTGTGCCATTGTTGGGGTAGGAGATGTTGAGCTTCATCTTGACGGCGGGTCGCGGACGGCGATGTGCTGCAACGTTAGTATCGAGCTGGTCAGAGAAATCTGCGCGGTGTTGGAGTTCATTTTCCAATTCACACAGTGCTTAGTCACAAGCGAGCCAATTGGGCGCGGGCAGGGTCCGAACAATCTCACTAGCGCGTCTCCGGACTGAACATCAATCCAGCTCGTGTGCCAGGAACCGCGTTAAGTGCCTAGAGATGTATGAGTACAGATGCGCTTAGTAGTCGCAGTATGTTGTTTCAGAGCGTATACAAAAGCGAGATGAGCTTCGGCCTTAGGCACAGTTACTACGTGCGGTACATTGCAGTGGACTCTAGAAGGATGATACTTTTGTAGTATTGCAGGAACAACGTATGTCGTGTGAGGATATATGAACCGTAGGAAACAAACACCCAGCCACCTTTGGCCTTGATACCAGTACTAGAAAACAAAGGCTCCCGCCCCATCCCACCAACGCCATTGCATGCCATGCAACCCACCCAATGCTAAGTTAACACCTTGACAATATCGAACGCAGAATGCTGTCAATTCATAAACTCCACCGGCGGCCGCGCAGTACTGATATTGCGCCCCATCGCTTTCTCTTGTGCAATCGGGCCCTCGACGCCCTCCATCGCATCCGGTGTGAGCATCTCGGGGATCTCTGTTGTATCCTCGACGCTGATGGCAGGCAGCTGTGGCGAATCGCCATGGTCCTCGGGATGGTACACAACCACGGTGCTGCCCGTCCTGCGTCGCGAGATCGAAGGCGAGAAGCCCTTGCCGTCGTCTGACACCGGAGAAAACGCGTCGTGACTTGGCCTCGCATGCAGCTTCGCCAGCGCCTTGGCCAGATCCTCCGGATGCACGACGGTATTCGGCGCATCCTCGTTGCGCATTTCCCAGCCCATGGGGGGACTCGGCGGCGGGCTGATGAAGAACAGCTTGTCGCTCTTCGGAAGCGGCAGGTGCTGGTCCGACGGGTTCATGGGCGTGTTGATGCCGAAGTACACGCGGATGCGGTACCCCATGATCGCTTCGCCGTCGAGCGTCTGCCGGATCGTGATGGCGTCATGGTCGGAGAAGAAGGATACGACGATTCGCTTGAATGACTTGAGCGGCGCCCAGGTGTGCACTTTGGCGTGCGCGTCGATGGTTTGCCGGATTTCGGTGAGTGTGGCGGGCTGGAAGATCTCGGGTGCGAGGAGGTTCTTGAGAGGTTAGCAGGAGTTTGTAGGTGATTTGCAAAGGCACTCACTGTGATAATCAGGGTGTTCGACGGCGGCGACGGCTCGACGAGCGGTGGCAGGTCGGAGAGGTCGAGGGAAAGTGGCGATTTGCTTCCTGACGATGCGCGCGAGCGCGACGGTGATGGAATCGTGACCTGCATGCTGGCGGTTGCAATCATGTATTCGGTGTGTGTGAGAGCAGAGGTTTTGTGTGGAAATGTTATTGGTGTGACTGAAGAGGCACCGGACTCTCCTGGAGTCTTATGTCAAGCGTGCAGCGGCGTGGAGACGTTCCAGCTTCCGCATCCATCATGCAGTCGACTTGCCTCTGCGCTCTGGGGCAGTGCAATCGCCGCCAAGGCCCTTCAGAGCGTCCGAATTCTGGAACCACCCGCGGACGACTCCCGACTTCTTGCACTTGGTCCGCTTGGTCTGGGCTGTCTTGCACAGCCCGCTGAAGACAAACCCAACGCTCTGTTGTGTTGTGTTGTATTTTGTTGTTGTCCCAGCCGGCCGAACGCGCGGCGAAGTCTGGCAGCGCAGGAGACCGAGACAGTGACGCAGCTGCACCAGCCATCGCCGCGCTGAGCACAGATCACGAACGCTCAACTCAGCCTCGCAGATTGGTCGACTCGATCAAGCAATGCCCAAATCACTAGTCTGCCGCCGGCTTACCCCGGATGGCATTCTCTTGCACTACACGCGAGCCGCCTGCTTGTACGCTCCTTGTTTGCTGGGCAGGCAGATTGCCTTCGTGGACGAACGGCGTGATAATGTTATCGTCTGTGGGACGCCCCATGTCTGCATGCTAGACTAACTTACGGCGCAACACGGTAGGAGCATTTGCACATGGATTGGAGGCCCAGTAGGCACATTCGCATGTAGCCAAGGCGGTCTTCGCACTCGTTCAGAGCATCTCTATTGAGCATAGTCACGGCGAAACCTAATCTCAGAAGTCTTGCAATCAACACTCTGGGCTGGTCCAGCATGTACTTGGTACAGAAGCCTGTCGGTGAGGCTGTCTCCAACGTATACAACTCGTGACTGCATGGTTCAGTTATGCTCACGCCGTGTCTCGTGAGTGTCTCGAGTACCTTGGACGCGCGCGAGATCGACCTGTCGACCACGTTGTCTGGATGCATACATCCCCGCTCGATCTGTACCACGTTTTCTGGTGGAAGACAGAGAGTGGTAATCAAAGACATAGCCAAAGGCGAGCGCTTGAGACTCGTACGATGAGACCTTTCAGCGCCATGCTCTCGGTAAGTCGTGACTCGGTTACTTCACCTGAGCGACTAAAATGATCTTTGACTCGCGGGAGGTTTCCGGTTGGCAGTCTTTCGTTGAAGGATGACAAAGGGCAATGGTCAAGTAGTGAATGGAGAGCGGTGCCAGTCCAAGGCTGTGGCTGAGTGTGGCGCATGCAGCCGCTCGGACAAAGCGCGACTCTCACTGAACTTCGAACTCGAGGCCGTCAACAGCATCCTGGCACCACACCCCACACATCCACCTACACGTCACGCTTCACCTCTCACCGCAGTCGCGTCGGTACTCTGCCACCTCCTGAACGTCCAACCCCGCCCATCAGACGCGTCCACACCCGCCCGCGATGGATTACGATACCGAGGGCGGCGCAATAAACGTGCGCTTCTTGCAGGTACATCGCCCGTTTTGTCAACGTCGCGGGAGTCGAGGGACTGACATGACTTTGTGCAGGCGGACAACCAGCGCGCCCAGTTCATCGTGCAGAACTTCAACCTCGAGACCGCCAACTCGGTGCGGCGAGTGATGCTGGCCGAGATCCCCACACTCGCCATCGACGTCGTGGAAGTCATCGACAACACCTCCGTGCTGGCCGACGAGTTCGTGTGCCACCGCCTCGGCCTGATCCCTCTTTCGTCACGAGGCGTCGAAGACTTGCTGTACTCGCGCGACTGCGACTGCGAGGGCTACTGCGACAATTGCTCCGTCGTTCTCACTCTGAACGCAAAATGCACAGGCAGCGAGATCATGAAGGTGTATGCGCGAGACTTGGTGATTGAGAGCAACAGGCCAAACGAAGAGGTTGGGCGGCCGGTCATCGTGGATCCAGAGGGCACAGGGAGCTGCATCGTGAAGCTGCGGAGAGGGCAGGCGATTCACATGCGCTGCATCGCAAAGAAGGGCATCGCAAAAGAGCACGCAAAGTGGGCGCCGTCTGCGGCGATAGGCTTCGAGTACGACCCGGCCAACAAGCTGCACCACCTGGACTACTGGCACGAAGAGGATGCAGAAGCGGAGTGGTATGTTGACAAATTTAAGTGGGCTGAGTTCACTGTCGCTGACGATCCACAGGCCCAAGGACCAGGACCGCATCAACCTCGACGGCGGCCCAGCCAACCCCGATGAGCCTTTTGACTACAACGCAGTACCAACGCGCTTCTTCTACGACGTCGAGACAGTGGGTGGCCTCGACCCGGACCAGATTGTCACAAAGGGCATCCAGGTCCTGCAGACGAAGCTGGCAGAGGTGATCAAGGAGCTACAAGGAGGTTCAGGACCAGATGGCGTGGGCTTCGAGGGCGCACAAAGCCCCACTATGAACGGAGGCTATGGCGGCGGTCCAGAGGCCGGATACACAACACCTGGATACGGCGGCGCGAGTCAGTGGGGAGGCGCAGGCGGTGCGCAGGGCGGCACGACACCGTACGGTGCGACGCCCTACGGAGGCTCAGGGTGGTAGAGCGTGTATAATATTGCATGGATGGCGTTTGGGTGCGAAGATTGTAAGTGGTAGACTTCACATTAAGGAGTACGAAAAAGACAGCTTCGTGGAGGACGAAGTCTGAGTAGCGCATCTATACCAAAGATTGAATGCATCTGAGTGGAACTACCAATAATTATCATTCGAACGTATTATTTGCGAAACGGATTCTCAATCAATTGATCAACGCAGTCAAAGAAGCAATATCCTTCCGTTGTTCTTACATTGCTGTACATATAATACACACGAATCCCTGCACCTAGTTCTCATGCATTCGTTTCCTGCTCACGTCCACTCCTCACATCCACTACCGCATCTCCACCCCCAGCCTCTCCACCAACAACGCCCGCAGCTTCTCGTGCAGCGCATTCGTCTCCTCGTTCGTCAGCGTGCGCTCCAGACTGCGGTAGTTGACCCGGTAGCACAGCGATTTGCGCCCGGTCTTCGGATGCGCGAACTCGTCCACCAGACGCACGTCCTCGATCAGGTCGCCGCCGACTTCGCGCGCGATCTCCATGACGTCGTTTTCGTGGAAGGAGGGCGTTGCGGGGGCGGGGGCAGCGGGCGGGACGATGGAGGAGTCTGTTGGTGATGGGGCAGAAGGAGGGGGTGACGAGGGAGAAGGGGAGGGGGACGCTGATGTCGATGCCGCTGATGTCGCTGCCGCTCCAGCACCGCCAGCAGCGCTCTTGCTAGGAGCCAGCCAGAACGACACATCCTTGAAGCAGGCCGGGAACTTGCTGAACGGGACGAATCGCTTGATCGGTGACGCTTCGCTAAACTGCGACAGAAACCGCGTGTCCTTGCTCCAGAACAACCGTATATCTGGAATTCCGTACAACAGCATCGCAATACGCTCCAGCCCGATGCCAAACGCCCAGCCCACTCTGTCCGGCACACCCGCGTTGTTCAGGATTGGTTGTGATACGATGCCCGACCCCAGCACCTCGAGCCACTCGCCCTGCCACCAGACCTCGAGTTCCCAGGAGGGTGAGGTGAAGGGGAAGTACGCTTCGACCCAGCGGATCTTCAGCGGCTCGGGTGCTTCTTTAGTCTCTGGCGAAGAAGGGGATGCGGATGCCGCGGCGTTGAAAATCGTAATCACCATGTCCTCCAGACTGCGCTTCAGGTGGGCAGCGATAGCCTCGACCTCTTCCTTGTCATGGCCCGCCTGCAGGGGATTGCGCTCAGCGTGCATGGTCGGGTTGGGGTCTTCGACAACAACGTCGTGCTTGGGGATCTTGTCGACATCCGCCCAGATCATGTCTGCCAGCGACGTTCCGGAGGATTTCGCGGCGGCTCGGTCCCAGGTGCGCGCGCCCTCCATCTGGTGGAAGACCGGGTAGTGGCTGCGGTCGACTGCATCGCGGCGGTAGACGTCTGCGCTGATGAGGTAGCCCTCGGATTCGTTTGCGCGGAAAGTGTCGGCCTGGTGCGCGGAAGTGTGGGTTCGGAGCACGGTGTTTTTGTTCAGGTAGTACGTGTCTGTCTTGTTGCGGCCGACGTGGTCCGCGGGGAAGCCTAGGGAGTCGAAGTTCTGCACTGTGGACACGATGGGAAAGAGCTCGTTGTGGGTTTTGTAGCCGGGGAACCGCGATTCGATCAGTTTGCGGGTGATGGTAAGGGGGTGGTCGGGCTGAACGTGGAGGCGGCGAGGAATGGCGTCAAGAATTGAGGAGGGTGTGTTCATCCATTCGTCGGTCTTGTAGGTCCTCCCTTCGACGACGACTTCTTTTGGCGGCGCTGGTCATCTTAGACGGGTGGAAAGAAGCAGATTTTGACAACAGCAACACATGGCAGGAGACTACCTGAGAGGAGTACGAAACGTGACTTGAAGTGAGATGAAGGTCGGAGACAGAAAGTGACCGAGGAAATGCAGCAAAGTGGACATGTCTGCGGCGGGTGATTGATGCCGAACGATATCACATGACAGCTCACTCACCAGAAGAAGAATTGCATCTTAACGACTGCAGCGCCGGGCGGACGCATAGCCGGCTCGCAGATGTTCTCAATGCTGCAGCCCGTGTCCCCTGGCGACACAGCGCCCGCGACAGGCCGGCTATATACATGGTGCTGATGGACACTCGTGGTCGGTGACAGTCGCGTCCGGAGAACACTGGCACGCGAGCCTGACTTTGGACCCCTGCATGGATGGCACTCGGCTATGTCGTCGCGGCTCTAGCTGCACGTTTTTCCGGATGACGTCCGTCGCTCGGCTGCACAACAACCACCGAGCCATATAACCTGCACTCTTCAATTGAAGCGTTGCCCGCGCACACATACCACTGTCAAGCTCGCAGGGCCCGGTGCGCTACATGCAGCGTGTGCGCAGAGACCTGGAACCATGTCGGCCCTCAAGACGCAGCGAAGCAGCCCCGAGGTGAGGAAGAGCGAGGATGTCGTGAACAAAGCGGTGCACTATCCCTTCTGGTTCGGCGGGAGCGCGAGTTGCTGCGCGACGCTGTTCACGCACCCGCTGGATCTCGGTAAGCCGGACTTCCTCAATCGACCGTCTGCATCTAACATGGCGCAGTCAAGGTCCGGTTACAGACGCAAGCCGCCAGCGGCGCAAAGCTGAACATGTCGCAAATGTTCGCGCACATCGCAAAGACGGATGGGATAAGCGGCCTGTACAAGGGCCTGTCCGCTGCCCAGCTGCGCCAGATCACCTACTCGATGACGCGCTTCGGCGTGTACGAAACGCTCAAGGACCGCTTTACCACCGCCGACGCGAAACCCTCCTTCCTGACCCTCGTCGGCATGGCCTCCGTCTCCGGCTTCCTGGGCGGCTTCGCAGGCAACCCGGGCGACATCCTCAACGTGCGCATGCAGCACGACTCTGCGCTGCCGCCCGAGAAGCGCAGGAACTACAAACACGCGCTCAACGGCGTGGTCCGCATGGCGCGCGAAGAAGGCGTAGGTTCGCTGTGGAAAGGCGTGTGGCCCAACTCCGCGCGCGCGGTGCTCATGACCGTCGGCCAGCTGGCGACCTACGACGGCTTCAAGGGCGTGCTGCTCGCCTACACGCCGCTGAAGGACAACCTCACAACGCACTTCACGGCCTCTTTCCTCGCAGGCTTTGTAGCAACCACCATCTGCAGTCCCGTCGACGTGGTCAAGACGCGCGTCATGTCGTCGCACGTCAAAGAGGGCATGGTCAAGCTGGTCACCGACATCACGCGGCAAGAAGGGCTGCGGTGGATGTTCAAGGGCTGGGTGCCGAGTTTCATACGCGTCGGGCCGCATACCGTGCTGACGTTCTTGTTCCTGGAGCAGCATAAGAAGTACTACAGGCAGTTCAAGGGGCTGGAGTAGGTGGTGGAACGCAATGTCAAAAGTGGGTATGAGTTACTTTGTAGATACTAGTGCGCACGCGCGCATGTCGCATATGCCGGCGTTTGGGCGACTTGGGGTATATAGCTGTTAAGGTGTAGACGAGCATATTGAACGATACATCGCACCTAAGAACTTCCAAGCACCCACTTGTCATTCATGGGTATTCAAAGATTTCGCGTATATGCAGCATCTTGGCAGCCAGTAGTGGGCCTCTCAGGCCGTGAGATGACCCCAAGTAAATATCGTCTGCGTCCTAGAATCCTAGATCTCTGGACACTAGACTGACTTTCTCAACCTCGAGCAATAAGCTCTTGTGCACACCCCAGCAGTATCGAGTAGCAATTTGAAGCTCCTGGGTGCGGCATCTGACATGCAGGTGCACTGCATAAGTCGAACAAAATACAGCGAGAAAAGTTTCGAGCAATGCCTGAACGTGCCAACTTCGTTTGATCCCCCAAAGAGATGAACTGCAACATGTTGCATACCCAGACACCGGATACAGCGAGTGAGTTTGGTCCAATTGCTTGCCATACTCCCTGCGCAGCTAGGAGATGTAGTGATGAGCCAAGCGGCTTTGCGAAATGTCTGCCGTCGGAAGTGATGAGAACAGTTTATGCTAACCTTGGAAGACGTCACATCTTGAGAAGTTATCAAGGAAGGATCGAAGTGCGCAGATTGAGATTGTGCATGCGTAAACGAAGCAGCTAGAGAGAGAAGCAGGGACGTAAAACTTCCTCGCGGCACACAAAGCAAGCAGCGACGAAAACGACAGCTGCAGGAAAGGGTAGTTTTGAGCTAAAGCTGTCATGTGAAGGAGTACCTGATTAGAAGGTAGTTGCAAGCCCAAGTGCTAAGGACGAGCCTGTCATTAACAGTGTAAGTGACCATAGTCAACGCTTCCCTTTCCAGTAATCAGGGCTTGTGTCCTGCTCTAAGGATCACATTTTCCAGTCACTGTCAAAGCTCAACTACGCATGGTGTGGATCGATCACGCCCGAGGCTCGTTATTACTCCCTCAAACCAGACAGATGCTGCTTCCGGAAGCCCCATCTCTATGAAAACGTGCAACTGTGTGGTCAGGCGCTAGATTAAGACAACGTTCAGCTTACATTCGTTGTGATCATGACCTAGATGAGCTGATCGTCTCTCTTACCACGAGCATGAGAAGCCCTCCACGCCATATCTATTTCTACTTCCTCAGGTCCATCCTGAGCATTGAAGCTGATCAGTTTCCTCGTGTGCAGTTTGGGTCGTTGACGCTGAAAAGCTGTTATAATGAACTGACTGCAGATCTCGCGATCAGGCTCATGATCAGGTTCACACCTGTAAAGATCTCAGAGTGAGATACCTTGTGCAATGCTTCTGCCTTACTAATCTGATGGTCTCATCACCTCAGAGCGTTCAGAGTCGGTCTGATCATTACATGCGCCCATTTGGTGGTGCGTTATGTGTCCTTCGTCACACACTCATCTCGAATCTTCGGCGCAGGCTACCAAGCTCAACACCACTACTCAATTCACCCTCCAAGGCGAGTAGATGTTGCAGAATTGCACTTGGCGTTCCAAGGCAGAGAAAGTTTACTTAGATCTCGGGGTTCGCCGGTTTGTTACATATTATAGCCACCGGTACTTCTCTTGCGACGGTCTCGCCCCCATTCTTCTCAGCAACGCCCTTACTACCTCTTTTAGCCTCCAGCTGAATACGAATAATCTGATGATGAGCAAACACCCTGAGTAACCTATGAGGCAAATAAGTGGGCTTCGATGGTAGTTCTGTAACCTGCTGTAACGAAATGGAGAAGTGTAGCATTACCAAAGTAGCATGCGAGCTTCCAGCTCTAGATCCAAGCTAAGTACTGTTGTTAGCGATTGTGGTCACACGAGCACTTACGCTAGGAATTGGCTGCAGCTTAAGCTTCGAGACATTAAGGCTGTGGTTGCAGCTTCACTGCAGCATGGAGACCATTCGTCGTTCATCGACATCTTTGGTCTAACAACAACATATCCACAGATCGACTAGAGTAGTCGAAATAGAGTTTTGTGTAGTCTGCATGTACTGTAATTGAAGCGGCGATGATCGAATGCAGCAGCATGTGGCCCTGCACTCGTTTACTGCGCTTCGATTTAAAATCTGGATGCAGATGGCTGAACGTACCGCGCAATTGGCTTCCGCATACACTGATCTAGACACTGCCGCTATATCGTTATCGGCATATTATTGGGGGCGATACGCGATCTGCAGCCACATCAATGCGTTAACTGCAGGAGCGTTACACGGTAGATCGCCCTGTCAGGGTCTGCCATGCGATAGCTGAAACCACTGCGGAAACATGGAGAAGTCTATAAGATCTGGACTTATAGTTTGGCGGGTGCGAGGTGTGTTGAGGTGCCTAAGACCAATGGTAGAGAGACGTATGGCGTCTCAGCTGAACAACAACAGATTTACATGCGATAATGAGATGCTGCAAGAGCTGTTGGCTCTTATCTATGTCGAAGTCTATCTTGTCCTTGCGGGCAGTATGGTGTGGATCCGAAGGTTGAGATCTCCGATGTTTCGTGTATGTGTGGAGATGTGTGAGTGGCTGCCCTTCACAGCACTAGGCTGCGCTAGCTGCTTTTGGGGCGGAGAGCAGCTCCGATTTCTGTGTAAAGACGTGATTGGGTCGAATTCTCCTGCTATAGTTTGGTCAGTCTTGGTTGCAAATCCCAATCTTGACTTAGTGCATCGTGAGATGGTAAGAAGTGCTCTGTGTCTCTCACAATCCTGCCAGATGTGCAATGGTAAGAGTCGATGGCCATTGGCGGCACTATTAGAGGACCTGCACGGTAATGATGCTCAGAATAGACAGATGAGGACACAGACACGGTATATAGCAGTGCATCGTGCTGTCTGTGTCTGAGTACGATACGTACCATAGGTACATGCAGTGTGAATATGATCGTCGTGGTTGCGGCGTTTGAGCCGTCGCTGTCCCCGTGATCGTCGGTGACCACGCTCGTGTTGTTATTTTTGACGTCGGTGGCCTGATGAATGTCAGCTGCGAAGATCAATGGCTTGTTTGTCGCGGGCTCGTGGGGGAAGGCGCGTTGGCGAACCGAGCATCGCCAGTGACATGTTCGGTGGTGGTTACTCGTCAAACGTCACCCTACTGGAGCGTCGTGCTTACTATCGATTCAGAATTTTTGTCGGTGAACAGAAACGGCGATGTGCTGTATTAGTAGATCGAGTGGTGCACAATCCGTAGATTGGCCTTGGTCAGAATGACATCGTGTATCAATGGCTCCCGATATACTTATACATACCTCAATCACTCTGAACTAGGCAGGGGCTGGGCTGGAGCAGATCCGTTGTTTCTCAAGTTGAATAGAGATGTCATTGATTATTGAACAGATTGCAGGAGCATCGTGGACGCTTCGACTTGTGCGACTGAGGGCCGCGCAGAGATGTCTGTGTAATTTCCTGCAGCTAGCCTGAGGCCCCCAAGCTCATCGAAGTGTTGTGACGATCACAGCAATGACTGCATGTCAGTCAACGACTGCAATCTCCAGACAGGAACCTTGACAATCGCAAACCTCATGGACGTTGTGTACCGTCATAGTCAGTGATAAAGTTTGATAGACTGGAGCAATCAGCCCATGAATCCGGTGAAGCCTCGAGGTTGGAATGGTCTGATTCTGTCGATACACTGTATCAGTGTGATGAGGCCATTATTGTGCGCGGCGATGACGGCGTGGTTGTTCATGGGATGAGCAACGCAAACGGTGTGAAGGACAGTTGATATTGCATTCCCTTGTAACCTGGACCCAACTGTGATGGACACTGCTCAATATTGCAGCTTTCGGGGAATTGTTGTTGACTTAGTTGGAGACAACATGGATATGCCTTGTAGCAATTCCGGCCTATATGTGTGCAGAGTAACGGCAGGCGTTCTGAGGCGTGGTAGAGTGGGGGTGTGATAGACGAGAAGCATCCCACGAAAGCTCCCGGACAGCTCGCGCAGAATTCCGAATCGATGCGGAAGATGTGATGAACTTGAGAGAGGCAACTATGGCGAAAGACGGGATCACGGTTGCGAGGGAAGTAAGGGTGTAAGGATGTAAGGATGTAACAGCTTGCGCGTGACCCCTCTTCCGGACCCTTCGACCTGCATGTATTTCTCCACTTACACATTGTCAAATGCCGTAACTCGCGGTCCGCTAATGAGCCCAGTGTCGGTCTTCTGCCAATCGCTGGCTTCACGTAATTATCGTGATGCTTGTTGCGGATGTGAGGCTCCAGAAGTCGGCTACTGGATTGTGTCGAGACCAAGAGATCGGCATACTTCGGTAAACTGCACCTCGAGATGCGGTAATTATCCGATATAGTTGACGCGATATTGTCTTGATGTAGCACTCGAGGCAAGTAAGCGTGCAGTATAGACATGGCGAACGTCCTGCTGTTTATTTTCATGTGGATACACTGCGAACAGATCAACGGATGCAAGCTTGCGTACCATTGCAGCAATATGTGATGATGTTTGAAGGGTTCCAAGGAGTCTTGCAAATCGATGCATTGGTGCCTGAGTAACGGTGGAGCGCGCCGCAACTGTGTCAGCACTTTATCGCTTGCAAGGATCCTATTATGTCTGCAAAGGCTCGTCAATCCGGTAAGCCAGGATCAGTGTCGCTCTTACAGGCTGCGTCTGGTAAATGTGGGCAGTCGTGTTCAAAGAGCTACCCTGGTCCATATTACAAGAGGTGCAAGCAATGACGGCACACTTTCGATGCAGCCGAGCATCGTCACGACTCGAATATGTCGCGCTTTGATTGAGGTAGAGTCAAGGCTGATAAGGCGAACATGTTTGGTGAATAGCGCAATTTCAAAGTTTGCCGACATGATTGAACGCGGACACGCCTGCCATTCCGGTCAGTAAATGGTTATTGAAGGATCCAGACAGTTCGCTCAAAAAGAGTAGTGTGTGATTGCGATAGTTCGCATGTAGGCCTCCACACACAGACGAAAAAAAAAGACTATCGAATCAGGCCGAAGTGCCTGTTTTCGGGGGACGTGACCACATCTTATTGCGCGCTGCAAGATGAAGCACGCGCATAGCAGTTCTCGAGAAAGGAACAGGAAAGGAGGTAACTGTAAGTGGGTCAAATCGAATGATTTCGACAGGAAAAGAGGTTCGTGCTGGGCACCCCTGTTCATCACCGCGTCGCTTGGCGTGACATCGGGTTGTGACTTGCAGGCGGATTGCACTGCCGTCGGTTCGTGCAGTTGCGGATCACTTTCCACAGGACTTGCGACTTTATTTTGCAACTCGTTGCAATGACAATTGGGATGTAAAAGGCCGAATGTCAAACGGATTGCATGCGTAGTCAAGCATATTTCGTTTGACTCAGGTGCTCGCTTCAACCATCGCCTAAGCCATAAGTGACAAGGATGGCATCTTGAAACGGCTCGGGCAGCCACAAACAGGCCGTTTCTTCCTGCAAGCACGCATCGAAGGATCTTCCACTTCGAGTCAATGGCTGTAAAGGGGACACGAACATGAAAATCTCTTCTGTTGGCGTTTGCATCTGAACGACTGCAGATGCAGGTTCATTTGCAAGACAAACAGAGTGTTGCAAGAAAACGAAACGAGTCAAACAACTCCAGAAAAGATACTCGGGAAAGCTTGGCAAGCTTATCCCACGCGAGTGTCTTGAATGAACCTGGGTATTGCCTGACGAGCTCCTCTATCGGTACCGCGGATGAGTTTCGTTGGAAGCGGGGAAGCTGGAAGTGCAACAGAGGCTCCGTCAGGCAGCACGAAAGGATCTACTTACGAAAGCCTTGTCTTTATCATTGATTGATCCAGGCCGTCTGGAGCGATCTCAGACATGCCAGCCCCGAGCCAGGCCGCCACGGGCGGAAGCGAAACAAGCTTGTACCGTCTGCAGACTGCGCTGAAAGCGGTCTCTCCTTACTGTGGTAGATCAACTATCGGCAGCCCTTGCCATAGCTACGAGAGACGACGTAATAGAGCTCTAGCGATGCAGGCTCTCTGTGCCTGATCTACAACCTGGTATAACGGTCAACATGGGTTGCTGCTCCTGTGTAACGTGTGCAGGGAATGGCTGGGGAACTTCAGATCCTGGGTTATCTCTGTTTTGACGACCCCGCTCAATGACATTGATCTGCGCAGGCTGGTCTTTGGCAATGGAAGGCGATTCAGGAGCACTGTTGGCTCCTTGCGAACACGAAGGTCACTCTGAAGGTCGCGCTGGAAACTTCTGAGGTTCGGCGGTGCCGCATCTCAACCTTGTTTTTGGCGCCTCGCCGCGTGGGAGCTGCAGGAAGGAAGCTAATGTTCGCGTCAGCCTTCCCATCTTCTCACGCAATAACTCTGCGAACATCGTGCACAGTCGAGCAATATCAGCAACGCTTGCGCAGCTATCATCGTGACGGCTTTAGGACATCTCGGCGCACTGCGGGTAGCGCCTTTTGGACTTTCATTCCCCGACTCGCTTATTCTGCAAGGTGAAACCAGCCTCGCGCTGAGCTGTGCACCTGCCGCCCACCCGCCCACGTGCTACTGGGTTAAAGCATGCGATTGACCGGCTTTCATACCAGTTTAGCTGGACCCCTCCGGCTCTTGATGAAGATTCCGCCGTTCACAGCGCCGGTGCTGTTAGGAATTGTGATTGAACTCTACTGCGTCATGTGCTCGCCCATCAGCGACATGACGCGCTCGAGCAAACTCTCGAGCTCGGTTCCCCAGCGTCCTGCAGATCAACACCATGCACCTCACCAAGAATGCAACAACTGGTTTGGGAACATGCTAGAAGTGGAGTGGCTAGGAAGGTGCCGTGATGCGCAATGTGCAGATCCACCTAGTCCTTAGTTCTGACGTTATAGCCCTGGACGTTCCCCAGAGGTCGCCAGACATGCGAGGTTAGGCTCACGTTTCACACCAAAGCCCGCCATAGCCGAATCAGGATGCGCCTCCGACAGCCTAGACGCACCGCTGTTAAGGTACCTCGCCTTACCAGGGGGTTCCTGGTCGCTGCATGTATCAATAGCAGTTTGGAGTAGCCACACTTAAGGCGCTGCATTGCCTTTTGCCAGATGCCATGCAGGGAACGCCCTTATGTTTGACAAACCCGCTTTTGAAGTCTCACCTACCTTGTACTTCAGACAGTGAGCCACGGGAACCTCAAACAACGACCATGACACACATCGCCAGCTGCATACGGGCCGACGCTGCTAAGACTTCCGTTTATATAACCCAAGAAACATCCTACAGGATGACCGTACGTGCCCACAAGCATACAACTTCCTCCAATTTCGATGAACCACCACCTGCCTCGCCGGTCCTGTTCGCTAAGAGACCTGCAGGCTACAAAAGATTCGAACTTGCCAAGTGCATCTTTGGTCAAAAGTCCTTCTACCACCAACTTGTCTCAAGCTGCCCCCAGATATCAACTCTGGCCGTCAGCAAGGAGCCCTGTGGGGTCACCCTCTGACAAGCTAGCTGCTCTATCTGTTGGCCGTTCTGCTACATCACTCAGCGATACTGCTGTTCCTACAGAGACTCTTCCGTTCTGGCAACGCTCAGGCTCGATGTCGAGAAGAAGAAAAGTCAGTGTTCCCGAGCTCTCGGGGACTATGACCACTGTGCAGGAGATGCCGGTAGACTCTCGTAAGTGACCTCACAACACTTCAATTGCGATTACTCACCATCATGAAGCCACGATCCCAGGTAGACCGGCTCTACGCCGACCATCGTACGAGACCTTTGGTCACGAGCGATCCAATAGTGCCCCCGGTACAGCCTGGAGGGCTGGTCCTTTTGGAGATGCAATGATCTCTTGCATTACAGGACCATCACCTGTTCTCACGCAGCAAGCAACACCCATATCTCTTCACGACAGCAATAGTGGCAGGCCACTTTCCCCAATATTGAGCCCTGGCGCAAAGCCGTCTCTCAAGGTAGATACCGCCAGCTCCACAGCTCCACCTGAGGTGCCACCTAAGTCACCTGCTATCGAGCGCAAGGGCTCGCCTACTCCCCTCAAGCTCAGTTCCAAGTCCAGCAGAACTGCGCTCATAACCCCTGGATCCGCTGTATCAGGTGGAGCCACCCCTGTCAGCGCGGTAGATATCAGACGATCACCAAAGACCGCGGCCCTCCTGCCCACACCCTCTTCTGCGGTATCGCACTCTTTCAGAGCAGCATCGCCACGTGACTCGCCAAAGGTTGAAAAGCACGACCCCATGGCCACACAAGGAGCCTCGCACAGCCGCAACATGTCAGAATCCTCTATCATGGACCGCGGCCGCCCAACTCAGCGTTCCAAGAGGTCACACAGCCGGACCGCCTCCGAGTCTGTTGGTCCTGCTGCCCAAGTGGCTGACAACTGGACACTTCCTCGTGGCATGCGTGTGCCTGAGGCATCCAGGCGCATGAGTGATGTGGATCAGCAGTCACTCCACAAGCAGGCCTACGAACAAGCCGGAAACTTTGAAGTCCTCAACAAGGGCGATGTTGCCTCACTATCCAGGGAACTTCGGGCCTTGGACGAACGCTGCGACTACCTCCGTAAGACCTACAAGTCACTGCGAGCAGGGCGACAGAAGCTTCACACCCGCATGATATCTTATCTGAAGCGCGGCGAGACTGTCATTTTCTCCCGCGAATCCCTTCTCAAGCAGGAGGAGGCTCTTGCTGAGCTAGACAACTCCATCGATGAGTTCATTGCCAAGCTAGAGCAGTCTGAGAATCGACGCTTGCGCCTCCGTCAAAAGCTACTGGAACACGTGGCTGCAGCTCTGGTCCTAAGCCCCACAATGCGTGGCGATGCTGCTGAGACGACTCCACCTCGAAGTCCCGTCAAGGCAGAGAACAGCCCGGCCCGTCCAGAGCGGAAGGAGACAGAGTCGATCAAGATCTACGCCGACGGTCACGTTCTCAACCTCTTCTCCGACATCGAGAAAGCAATCGGCCAGCTGTGCGAGCAACAGTGCTAAAGCCTGGCACAGTCCGTTTAGAACGCAACGCCACTCCCCATTCACCTTCCCTTGTTACAACGACTTTGCCTTCTGGCACTTTGCCTTATGTGGCACTTCACTAATACCGGATGGCCCTTCGCATCTATTTACGACATTGTCACGGCCTGTATCTTGCATTCATTTCCATTTTTTGTTCACTGCCCGTGGAGTCCGCTTGGCTCTAACGCGATTCAACACGGCTTTCGCCGATGACATTCCACCTCTATCTTGGTTCAAGCCGATACCCGGGCCGCACTTGGTTTCAATGCTTCATGTTCTTCTTTCTTGCAAGGCTGGTGGTGATGACATCTTGGGGCGTTTCAGGTACGGCGGGATAAATCCAGAAACGGCAGGACCACTGCAGCATGATGTAGCATAGATCAATATCGCCCCAAGGAACCTTGGATTCCAGAAACATTTTCCGCATATCAAAGCCTTCTTAGTGTTTCAAACAGATGAGGTGGTGATCAAATTCCAGCCACAAGTGACCCGGGCACCAAGCTGCTGGCTCTCCGTTCCCACTGGGTGGACGGCTCGGAGGCATGATCCTTAGGACATTATCCGCTATTGCGCACCCGATAAATCTAGAGGCAGCTTGAATATCGACACCATATCGGAGCAAGACGGCAACCCGGGTTCCAGCTTGTACCCGCCTCACTAAGATGATGTCTTCTCCGAGAACAAGGAGGTATTGGTTGAGGTCATCGTGAGACTAGAGGTATACAACAGCAGCTATAGTCTGTTTCAGCGGCATCGGGACGTTTGCGAACCCACGATCCGTATATCCAGATGTGTAGAGGCGTGTGGGGCTTGTAAGGTCGATGCGCGCTAGTTCAAACACACATCGCCTCTGACCTGACCGTTAGCCATAGTCAAGAATACGACAGGAACTTCTCTGTGGCGTTGAAGATGCCGCGCAATTAGGGTTGGCCGGATGTCGGCTCGTGTGTGGGCCACGGTGCGCATCAGGAACAGAGAACGTCACGGCGTGGAGAACGAGAATCAGAGTGTTCTGGGCGTTCAATATCACTTTACGAAGGCTATAATCCAACGCGGCGTTTCAGAAGTTTTGCGCAGGAGAACCTTGTCTCGAGACGGAGTCGGCCACCGGGTAAGAACGTGCTCGAAGGAATACAAGGTTGGCAACGTTTGATCTTTCAAATACAAAATGAGTAAGACTAGTGAATGTGGCGCGGCTTGCGCGAGCTTGAACCCTGGATTGCTTGCGGAAGGGATGGCGACGTGGCTTAGCGGGGTCGAGCGCACTGGCCACCTCGAAAAGTTTCGACAGGAGCGACACCGCAATAATCTACGAGAACGACACACTCACCTCATACCATCACCATGGCGACAAACAGCATAAAGCTGCTCACTGGTAACAGCTACCCTCAGCTTGCTCAGCTGGTTGCTGACAGGTATGTTCTGCCTGTTCCGAACGATCCAAAGCGCTCCTTGGCATGCTGGTTTTTCGTCGATTCAGGCTGCACACAAATGCTCGAAAGCATGTCCGAGCATCTTCGACAGTCACGCACTGCCAGCTGCCACTCTCACTCGTAACTTCGAAGTTCGAAGTTCGAGAGCCTAGTCTCATCCTGCTCAATCAGGTCACTTGATCATCTTACTAACGGCTAAATCTAGGCTCGGTATTGAGCTCACCAAAATCTTGGTCCTTCAGTATTCGAACCAGGAGACATCCGTTACCATCGGTGAATCTGTCAGAGATGAGGATGGTATGAAAAACCTCGCAGATCGTGAAGATCTCCTGGAGCTCATTGTACCACAGTTTTTATCCTGCAATCTACCCCACCAGGCGACATCAACGATGCTCTCATGGAGCTCCTGATTATGATCAACGCATGCAAGACTGCGTCTGCACGTCGCATCACTGCCGTTCTGCCGAACTTCCCGTATGCACGCCAGGATAAGAAGGACAAGTCTCGTGCGCCGATCACCGCCAAATTGATGGCCAATATGCTCCAGACTGCTGGCTGCAACCATGTGATCACTATGGATCTCCACGCCAGTCAAATTCAGGGCTTTTTTAATGTGCCTGTGGACAACCTCTACGCGGAGCCCAGCACCTTGAGATGGATCCGCGAGAACCTGGACGTAAAGAACTGCGTGATTGTCAGTCCTGATGCTGGCGGTGCAAAGAGGTAAGAATCTCCTGCCCGTGGGGTCCTCCGTGTGAAACATGCTCGTTCGATCGCGGGGAAGGCGCAATTCACACACTGTCACAGAGATTGTGATCTGGTTGGAGTTGCAGTCTCGGACATTGTCTGCACTATTCCCTGCCGTGCATGCTAACGATGGTCCAGAGCAACTTCCATCGCTGATGGTCTCAACTTGCCATTTGCGCTAATCCACAAAGAGCGCACTCGTCCGAACGAGGTATCTAGAATGACACTGGTCGGAGAAGTGGCTGGCAAGACTGCTATTCTCGTAGATGATATGGCGGACACCTGCGGAACTCTTGTCAAGGCCGCCAGCGTCCTGATCGATCAAGGCGGAGCCAAGGACGCTATTGCCATTGTCACCCACGGCATCCTGAGCGGAAACGCCATCGAGTCTCTCAATGGCAGCAGACTTAAGAAGATCGTTGTGACCAATACTGTACCCCACGAAGAGAAGAAGGAGATTTGCGACCGTATCGAGACGATCGACATAAGTCCCACTGTAAGTGAACATGTGATATTTGACAAGAAACCATCATCTAACAGTTGCACAGCTTGCTGAGGCGTGCAGACGTACCCACAATGGCGAGAGTGTGTCTTTCCTCTTCAAGCATGCGCCCGTTGATTAGATCCGGTATACCCAGAAGAGCACCTGCATTCATTCATTACTGGCGTTCAGGAGTATGGGTCAAAACTACATTGCGACATTGCCGATCTTGAGCTGTCCTGATGAGTCCAACGAGCTATTACACACTCAAATATCGCGATCATCCGCCACATCGTGAAGCCACTGCTGTCAAAAGGACACGAGGCTGTCGCACTACGCCCGCATTAGTGACTGCGAACTTCCAAATCTTATCTGTCGCTAAGCTCAGGAAGAACACTGACCCGCTGTCACCGTGTCTGACGTTCGCGGCAGGGAGACACATGTTTTGCAAGTGTGTGCATTGCGCTAACGAAGCTAGTCACGACATAGACCGCACCCGCCAAACTTTATATCGTCGTCAAACCAGCCATCTCCAATCCAAGCGCGTTCGACAATATTTCACAGCTGCAGCCGATCCAGCGTTGTTCTGATCGACCATAAGGCTTACTTCGTGGGACTCGCATGCACTCAGCACATATCTCATGTCCTCCTGTTCGCAAATGACCCAAACCTCGTCCATCTGTCGTTGTACTCTGGTACACTAGAGACTGCGAGTCCTTGCTGCATCTGTATGCAAGACCGAGATTTGCAAACGAAACGAAGAGCGTCTACACGAGTAAGGCTTCCTGCGGAGCTACCAGACGTGCGAGTACCGTGCACTTAGAGCAGCAACGAAGTGACTCTTACGCGTGGGCGGATTTGTCCATCCGGTGCCCCTGCTTGAAGCTCGAATAATTTCCTATACGGGATCTCCAGTCTCCAAAACCACCCGCACGACTCACCGACGATCATGGCAACTTTCGGTACTAGTCTCCGGATCTTCCCTATTCCACGTGGTTTCGTGTCCGGTTCAACCTCGTAAAGGTGGCCTGAGCTACTTTGAGGGTACCGCGAGGAAATTGCACGATGATTTCTTGACCTCAAAACCAGGGCCTCAGGATCCACGGTCTCACTGTTGCTATTTGGAGCCATTTATCCAAGCTTTCAACGGCTTGGCCAAGCTCGCGCCGCCCTGCATTGATGACTGACTCAGCATCAAATATGCACTACCACATCCGGCGTTTCGTTGCGTGTGCCAAATGCAGATGTCCTTTTCTCCATCATTGAGTCAATGTCTCTTCAAGGTCAAAACCTCATGATTCGTGCGTTACAAGAGCAAGGCCAGATGGTCGACTCATGGGCGCCGCGTAGTCTGAAGTCCATGCAAGCTGCTGACAAGACTATCGATGGCCCTGGTTCAGCATCCAGAGGAGGCTCAACACCTTGGCAGCCTCAAATTCCATTACCGAAATATCCGGCCTCGACGAGGCGCATATTCCGGAATGGCTCTGGAGGAGGCAGGATGGCGCAACTTCTTGCGTGGCACCAACTCGTACACCAGAAGCTGGAGATTTCAAGAAATCAATGATTACGTTGTAGAGAACCATTTGCAAGACCCAAAACCTCCTGCACCGCCTCCTCCACATTGTGGCATAACCGGAAGCAAAGATCCGCCTCTAACGGTCCAACGTCGGTCTTGAAACCTCCGCCCCGCCCCGCTCCATCTGCTAGACAGTCTGGTCGAAACCTTCGTACCTCGCGCTTTGTAACCCAAAAGCGTTACCTTACCAGTGCTTGCGACATCGATCAAACTCCAGGTTGTCCAATCTCCCCGAAAGTATCTCACAAAAACCATATCTCGAAGTCGTATGCACGCGCAACACTGTGCCATGCATGTGTCAAAACCTACAGCAACTCTATCGCGTTACGCGCGGTCAATAGAAATATGCGTTGAGCAGGACCGATAGAACAGAGTCTAAGTTCGTAGAACAGGTTCACAGCCGTATGAAAGCTTCAACAGACCCTGCTTTGAGCCTCGTGGGAGATGGTGTGCATTAAGTTCTCGTGGCTTTTCGAGGGTTCGCGAAGGCCCGACGTAAACACCAGGACCTTGGAAATCAAATACGACGACGATTTAGACCTCGCATCGAGGGTCCAGCAACAATGTTTCGGCAAAGTGAGCCGCATCTGTACGAGGCTGTGGGGGTGAAGTGTTGACGTGTACGATGTGCGTTTAGTCTTAAAGAAATATTGGCGTAGTCTTAAAGCAATGCTAAGAGAGTTTGACGAACGAAATTCGGTGAGCGCGTCCCATTGCGGGAAGGAATGACGAGAGAACGTAGAAAGCTTAGAGAATGGCCTGTGGCGCTTCAGGCTCCGCGAAAAGCAGACCGGAATCGGAATGTGCTTTCCGTGAGGGTTGAAAGCGACTATCGCCTTGCGTGGCGGAGCAGTGAGTCTAGCATCGTCGCTTACTCCAAACTTCCTGCAATCCGAGGAAGGTCGCCTCGTTCAAAAAGCGCTGTGCAGACGCGTAGTTGCAAGGATGAAATACGTCTTCATGACTGGCACCATCTGCACAACATGTACGACGTATGCGACGCATATGTACATCACGTCCAATTTATCAATCTGATAACATTTGCTACAGACTCACAAATTTGCAAGTCTATATAGACTCCGAAGCGTGTCTCTCGCAAGGCCCCCCCCCCCCCCCCCCCCCAAAAAAAAAAAATCCTTGTTGTCCACTTACTTGACGTGCACATATATAGATACGTCATGTACAGGTATGATATGTACTAGTAAGACTCTCAACATTAAGACAAGCCCGCATGTGAACAAGGGAATCAGGATTTATCATATGCAGCTTGAACACTCCAAAGCACCATAGTCCTCGAGATGCACTTACCAGCTTCTCAAGGTCGCATTGAGAGCCACATCTCGTGCGCTGCATGCAACACCACCTCGCCCTCTGCAACGGCCACCGCAAAGCTCTCTGGAGCCTGCGGCAACTCCTCAGTCCGTCGACCGCGCTGAGAAGTGCAAGACCCAACGTTCGCGCAACCCCTACCCAAGCAATTCCTGCCAGTACCCAGTTCTCGTTGAGACTTCATCGTCACAGTACTACACCGAAGTCCTCCTTTGTAGTGGCTTGCGTTCACGTGCCCACTCGTATCTCAGGATTGATGAGACGAGGACACTGCACCAACTGCAGTGCAGAAGTCTCGGTATCACAATCTGCGCAGAAGCTACGGACACGGTCTTTTCAAACGGAGACTTGAGTAGAGCTTCGATCGCGCTGTAGAACCTACGAATCACGCCGTCGCACAGCTTACGTGGATAGTACCGTAGGTATATGAGCATTGAGAGCTGAGAACAAGCGGAGACATCATTCTGTTCGGTGACAAGAAAAGTAAAAATCCCATTGATTGTGAAAGCACTGGCATCGAGAGAAACAATGACCATAGTAACAGCACCGATGGGTGCGAGAGTCCTGCTGTTTCCAGCGTTGCCAACCGTACATAGTGCGGCGCATTACGGCTACGCCTTACTTTCGTAAATATAGTAAATTACGGCAATCGTATGAGGCTGTAGCAGTAGCCGTACGTAGCGGTTCAGGTGGCCGAAGAACCATGACAACAGTACAGTAGCCCTTTCAGCTTATACAGTTATATGCTATGTTACACAAGACTCACAGTCTCTTGTTAAGGGTTCTATTGTATAGCTTAGGAAAGGATCGATTCCTTTCGTTCTGCTTTACTGTTAGTTAACCTATACTATGTTAGTCATCACTACTGCAGTAGCTACGTTTACGTGCCGTAAAGCGGGACTACGCCGTGATATTGGGACGTTACTATAAACCAATTGCCTTTACTTACGGCAATTATCCTTAGACGTAGCCGCATACGTACGGTTGGCAACGCTGAAGTCTTAGCCTCCTTGATATTGGTCGCGCATCGCGAGAGAAGTTCGACTAGGTGAGCAAGTGGCATGGTGCTGTGCAGAAAAGGTGACAGTGCATAGAGAAAGTCACGGCGAAAGTGAGAGGCTGGATTGCAAGTGGAAATGATGGGGCACTGGTGTTAACATTACTGGCTGCTTATGTGCCTTCTTCTGGTTGCTATCGATCGAGGCTCTTCTCAACGATGAGGCCTCTTCTCGATAATACTGTGGGTTGTCTTCGTTGAGATGGTGGTCAGGGATGCTACTTGTCATCTCCAGGACAGCTAGCAGGAGGCAGGGGGATGGGAATCGCTTCGCTCCTGTTGGCGTATTGAAGAGACGTTGAGGAACCGTAGTGGTGTCTTGGGCGACGAGACGATGGCCCGGTGAGTGATAAGAAGAATCATGCTATTTGACTGTATACTGACAAGATGTGACGCGCTGCTTAAGCTCAGTCACCTTTCTCGCCGGCCTGAGCATTTGATGGTGTCGCCGCTGACCCTTTCGCCCATCGCGCCTCCCTTGCTGCGTCACGATCGATCATCTCCCGCATCGCTGCTTCCGCGCTGTCATCCCTCGCTTCTATACCACTTGCCGCAGCTTCTTCGGTTCTGGCAGCCTTATTCCTCATCCACCTCTCTTTCTTGGCTTTTACCTGATCATACGTGCGGCCCCACTTATCGATTCCAAACTCAGCCCTCGTCGTCGACTTCACACCAGCAGCCAGCTGTCTGGCTTTCTTCTCGCGCTTCTTCGCGTTGATTCGGAGACTCTTCTTATCTTTAGCGTTCATCTTGGCCCATTTGTGCCACTCTCGGCCCTTCTCAGCGTCGGTGAAGTTGACTGCCGCAGCGGCTGCATCTCTAGCGCTTTGGGGTTCTGGGCTCGGGCTTCGAGTGGGAGGTGGTGCAGGCTCAGCGGCGGTGTACTTGTCGAGAATGCGCTCAAGTTTGCCAATCTGGACTCTGAGGGCAGGCTGTGCGGAGGTGTATTTCTCAAGGAGGCGTTCAAGATTGCTGATCTCGGTTTTAAGGGCCTGCTTCGCTTGCTTGGAGGGAGGCTTGTCGGTGGATGCGTAGTATCGCCATGTCGTGAGTCCGAGGAGTTCGGCAGAGTCAGGATCTGTCCCTGCTTCATCAATTTGCTCGACCTCCTCCTCTCCTGCGAAAAGCTCGGCGGTTGACTGTCCCTTACTTTCCAGGACGAATGCCATGCCTAGTGAATGCGTGCCGTGCGACCCGTGTGCGCTGCGAAGAGCTCCTTCAAGCGGCTTAGCTGCCGAGTCATCTACCCAGAATGACATCCCTTCAAAGAGACGTTTCGCTGTCCTGTACACTGTTGCTACGACGGGTATGATCTTGTCCGTCTCGTCCATGGTGGCATCGACCTGCAACCTTCCACTCGCGTGACCGATTGTTATGGCACCGTCCATGACAGGTTCAGGCGCAAGGATCTGTTCGACGAGGGTCCCGGGGATGCGTGCTGCGACGGCTGTAGTCAGTGCAGCCGTGAGGGGTATAGCGCGGTGTGGTTGAGTATCTGAGAGGAAACGGACGACAAGATCAGTCTGCGAGGTCTCAAGAGTCTGACCGGAAAGCGTCGAGTGCTCTGAGGACATGGAGATGAGACCAATCTTGGGTATCGTTCGAGGGACGGCGTCTTCGGTAGGGGCGATGCCCATGGCCACTGCGGCAGCTTTGCGAATGCGTTCGAGGAGGGCGAGCTTGTCTGGCAGCTTGTTGAAGTCATTGGGAAGGATGGTGCCGTCGACGCCAACATCACCTGCCCGTATAAAGATACAGGGATTGGCACCGTCAACGCAGGTGACCTTGTGGTCCAAGATGCGGTCGACCTTGTTGCCAGTAGGCAGCACTTTGCCAGTCTTGCTTCCATATGGCGCCTCAAAGTCCAGCTTGATCTTGGAACCAGGCCCTGTCACGCCATCAATAGTGTAGTCGCCAGTCACGGCGGCCTGTCCACCTGCAACATCGAAGGTTGAGTGAATGATCTTGCCGGTGTTGGTGTTGCGAATTGTGACCGTGACCTCACCATTGCCTTGTGCATAGGCTCTTGGAGGCAACAAGCCAGCGTTGTAGGCATAGGGGCCAATAGCGCTGCTCATGTTGCCGCAATTGCCTGCCACGTCCACGATTTCATCCTCGATGCCCAGGCCCACGAAGGTGTAGTCGACGTCGACGCCGTCCACAGCTTCCCCCTGGTCTCTTACCTGCTGAAGAAGACTGCGTGCCCCGTCGAGGCTCTTGTTCTGCACCCTGTCTGCAATTGCTTGCTTGGGGACAACCTTCCTCCTTCCGTGGGGCTCGACCAGGCAGATCTTGCTCAGACTCGAGATGCCGGCTCCCATACCGTCGAGCTGACGGCCAAAAGGGTCGCCAGAGCCCATTGTCTGCGAGAAGAGCCCAGGCCATAGCGCACGATCTCGTGGAAGGTGCTGCGGCTGGAAGAAGACGGCGCGCGAGGTGCCGCCCCGGTAGTACGCGGCGGGGATCGCGGTTTGAATGGGATGCGCCTTCAGCTTGGGGGTGTCATGGTGGGTGATGTGAGCCCTGATGCGCACAGAGAGGGACTGAGAGGGGCGCATCACGCATCATGGTGGTGAGAGCTGGCAAGCGGCATGGGCATGGAGCTCTTCGGAATGCAAGCCGAGGCGGAACGAGATGTTGGTGGCGCGTGCTCTCCGCGATGACCTCCGAATCATTTTCTTTCTGGGAGCTTCTGCTGTCTGCATCATCACCATTGCCTCCATCTTGCGCCGCTGCCAAAGATTCTACCGCCATTCTCCCATCTTCCTCTCTACATCACACATCACAATGTTCCAAAGAGCCCTCCTCCGCGCCTCAAGACAGGCTGTCGTCCGCCCTGCCGCCTTTGCGCCCATCAGACAGCAAGTCGCAAGCACACGAGCCGCCGCGCCTGCCATCAGATGGTACTCGGATGCGCCTGCCGCCAAGGAGGGCGAGGCTGCTGAGAAGAAGGAGGATGCGCCCAAGGACGAGTCGGCGCAATTGAAGGAGCAGCTCGAGAAGAAGGACAAGGAGATCGTCGACCTGAAGGTATGTTAGCAGTCATCAATTACTTGATAGGCAGATGCTGACAGCAATGGCAGGACAAGTATCTCCGCTCAGTCGCCGACTTCCGCAATCTCCAGGAGCGCACAGCGCGCGAGACAAAGGCCGCCAAGGACTTTGCCATCCAGCGCTTCGCCCGCGATCTTGTCGAATCCGTTGACAATCTCGACCGCGCCCTCTCCACCGTTACCCCCGAGAAGCTCAAGGGCGACAACCAAGACCTGATTTCCCTGCACGAGGGCGTCAAGATGACTGATGGCATCCTCATCAACACTCTGAAGAAGCACGGCCTCGAGCGCTTCGACCCCTCCGAGGCCAGCGAGAAATTCGATCCCAACGTCCACGAGGCCATTTTCATGGCACCGCAGCCAGGAAAGGAGGACGGCACCGTCTTCTTCACCCAGCAGAAGGGCTTCTACTTGAACGGCCGCACCCTGAGGCCCGCCAAGGTCGGCGTTGTCAAGAACGCTTAAAACTATATCTTTCGCATTGTATCTTTTCATCGACTCCCATGCTTGGGGAGCTTGCGGACTCGCATCTGTATGAGTATTTGTCTGGCTCGGTACGGCTACACCTGGATGGTTATATTTGGGCATGGTACATTGGGCACGGCGTTGTTGTACACCATATGGCACGACATGTGCGTTTTTCGCAGCATGCCTCTCTCTATTCCCCTCTCACGCATTTGGAAAAGTTAGCAGCATGAGGCGCTGCTCTTGTACATTGTAATATTAGTCATGACGGAGACGGATTGCTACGATAGATGGACCGAACCCATCATGAATGCAGATATTGCATGAACCAGTTCATTGTGTCATTTTGTGCTCAGAGTGAAAGTCTGGCTCGCTCATTCCAGTGTGTGGTCATGCTTTCCTCCAAACGATTACACTAGCGCAACTGCACATCAGAAACGCGTAACCTAAAGAACGAGCATCACCAAAACACCACAACCTTCAACGCGACAATTCGCAAGAGGCATCCCCATGCGTATCGGCAATGTCAGAGCCACTACCAAAGCGACAGAAGCTCAAGACTACTACCGCGTGTGAACCTTGCCGAAGTCGAAAGATTCGCTGCGATGGCAATAAGCCAAGCTGTGAAGCTTGCTTGAAACGCAATCAACAATGCATCTACCAGGCCACTCCGGACGTAAAGAGTGCCAATGCATATGTCGACTCATTGGTGAACCGTGTGTCTCAGTTGGAAAATGAGCTCAACAACGCGCGCAACACCATTCTCAGACTGTCTACAGCACCACCTCCAGTCGCGCCAACGCCGCCACCACCAACATTGTCGCCTCATCCGGATTCCAACATCGACCCCAGATTGTTCCCTGATTATGACGCTCCTGTTGCACGGCCTGGGTCTGTGGATGCGATGGGCGGCGATGCTGGATTCGATGAACGCTCTGTCGACGGCCAGCCATTCTACGGTAGCTCCTCAGCGCATGGTTTCACCCAGCAAATGTATGGGGGCATTCTCCAGAAGGACAGCGCGACAGCAGAATCGGAGATACCAATAGATCCAGCGTTGATGGAGCCAGTCGCAAATCTATCCGCACCCCCAGCGTCCTACAGCGCTCCGGAGAATTTCTCGCTGTTGCCCAGAGAGTTGGCCGATCACCTAATGCATCTGTACTGGGATCGTGTGCATGTGCTCTATCCGTTCCTGCACAGATCTTCTTTCCAGAAGGCCTACGAAGACCTATGGAAGCCTAAATCACAGTACCATCAGCATTACAGGTCATCATCTGGACTGGGACTTGGAGCAGCAGAAGAGCCAACATCAGCCATCTTCCATTGCGCTCTCAATGCTGCTCTGGCTCTTGGCATGCAGTTCTCTGATCTACCGCTCAGCGAGAAGGAGCGGCTTTCAGCAGCCTGCTTGGCGAAGTCGAAGGATCTCCTCAAGATGGATCTTTTCGATGACGGCAACCTATCACTCGTCCAGGCCTTACTGCTGTTAACACAGTACTTCCAGTCGACCAATTGGCCAAGCAAGTGTTGGACCTCGATTGGCCTGGCATGCCGCCTTGCGCAAGGCCTTGGTCTACATGTTGAGAAGGTGCGCCCTGGCCAACACGAGCTCAGCCCAGATGAACACGAAATGAGGAGGCGCGTTTGGCATGGATGCGTGACCCTGGACATTGTGGTGAGCATGACCTTGGGTCGCCCAGCCATGCTCCTCGGATCGAAAGCTCGAAGCCAGCCAACACCACTAGCATCCGGAGAAGAGAGTCTTCCAGCCATGGTCGGCGATAAGACTCAACCGTCGTCGATCGACTTTTTTGCCGAGACCGTGAAGTTATATCGAATAGTCGGTCGCATTCTCCTGAACATCTACAGGATTAACGACGAGCAAGACGAGAGATCAGGAGCGGCGGAAGACGATCGAAATGACGAGATGACGAATGAGCTTGACGATGAATTGAGAAGATTTGCCGACAACCTTCCAGAGACTTTAAGATGGCTGCGACCAAAGGGAGACCACCCAGCTGCTAATGTGTTGGAACGACAGTCACATGTGCTGCATGTCAGATTCCTGCACGCACGGATTCTGCTGTTCCGCCCTGTCTTCCTGAGCTTCTGCCGATCGCACATCTCCGAGCCTGGTTCGAACGGGACGGTGAAGCACACGAGTTCAACCTTCGAGCCTGTTCAGACCGCGATCGAGCTCGTTGATGCAGTCAGAGCATATTCGGCCACTGAAGCTACTGGTGCTTGGTGGTACAACGTCTTCTACACACGCACTGCGGCTATGGTCATCCTATTGGCAGGCACATGTCCTCCAATATTCGAAAGTCTCGGCGAAGAGGCGTGGCAACGAGCTTGGACAAACTGCGTCGAGATCTTGACGAAGAACCTACCCCAATATGCGCCAGTCAAGACATGTCTGAAGACATTGACTGCACTGCGTACCAACGTACTCCACCGAAGATCTGCAGCTGGTTCCATGGGGACGAAGGAGAGCCCACAGAATCCGGGCGCTGGGTTTGAATCCAATATCAACGGCCAAGATTTTGACCCGTTCGAGTTCGTTGAGTCTGATCTGTTCTCGGACTTCGGTTTCGACTTCACACAGCCACTCTTCTAGTCGCGTGATGGACGCTCCCTTGATACGGGGACAAACGACAAATGACACTGTTACATTCTCATCTTCCCTCCACATCTGTGTCACCTCTATGCCAAACTCACGATCATTCTCTTCGAGATTCCTGGATACTCTACCTATCAACGCCTCACTTCAGTCTTGATCTCGACGGCACCTTTTAAACATGCGCGAGGCCACCTTGGAACTCGTCCGTAGTCTGGCTGAGATTAGTACACGCTGGAAACAGATAACGAATTTCGACTCGCTGACAACGATAGCGACATGGTGTAATTGGCCTTGACGTGTAACAACAAGACCCCGTCTCGAAAGTCGTTCTTGGCCTGGCAGAGTACATCGACAAACAAGATACTCACATTGAAACCTTACAAGCACGCGTCGCGAACCAAGCACAGGTGCAGCAGGGTTTTGACAAGTTGTTGAGCCTAGCAAAGGTTGCCACCGAGGCGAAGGACAAGACCTTGCAGGCAAGGCAAGAGCAGATCGATTTGGGTAACGAAGCGGACAGGAACAGACGGGAGTTCATGGAGCGGTTTAATTAGCTTCTGGAGGAACTGAGAAAGGAGGCAATGTCGGGCAGACAACGAGTACGCGAATTTGAGAACCTGCTGCAGGCCGTTTTGGATAGTCGTAAACAGTCTCCTAGCCAACTTGGAGACACCGACGACATAGATGCTACGGTTAAGCGGGACTAAGAGACCAGGGTAGACTTGATCAAATAGCAAGGCTTGCGGAGCACTCAAGGAAATATGGCAGTCATATCTCTTGCTTAGCAGTGATCTTAGTCGCGACTTCCTCCTCGCTTCCGTCTCGCTACAGTGCCTAGCCAGTAGCTGCAGTGACCAAGCTCAGCAGGATAAGCAGGCACGAAGCAAACGACTCTTGCTCCGCGGTACCAGCTGACCATGAAACCCCTCCGCTTGACGCATCAAACCCACGCTACCACCATGCGTCCCGCAACCCGCGAGCTTGTTCGCAACCTGACTGAGGTCAGTTTAGGCTGTCTATACTCTCCCAAAAAAGCGCTGACTACAACAGGAGCATGGCGCAATTATCAACGAGAAGCTGGTCGCAGCTCTGGTCGTCAGGATCGAGCAACGGGACATTGCACTCGAGACAAGGAACGAAAAAAAAACGCCAGAGCAGAAGTCCAGACGACCTTGAAGGACATGCAGCTGAACGAGATCCTGAAGAAAGCCTCCCTGAAGGAGAAGGGGGACGAGGCGGTGAGGACATACATGACCGGGACCAACGAAAATCTGGAGGCTAAGAAGGCGTTGAACGGTACAAGCGAGCAACGAACGGAGGCTCTGGAGTCCATGCTCAACTCGAGTCTGAAGGTCATGAGTTTGTGGCTGGAATGAACAGACAGTAAGGGTGAGACAGGCAAACTGGAAAGACATTGCTCAAGATCGTCATGGCTACTTGGAAGATTGACCTGACTCAGCTCCTGCAATCGCCGAGTGGCCCCGGCGAGGGCAAGGCTGAGAAGACTAAGTGAAAGCCTAATACGGAAGTTGGTCTCACGCATACTTGCGAACGCAAACAGCGAGGAAAGATTGAGATTCATTGGCTCGGATACAGCTCCTGTCGATGCTTGTCCAACAGTAAAGCCGTTCAGTAGCCGCTTTACACAAGAAGCCTTTGTTCCACATGCACCTTCAGAGCTTTGTGCCCTGCTTCCTCTTCGCAAGCACCCTCAGATCCTTTCTTAGAATCTTCCCGCTTGGTGACTTTGGAATCGCATCTAAGAACACCACACCACCCCTCAGTTGCTTATGGCTCGCCACGTTCTTCTTGACCCACTCCTGAATCTGCTTCCCACTGACCTTGTTCTTGTCGGCCACAACATACGCCCTCGGTACCTCATTCGTCCCCCCATCCGCATCGACACCAATAACGGCGGCATCAAGGATATCCTCATGACTCAACAGCAGCGCCTCCAGCTCCGCCGGCGCAACCTGCAACCCCTTATACTTGATCAACTCCTTCTTGCGGTCCACGATGTAAAACAAGCCATTGCGGAACTCCGCAATATCACCCGTATGGAACCACTCCCCAGTAAAGGCTTCCTTGTTCGCAGCCTCGTTCTGATAGTACCCCTTACACACCACGGGCCCTTTCACCAACACCTCTCCCGGCTTCCCCGGCTCAACATCCCTCCCCTCATCATCCACAATACGGGCGAGCATATTCGGAATCAGCGGACTGACACTCCCCGTATCGTCGCTCAACTCCATCGGCATCAGCGTCGCACTCCCCGTGGTCTCGCTGAGCCCCCACGTCTGGCTTATAAAACACTCCGGGCCGCCGAGTTTGGCGCTCGCCGCATGCTGCAGTTCTTTTCCCAGGGGCGCGGCGCCGCTGATCGCTATTTCCAGGGATTCAAACTGACTTGTCACCTCGGGCGACTTGGCGATCAGTAGGTAGATGGGTGGCACGGTGAAGAAGAAGGTTATCTGGTGCTGCGCGTTGTAGGCGAGGAACTCGGGGAATGAGAAGCGCGGCATCCAGTATACCGGTCCGCCCATGTAGAATGGGTTAATTAGGTAGCCTTGGATTCCTGCGATGTGGGCGACGGGTAGGTGCGCGAGGGTGCGGTATGAGAAGGGTGCGCGGTTGGGTTGGGCGTTGCGCGTGAGCAGCCAGGATTTGAACATGTCGCCTGGGATGACGGCTTCGGCGACGAGGTTGGTGTGCGAGAGTTTGACGCCTGTAAGTGTCACTTTCGGAATGTTACCGGGTGAGAAAGGTGGGAAGCGATACCTTTAGGCAGCCCTGTGGTGCCGGAACTGTAGATCAGCACGACGAGGCTATTCTCCAGCACTGCGCGGTCGGTGATGCGCTGCCACTCCAACTTCTCGTTCAAGTTCACTAGATTCGGGCCCAGGCTGCCGTCGCCCTGCACAACTTTGAGCGTCCACGATGCGTCCTCACTCATGAGCACTACTCTCCCCCCACCGTTCGCTCCCCATCCTGCTTCCTCCGCTGCCCGCACAGCGATAGCCCTCGTCGCCTCGCATGTGACCAAGATCCTACTCCCAGCTTGGACGATCTGCTTGCTCAGCTCGCCTGCCGTGCTAGCCGCACTTGCAGCGCTGAAGACTCCCTCCGCGCCGATAACACCATAGAAGAGCGTGGGCAGGAGGTAGTGCCCGGTTGAGATAACGGAGACAATGTCCTTCCCTGGGCCCTGCGCACCAATACTAAAGTGCTTGCGCAGCGCGGCAGAAGTTGAGTGTGTGAGCGCGCGGCAACGGGAGACGGTGAGCTGTAGAGATGGGTCGGCAGCGGAGACGTGTATTGGCGTGTCTTCTTTTGCAAGGGAGTGCTCTGAGTCTTTTTGGATCAGTAGTGAACTGAGAGTGGACCGGGAGTGTGCTCGCCAGGATTGGACAATTGCTTTGGGATTGCTGTTTCTGGAGATTGAACATACCGAATAGTAGGGTCAGAATGTCCAGATCTGGGACTGGATATGTCTTCGCGGCACGATAGAAGATGCCTTCAGGCGTCCTGTCGACTATCGTCGTCATATTTGCTGTGTAAGCTTCGACGAAGAGCGCGATAATGCAATGGACAAGCTCCGCTCTCTCTCTGGAGGCGCTCAATGTAGATAAGAATATAATGTCAATGAAGCTGTGCGGCGTATTGAATCAAGGATTGTATTGTTGTCTTGAGCGCGTCGGTCTATTTGCATCGACAGTACGTTGACCGCGGTACGATCATCCCCCTCGCGTGAGCTCGAGGTTCCTCGGCTCCTTAGCTCGAGAGCTCTGAACGCGTTACCCACGTGGCTGCAGTACTACCGGCGATCTTCGGTAACTTTGGTCAAGTCAGTGCCGTCGAGTAAGCGGGGTAAATCTGGGGTTAGCGTGCACCATTATGAGGCTCAGCGGGAGCATACACCTGATGGCTCGCAGCAGTGGTGGAGGTGATAGCTTTTTTGAGGCCATGTTGAGCATATGCATAGCTTCGATCGCCGGCAGACATCTATCAGGTCCGGCGTTTTTTGCTAGGACCATCATGGTCGATCGGTGCTGCGACGTCAGTAGCAGTATCATCAACGTTGTTGGCCCTGCCGCTCTTCCTCCTCTTACGCTTCTTTTTGTTTGCAGCGGGCTGAACGGTATCTTTCTGCTCTTCTGGTGCACCAGCCATACCTGTGTCAAGCTTGTTGCTGGTCTCCTTGATGTTCACGACCTGAGGTTGCTCATCATCCACAACGTCATTACTGGGATTTCCAGGCTTGCGTCGCTTGCGCTTCTTCTTGCCTCCAGTATTGATGGCTGTATCCTCGGGCAGCGGATTGAAGGCTATTGGAAGCGTTGCAGGTCGTGCAATAGGCGGCAGCTTGCTGGTATCATTCTGATCCCTGCGCATGCCTTTGGGGTTCTCTTTCTCGAGCAATGCAAGATACTCGGCAGTGCGCTTTGTGTGTTCAACCTTGGTCATGATCTTCCAATCGTTCGGTTTGCCCGCCTCCCTCCATTTATTCCACGTCCCCTCGTGCATTACATTGCCGCTCAGTACAACAAATGCGCAGCTATTCCAGAGCGTGTGCACTGCTTGGACTGGCAACCACTTTGGCTTCAGTTGGCCGTGCTCCGTGAGCCACTGCGCTACTCTTGCCGGTGTTGGACACATGTTGCGCAGATGTGGCTCTACGTAGATGGTCCGTTGGTCCCAGAAGCTCAGCCCATCATCATCTACGATCTCGAACGAGGTTGAAGGCACGAAAGGCAGAGGATTGGTAGAGGGTCGACGCCGGACGTAGTATTCGTTACGCGATAGCTCAAGGATGTCGGACGGATGATCGCGCAGGGCTTGCTTGAGGAGAATCTGGGTAGCTTCTGGCTTCAGCTTCGAGATGTAAGGGTGTTCGAGGATCGCGGCGAGATGTATATCTGTGTCCAGTTAGCACCTAGACAACACATGCGCAGGTCATGTATATCTCACAGTTTTCGTCCCCATCGACCACCCTGTATCGGTTCTTGAGCCATCTTGAACGCTCTTCTTCCTGATGTGCGTAATCTGTGAAGATTAACTCGATACCGGCAGCTAGTTGAGAAATGTATTCTGGTGTGACAGGTTTGATGGTGAATCTGGGGCCGCGAGACGGTGCTCGTGCGTTTGAAGCTAGATCTTGTTGTGGTGTAGGCGAGTCCATGCTTGTGTCTCCCATTGCTTCGACAAGCCCGTCTCTGCTGTTAGTGTCATCCTTGCTTATTTGAGATTCTGCTGGCGGTTTCGACAATCTTGGTCTTGGAGGCTCCTTCACGCCCTTGAGCCTGACCGCTCTTGGGACGAACATCTTGGAGGCCAGTGAGCGCGGATGATGTCGCGGGAAAGTGTTGCGGAGTGACGGGGGACGCGATCGAGCGCAGCTGTGACGCACAGACAAATGTTCGAACTACGTCAACCCCAACTTTTGTACCTCGAGCCTCGTTCATACATCCCGCTCCAATCCCATCCTGCGTTCTGTCCTTTTGGGACTTAATTGCTTCACCCCTGCATACATTCGGAACCAGACGCGCTCGCACACCAGGGACCATGGCAAAAGAGAAAAACTACAACCCAGTGCAAGAGCAGAAGAAAGCCGACAAAGCCAAAGCCCTCCGCAAACAGAAAGCCACCGTCCAAGCCCAGCGTAACGAAAAGCTCGCCCGTCGCAACCCCGTCCGTATCCAGCGCGACATCGACCAGCTCAAAGACCTCGAGCAGAGTGGCGCACTGCGCCCACACGAGCGCCAGCGCCTCACAGAGCTCGAGAAGGACCTCGCAGCAGTCAACAAGGCGCGCGCCGCACTCGGCGACAAGGCACCGCAGTTCAAGCCGGAGAGGCGACACGATGACTTGGCCGAGCGCGGTGGGAGAGAGGGGAGGGGCCGCGGCGGCGGTGTGCTAGGCAAGCGGACGAGGGACGGGCAGAGGAAGGAGGACGATAGCAGCGATACCGATGCGGATGTAGCAAACATTCCTATGCCACGCGACACGCCGCCGCCGATACCGCGACAGCGCCCGCGCAAGGCACACGAGCAGCAGGAGGAGGCGCCCGAGCCCAAGAAAGCACAGATTGTCTACGAGGCGGCGCCGCAAAAACGGGACTTCCTCAAGGAGGCAACCAAGTTTATGCCTGCTGCGGTTGCGCAGAAGATGAAGCTGGCGAAGGGAGAGGGGAGACTGTTAGAACCCGAGGAATTCGACAAGCTGCAAGAGGACGGATACATGGGCAAAGACAAGGCTGGGGGTGCATCCGCAGCTGCGCCTGAAGCTGATCCGGAGCTCGATGAGTTCTTGAAGGCATCAGCTAGCGAAGCAGCTGAGAAAGCAGCAGAGGCAGCGGTCGAAGAGGCGGAATACGACATGATGGCGGCAGAGGCTCAAGGGAAGATGCATGGGATATCGTCAGAAGCAAGAGTCGCGGAGAACACTCTACGGCATGTGGAGATGGAAGAAGTTGACGATGAGGACCTTTGAGACCTTTGAGCAAGCCATAAGCGGTGTATAGAACCTGATACCCTTGTACAGTGTATTCCAGCTGTATACCGAGGCAGTGACATGCGCTGATCGTGCAACAGGTGGGCGTACGTGTTGATGAGTGGGAGGCTTGCTGTCATACATAGCGTACGCTACCAACGGGACAAATCTGCTGAACAAGTCGCGCCGTCAACACCTCTGCATGGTCATGGTCACGGCCACGGTTACGGTCACAGCCAGCAACAAGAGCAGTGTGTGGTTCAATTGTTCATTCCATTCGTATCATAGGGTATAATGATGCCCATCTGGCAATCTAGGGCACAGGAAGAATCGTAACAGAGCTACCGCTGGGTAGTCTACTGCTTGTTGCCGCCAAGAGCGTTGGAGACAGAGTTGGCAGCGTTGCTGAGGCCGTCCTGAGCCTGCTTGAGGACACCCTCGCCCTGCTGAGAGGCGTCGTCGGAGCCGCCACGGACGGAGTCACCAACCTTCTGGCCGGTAGACTTTTGGCCCTCTGCGAAGTGTTAGCGTATATTGAGACAAGGTCTGGAGGAAGAGGGTACGAACCAGGCTGAACGGCGCCGGCAATGCGGTCACCAGCTCCGGAGACGTTCTCGCCGATCTTGTCGGTGGTGGACTTCTGGGAGTCGGGAGTGACTGAAGGTTGGGTCAGTGTCTATCAAGTGACAGCGAGGGTGATGGTGCTCACTCTTCTCCTGCGCCTGCTCGCCGAGACCCTTGCGGAGGTTGTCAGACATGTTGAGTGTAGGTTGGTGGGTTGGTTGGTGGAAAAGTTGAAAGTTTTGTAGTTGAGAGTTGGAGAGTTCGCTGATGGAGGATACTTGGAGCAGCGCAGCCTGTAGGCCTTAAGTAGGTACTCTGTCCTCCTGCTCCTCGAGCGGTGACGTGCGAATTTCGTAGTGCTCAGCTTGTGAGAGACTGTGCAATTCGATACACCATCCCTGCCGCATAGGATCACAGCAGGATCAAACTCACTTGTAAGGATGTCTGATAGCCACAGCTCCTACAGTGGACGCTATTGGTCGATCATACAGCCAGCATTAGCGTGATTGATGGGATTCGGTAGAAATTCCATGGCGGTTCCGTCATTTCGAGGCACATGTTTGGATCTGGGCCGTTGTTGCATCGCGGAAGGACCCACCTGCTCACCTGGATTGTTTGTGGATACGCGACTACCCCTCGCTACGTCACTCTGCAAACAAGCAAGTCGCGCACAACAGCTCGGACTCCGCGACCGCGTCCAGCGCGTCATTATTGTGGTCACTGCGAGCTCCACAGTGGTTGACCTCAACGTGGCAGGAGAGCACAAGATCACAACCGCGGTTGTGGCGTGGTGGCGCAAACCTGTTGCACGAGCTCTGCCAGCACCGCTTCCTCTCGGCTTTGGCTTGAGCGTGTTCACTGTTCGCCTTTGCGCGGCACAGCACCGTGGAAGTTGCTCCACAGCAACTCCATATGTCTCCGCCTTTCCATCATCAGGACGAGATCACCCCCCGTTCTCGCCCGTACGCCATCTCATCATGACCAGGCGGCCCCACGGGTGTAATCGTGCAGCAAGTACAGCTGACTGCAGATCGGTATGTTACTCGTCGAGATTCCAGGCCTTGTGAGCTTTGAGGTTGAGATGAGGGGTATGATCACAATACTGCCTTCCTGCAAGGCCAAGACCTCTAATCAGTATCTGGAGATTATTATTGTACTCTCTGCCACTGAATTTGACAGGAAGATGCTGCGGAGATGACAGGGCGCCCTGCAAGTGGTCTCGAAGGCAGCGAACTATTCGACCTCTTTGCTTCTCTATAGTGTCTCAGCCGACCACTGCAGTCATGCGCCTCAACACGATCATCGAGTCTTGAATTGACATGCGCGGTTTGAGTCCGAAAGAAGCAAGCTTTCCGGAGTCGCTGAAGACCTCCAGGGATACACTTGCGATCAAGGACACGATAAATTTATCGACCAGAAATGCACTGTACTCAAGAAAGCCGGGTCCGCAACACTCTCGATATCAGAATCAACTACCAACTACCACTGGCTACTTCGCATCTCGCACGCTGCTTTGTGCCGCCAATCTTCGGTGAGCTGTGTTGTCCGCGCTGGCGCTTAGCTGAGACCTTGCTGTCTCGCCTTGCAGCCTCCATCTTGAGGCTGTGGAGGCACAGGAGCGACCTTTCACAAGCCACGTTCCAGTGTTCCTGGTCTTTTCCGTTTCTTGCCTAACTCGTCAATGATTTTCCGGTCCGTCAAACGTCAACGCCAATCAGGGTCCATTGTCGACTTATCTCCGTGTTGGAAACCTCTTTTGAAGTGTGTTTCAGAACATCATTTGAAGCCCATCCTTGACAACATCTGCCTCGTTGTTCATGATAGGAACCACGTCGGTCAGGCTCCAACACCGCTCACCACCATAAGCGCTGCTACGATATGGCAAATACCGCTGTCATTTGCAAGATGGCTATGGCTAGAGCGATTAGGTTGCCCGAGATCAGCGCCCGCATGATCCTCAATCTCACCGACAGAGCGCGCCTTGCTGGCAGTGCCAGAATCATACCAGGATGTAGACCTGGATTCTGAGCACTCGGTCAGCTTGAAGGTTGCAACAACATCATCGCCAAGGACATAAGCCCTGTTTGTATAGGCCTCGTGGTAGTTGTAGCGTGTATTCAGTGCTGTCATCCAAGAAACACGTCAATTTCTGGTACTGAGCATGTTTCTGGGTCCAAGATGCCTAACCCCATGGTCATGGTTTTGTTTCGGCACATCACAGTGTTTTCCTGGTACATAAAACACATAACATCCCTCAAGTTTGACGACTTCACGGGAATCCGGAAGGCGCTGTACTACTTGCATATCTTCCTCCATCAATCCTCTTACCTTGTGTCTATCCATAATGAAGTACCTCTCACTGACTGTTGCGTTGCTTTTGTTGGACACAACGCAGGCCGACTATGCAAGTGATGCAGAGTCCGCTATCAAGCTTCTCCAGGATAAATGGTACAGCACAGAGACAGGCCTGTGGTATGTCAGATCTTCTCTGTACATGCCTCATACTTAAAAATCTTCAGGGATGATATGTGGTGGCAATCCGGGAACATCGTAGAGACCATCGCCAAATTCGGCAAGCAAGACGAGCACTTCAAGCAAACCGCCATCGACATAATCTCAAATACATACAACAAGTCCCCGAACCAGAAAGGCTACAGCAACTGGAAAAACGACTTCTATGACGACGAAGGCTGGTGGGCCATGGGCTGGATCGCCTCCTACGATCTGACCGGCGACCAGAAGTATCTCAACACAGCCAAAGACCTCTTCCACGACATGACCACGGGCTGGACCACGCCCTGTAGCGGCGGTGTCTGGTGGAACAAGCCCAAAGACTCGATCGCAGCCATCTCCAACGAGCTATTCCTTGCCGTCGGCGCTTCACTCGCCACCCGCGTCCCTGCAGACGAGAAAGCAGAGTACCAGAACTGGGCGCAAATGGAGTGGGACTGGTTCTGGTCCTCCGGCATCATCAACGGCGACGCCCTGGTTAACGACGGTGTAGACAAAACTACATGCCAAAACGACCGCAAGACAACGTACACGTACAACCAGGGCGTTGTGCTCGCTGGCCTCTCGGAGCTCGCCAGAGCGAAAAGCGATGGTGGGCTCGTTGCTCATGCGCGCGAGCTTGCTAGCGCGAGTATGAGCCGTCTGAGCGATGAGGGGATCCTGACTGAGCCTGTTCAGCACCCGCTTGATCAGACAGGCGCTATGTTTAAGGGCGCGTATGTCAGGGGTCTGTCGGCGCTGAATGAGAACGAGGGGCAGCAGGCGTATACTGACTTCTTGAAGAAGAACGCTGATTCGGTGCTTGCAAATGCGAGGGATGGTGAGGGCGTGTTCAGGGATCGCTGGCAGGGTGGAAGTGATGGGAGCAATGCAGCGAGTCACGCGGCCGGGATTGACGTGCTGGTTGCTGCTGCGCAGGCTTCGACTTGAGCGTGTCGAGGGCATGTTCAGTCATGACGGATATGTCTCGGAGTGAAATCATTGCTTTTGCGAGGCGTTTGGAGTAACACGAGGGTCGAACGTCTTGGAGAGGATACTCCGACTGATTTTTGTGGCGGGTAAGGTGCTCTTTGTGAGTTGGTGTGTTGTTTCATTGTTACTTGTCTGCGCTTTTGGCATCTTATACCCACCTGTTATTGTTATGTACCGTAATCTATTCCGCGCTGGAGGTATCTACCGAAGTTGTTAGTCGCAATTTGAGCTCTGCTCAAACACTTGCTCTTCTGCTCACTCTGCGCTGTTCCGATGCCGCTGACTTTGTATAACCCCGACGTGCTCGATATTGCCAAGCGCGAGGTAACCTATTTTGTCTGACACTTTTGCAACAATGATAGGACCAGAAAGGTCACAACCCAAGCGTTTCTTGAGCTGACACCAGGAACGGATTTGAGGGAGAAGAGCATTTGGCGCGTGCCGAACGTGGCGGCTCAAAGAGGAAGGAGAAAGGATGTTCTTCCCCACAAGGTAACGCAGATCTGGGGTTGAAGGAGCCGCATGACCAGGACGCAGAGCTCGTCAAGGTTGTTAGAACGACGATCGCTAATGTGACAACGTATGCAGCCGATGACTTCTACGTACTCGCGTGGCATAGCACCAGAGAGCGTGAAACAGGGTAGTTTTGGCCTCCCAATTGTGGAGGGCGACAATGACATACACAACGCCCCATATTGATGTGAATATTGTCGTTCCCCACAGTAAGCGTTGCGCGCCTGGATTGAAGAAGAGGGATTGGCAATGACTATCCGTGTGCTATATGTGTGAATTCGAGTCGTGTGGTGTTCGCTGTCACAAGGATGTCAAGAAACCAACCAATGAGAGTGGAGGATGTAATGTGTCGTTGATGGTACCCAGGAAGGTACTTCCATGGTGTAGGGGATTTTTGCAGATGGACACGAGTTGTGGGTTGATGTGTTGATCCCGGGGTAATGTCCGTCTGGGGTTCACAGGCACCCGCGTACCTTCCGTTGAGCCAGTTAGCACGCGACTTCCAGCCACGCGTGCTGGCGGAAGCATGCAGGAAACGTAGGCGATGTGTCGTCTCGGGATGGTACTTTCGGCTGCAAGCTTCCGCCCAAGCAGCACCAGAAGGCAGGTCTCGCGTAGCGGCAGGCACAAGTGACGGCAGCCCTGCGCAACAGCCATGGGATTTCCCTTTCGAGCATTTGCGTATCTGTCGTTTTGCCTACCATGTGGTAAATCTTAGGGGTTCATGCGATTCATTCAAACATCTGACGCCTTGTCTCCAATAGCTTGCTGGACCTTCCCTGAGCCTGCCTCGCTTCTTTGTGGTCCAGCTCTTTCCGCTTCGAAAAGGCATGTGAGTTGCAACCCTGCCGCTTCTTTGCTCAATTTGCCAGATTTGCAAGACGTGTACGAGCTTTACAAGTCCAATCTGAACCGAGAAGCCAGACAAATATCTCAGAGCACCTAGTAATGGGATTGCCCCTCGGAGCTGCAGATACGAAATTCATGTTCTATCCCCTGAACATCGATCGTACAAGCAGATGATCAGAAGCAAACCCAAAGATATCCAGGTCAGAGCGCAAGTCTCTCGCTATGACCGATAATCGGAGGAGGCCCTGATATGGTCCTGCTGCCATGCACATCGAAATCCTCTGCCTTGGTTTCAACGTTCGAGTTGATAATGACAATCACGACCGTGCCAACTATGCCGTTGCGATCTCAGGCTATCTCTTTCGATATCGTTGCACCAAAAGTCGCTTTCTATTAGCCGCCCTTCAAAGACCGTGAACGGATTCAAACATGGCTTGCTTGCTGAGGAGATCTCAGTATTGCATAGACCTGAGCACTTGAGCCATTGGGTCGCTTACGCATCAAGTGTGACCTGTACCACTGCTTCGAATTTAAGTTCACTGTCAGTCACATAATTCTAGCTGGGGTTTATTGTTACACGACGTCAAGATGTGGCAGAGGAGAGGCATCTCAGTATGGTCGACCAATGGCAGCCGCCAGAACTAGGGCACAGCACCAATCCAGTTCATTTTAACCAAGCTGTGGGTTCTCAGTCTCTCCCTCATGGGAGTCCACATATAACATGAAGCTTCTCTTGTCTGCAGGAAAGAACATCAGCCCACAACAGCACTGCTTGGTTCCGTGACTAGTTGATGATTGTTGCTCGCGTCCATTGATCCCAATGCCACCCCACATTGTGCACTCTCTTATTCAAGCCCACGATGCAACACCATCCCCTACATCGACAACCGTACCTGAAACGATCCCTGCATGGTCGAAGGAAGCGATTCTCACGCTCGTCGGTGTCTGTGTGGCCTTAGTGGGTATCTCAGTTGCGGTTTGTTTGGCCAGCCCACCAAGATGGCTGGCGGCATTCTCGTCGTGTGGTGAGCCCTTAGCTTCGTTCTGTCATACATTGTGTAGTATAACTGACCTCTTGTGTCGGCCTTTCGCAATGTGCCTCACAGGACTCAGCCAAGGGAAAAGCCAGCCGTACGAGAGTGGAAGCAACAAGACGTCTGTGAGGTGCGGAGGCAGGCCCAAGAACGATACAACAAGCTGTTAGAGACGAGACGACAGCGTTCTTGATTGTTGGAGACGGCGCTTGCCTGCTTGTAAGGGAATGGGTGATTGATGACCATGGGAGTCGTAGAGTGATGCAGAAGGCACGTAGATGGTCATCGCTCTTGTACGATTGTCATTAGCATCGGTCACTAGTACTGTCTCTATGTTGTGCTCTCGGGTCAATGCTCATGCCGTGGGGCGGCTGTCGAAGATCTTTCCGGCCTGCCTTCTTCATCTATCATATCCAAGATGCCCAAGCTGGAGGCTGGTAGTAGTGTGACCGAAGTCATCTTTGGTTTTGCGCGCATAATGTGCTGACGCAGCATGCGGCGGCGATTGCGCCGTTGCACTCAATCATTCGAAGTCATTGTCTGATCCTGAGCGTCTGTAATTACTTCAGACAGGCAAGCCTTCTTCGTCTGGCGCATCTGGCGCGCCTGCAACAGCCCCATACACCTTTATAGGGACCTGCACCTCGAAGCTCTCGGCTGGGAGACGCTGTGCTGCAGCCAGTATGACACCTCTATCGTCACTGGAGATCTCTTCGAGCAAGTCATCGAACGACTGCACCCCTCCTTCTTCGTGTGTGACACGTGGTGTGATGAACTCGATCCTCAGTTTCCACTCTAAGCTGATGCCGCTGGTGATGAACTCTGGCGTTGCGTTCGGTGGTATCGTAGGTGAGAAAGCCAGCTTCTGGGCGTATAAAGCGTTTTCAGAGAAGGATGCATGCGCTTTCTTGGTAACACGGTAGATCGATGCATTCGAGCGGAGAGCGATTGCCGGATCAACCTTCTCTGATGTCTCAAGAGAGACGTGGACAGAGTAGCATGGTATGTGCGAGTCGGTGAAGTCGATCACGGCCGACATGGTCTCACCCAGTCGATATGCTGGTCGAGCCAGCATGATGACTGCAACACGCCGGCCGCTGCGAGCGATTTCGAATCGATTGGCGCTCTGGTTCGCTGCACCAGTGAGATTACTGCGGAGAATTGCCATGTCAATGGAGTCCTTCATGGTTTGAGGGTGGTGGTCCTCGACTATTGACGACCGTCCAGGTATTGTGTCAGTCGGCGATAGCAGGCCCATACTTGAGTTTTGCCGCGGTCGATCCAGGAGGTTATCGACGTATGTGAGGAACTCGGCAAATGGGTCCTGACTGGCTTTGCCGGCAGCAAGCCCTTTCTTTGTGCTCAGTGTTGAGCTAATTTCTGCTGCACCGATGCTGGTAATTCGAGCCTGGTCGCGCAATATGATATATGGAGACATTAGGTCGTGACCGAGTATATCTCCTCGACCTTTAATAGGTTAGCAATGCTGAAACGATGTCGCAACGAGCAAACATACCATTGACGCTACTAAAGACCCGGAAGGGGACGTCAACCTGCTTGACTTGTTGCTCCTTGGTAGAACCAGCGCGCTGAGTACCGATCGTGAGATGGTAGTTGACCTTCATTGAACGCCCCTTGTGCGATGGTGGAAGCCCTCGAGGCATAGTGAAGCTGTAAGTGTAACTGCGACTTTCGCCAGGAGCCAGCTTCAGGTCGACGAACAGAATCGACTGTGGGGTAGTGATGAGTGGGACCGTTTTCGAACTCGCCGTAGTCCTCATCTCGCGGATACTGGACGGTTCAGTCGAGCCTAGTAAGCCACCTAAGGACTCTCCTATGTTTCCCCAGCCAAGTGCACCGAAGAGTCCGCTCTCCCGCTTCGGTCTCTCAACGCCAACTACACCACCGCCACCATGGCCTCCGACAACACCCTTTCTCTTCACTTCCTCGAATGGCCCCTGGTTGATAAGGGAACCATCGAGGGTGAAGGAGCCCATAACTTGTGCATATCCCATCATCAGCGACTCTGGCTGGAGCTGCTTCTTTGGTGGCGCTAGATGACTCGCTTGTCGTTGGTGTAATGCTCTAGGAAGCAATCGTGCGGAAGGGTGTGCGACGTATTCGGAGGCCAGGGTTTCTGACGAGTTGTTACTCATGGAGTAGAACTCGCCGCTGCTACGTGGCGTCCCCTCCATGCTAGACGCAGATATGATCCTGGCGACCGGCGAGAGCGTTTCGAGGTGAGGGTTTGTAGGCATTCGGCGGCCACCGTGGGTAGGCTGTGGAGAGTGACCTCGCGCACGAGGCATTTGTACCGGCGGTGAGGGCCCTGGGGGTGTCTGTACAGAAGGTGCATTCGTAAAGTCCTGTACCGCCTGTCGTTCGGGCGACGGATCTTTCGGTGGAGGTGCCATTGGGAACTTGAAGTTGGACGAGAAGGACCCTGAGGGTTTGCGACCTGTTGTAGGCAGTACCGGTGTACTCGGCACTGTCGTGGCGCCCGGCCTCCTTCTCGGTGGACGCGCAGGAAATGTGAATTCGTTCGATGGCTCTTGGATGGTAGGAGGGAAAGAGGCACCACCTGCGAGCGGTGAGGGGTGAGTAGCTGACCGAAAGCCAGGAGAAGCTACTGCGGTCTTGTGAGTGTTTGAAATATATATTCATCGTTGCCCGTACCTGGATACGAAGAGGGCCTGTTTGGCATGACCTGCATACTGGCAGACCGGCCATGCCCTCGATTCGGCCGTGTCGGCGTAACGCTTCCGTTGTGGCTCCCTCCAACAGCAGCATCTGTGCCCAGCGATATGATTGATATTGATCTTCCGTGTTTGTGGCCCCTGCCATTGTTGCCAAAAGCCCCGCCTGGCGATATAGGTGATCGTGCATCTCCAGCTACGGACGAGGCATGGAGTGATTGTGCCGGGCGGTGGCCGCGTAGATGAGGAGAGCCGGGTATGTTCGAAACGAAGGAGGAGTTGCGCGATATCGACGGTCTCGTAAAGGAATGGACAGGGGGCAGCTTGCGCTGTCTCTCCCCTCCTGGCGCAAAGCCATTGTGTTTGCGCGCCGGGGACGGATCGCGACCCTCAGGATTTGCTACGTTCTTGAAGGTGATTGTGCATTGAACGTCTTCGCCGGCGAACACGGTCGAGTCCTTCCATTGTACGAATACCCGGATATTCGACGGGGACATGGTAAGGAGGGTAGTCGGCGCGGGCGGCGGAGGGTTTTCGGGCTGCTCATCTGGTGCGTCTATGCAGCGTCATGACGATTCTTCGTGTGCGTGAGGCTCCTAAGAATGTCAGCACCAATTGAGGGTTGCTGAGTGTTGCTGTCATGCCTATCCCGTCATGCAACCGACGACATGGTCCGCCGCACGGGAACGGTAAGCTAGCTAGATCGAGCGAGATCTGCCAGGGTTCAAGCTCGTTCTCCCCAAGACAAATGCAAGATGCTTTCATCTGCGCTGGAGCAGATCTCACAATGGTCAATCCACGCGTCGCAGCTTCTGCGATTGTTCTGAACTACCTTGCCAAGCTATGTCTCAGTTCAGGGATGTACACTCTCGTTACGGACCGGGAGCTTCAAGTGCCTCGGTCAGCAATGGCACGGCCACCAAGCATCATCTATCGAGCGTGAAAGCTCACGGATGATCGGCTCCTCGTGGCTATGGCTGATCCACTTCGACGCGAGTTGTCAACTCCCAGAGCTTTGCTGAGCTGTTCCAGGACGGTCAATGAAAGCCATCGAGCGCGCCTTCCTTGTCTCCCAGGTACGTCAAGCTCGAATTTGCCTTCATCAAGCTCCGCAAGCAGCCTGCACAAGGCCTGAGGACCAGTCTTGCAAGGGCATCTTCCACCCGTGTTCTGGAGCTGCAGGAACCGTACCTTGACTTAGATGGTCCTGGAGGTCTCCAGATCGCCCAGCTGGGTGCACACCAGCCCTGTCCAGGCCAGCCTAACGCAGCGCGTGACATTTGACACCTCGTAATTGAGCTAAAGCATGCACCATTGGCCGCCATGCGGTTGCTCGCCTGCAGCAAGCAAGCTGTGATGTCCCCGCTTCGCTAGTTGGGTGCTGCGTTGACGTGACATCATCGGTTCCATTGTCAAGCTTAGCTGGCGCATCACTCCAACCCCTCCACACCCTTCGAACAGATCATTCACATCAATTGTTTCCCCGACACTAAACAGATCTACAAACACCTCAAGCCTACACATACACAATGGAAAAGATCAAGGAGAAGCTTCACATCGGCTCCAGCCGCCGCAAGTCGCAGCCCGAGAACGACATCTCCTCATCGAACACGACACACAGCACCACCTTCAACTCGGGCCCCGGTCACGCCGCTCCTGCCGGCGTCGCTGGTACCACTGGCACCACTGGCACCACTGGCACCCATGGTCACCACGGCGGTAACGCTATCGAGGATACGTACGGTGTGTGTGATCGCATCCACTGACATGAGGCTGTGCTGACCATGCTACAGAGGACCGTGGCAGCTTCGACGAGGAGCTTGCAACCATGTCTCCAGACGAGCGCGTAGCCTACCTCAAGGAGTACGACGATTCAGACAAGTCCGGCGAGCCCAAGAAGGGCGGCTTGATCGAGAAGCTGATCGCGCGCGGTAACAAGAGGACCGAGGAGCAGCTCGAACGCGAGCACGCTGAGAGGACAGCCGGGCAGACTAACCTCGGTGGTGCCGCTACCGCCGCAGGCTCAAACCCTGTCATTCGATAGACGCTTACTACGATCCTCATGGCGAGCAAGAGCAAGGCATGAGACATCGATTTGAGTGGAGACTGAGCGATTCGACGATAGACTTAACCTCACCCTAACGACCAATTGAACACCTGCAACCTCCTCATAAAGTGCCTATTGTGAACACTCTATTGCAGGTTGCATCCAGGACACTCTTTGAGATTACCGCGCCAAAGCTACACACCTGTCAGCGAACGTCTCACAGTCTCTTTTCAGGCTCGAAAGGCTTACCCATAACATCTGACGTGCTCCAGCGAATCCGCAAGCCTCCTGAACCCGTTCATATCGACCGCACCGAGCTCGAAATATCCACAAAGATGTTGCCATCCCTGGATGGGTGTAACCTCAGCCTCAAGGTCAAATGCAGAAGATAGGTTGAGCAAGTTGTCCAGACTGCTGGCAACATCTTCCTATGTGCAAGTCTCGGACGCAATGAGTTTGTCCTCTACAAAGGCATGATATAGCGCCAGCTCGTTATGCTGTGCTGGATGATTCGTTGGATACGCGTTCAGTGGGTCAAACACAACTGATTGCGCCCACATGATGCATGGTTTCTCGAGACTGATGATATGTTAGTCGACGAAAATACTGTAGACCATGCCTGAACGTACGTTAACACAAACTCCGTAGCCATATCCGCATGACCTGCTGATATTGACCAGTTTCTCGTTCCACCTTTGCTGTTCGACGCACCACACACTCGCCCGGGCATATCGAAAGACGTACTCAGCCATGGTCCTTGAAAGCGCCCAACACTCATCGACGCCGTGTCTTCGCCATCAAGTACCAGTCCGTCGACTCGACATCATCCCCCCGGTTCCACACTCAGTACCCCAGACCTCGCTGCCAGCACTCTGCCTAACAGCTCTCCTTTTCGATGCTTCAATCTGCCTGCTCAGTTCGTCGTTTTGTTCCTGAATACTCCTCGCTTTAGTACGGAGCGCAAGGACCTCGGATTCAAGCGCGTGGATGTACGTTTCTTTGCGTTCTCTATGCGTCCTGTCTGTCTTAGTATAGTACTCGACAAAGCAAGAGGGCATGCCATACCGTTGTGCGCGCCGTACCTGCTCTCGGCGCTTCAGGTATGTTGCGCTGGACTTGTCGACGTCTTTAAATAGAGACGGGGATGAGGAATCATTCGCCTCACTGTCAAGAAGCATTCTCAAATGTTGGGGAATGATCTATCATCCTGCTCCACTCTGATCTTAAGGGATCCTGGACCCGTGGAGATGCGTGTTGGGCATGAGCGCACGTCGACCGGTCATGGCTGCTTACTACAGAGTGTTGACTAAGACTCCACGTCCAGGCCAGTGGGTGCACCTGGGCGCATGCTTGGAGCAAGCTTAGCACCGATCGTGATTTGGTGGATACGTTTTGCGAATACAAGACTGTTGAGAGGGAAGTTAAGGACGCTATGTGGCTGCATTGGGTAGGTACAGGCGGCTGCTGACTGTCAGCTCGTGTCTGCAAACACGTGCACTACCAGCACTCAATAACTCCGCGGTACAAGAAAACCTTTCGGCGTCCAGCAGTCCTCATTGCAGGAAGTTACAATGAAGGCGTGTACGGCATGTATACGATTGCGATTGTGGTGGACATTCGAATATGACTAAGCCTACAATCGAGCAGAAGACCTCCCTGATATAACCTCCCAGTTATGATTGGCATCTACGGACAATGAGCAGAGTCGCTCTTTGCATGACTCTTGAACTCCATAGCACACAAACAACACCTTCCGCGCAACTCAAAGCTTCCTGCCAAACGACGGCGTCAACGGACTAACACCAGTTCCATGTCCCGGACTCCTCGGAGAATTAATCATCGTCGCATCGTCACTCGGCGCCCAGCTCATATTCTCAGTCGGTATCCCGCTACTCTCTCCATCTCTGTCAAGCTCTGTATACCCCTCCGGTCTCGGCAACTTGACTTCTTCCCACCGTGCCGTCAATGGCGGGGGCGAGTACGGCACCGCGCTTTCTCCCGACAACTCCACGGGCTCCCTGTTCACGCTGATAGCGCGCTTGTGCGTGGTTGGGAACGCCATGACGGCCGGCGAGGCGAGCTCGGTGAGCGGCGTGCCGCCCATTTCCTGCGGGGGAAGCGGGAGTGCGGCTTTCATGGAGGCGTTGTTATTGTTGGTGCAGCCAACGTGCGTGTCGGAGCCTGTGTCTTTTTCAGTGGCGGCGAGTTCGTACTTTTGCGTGGTGTGGCGCCGCTTGCGCCAGAGGAAGAATGCTACGGCCCCGAGGAGGGCGAGGAGAAGCACAACGCCTATCACGATGCCGGCTATTGCGCCGGCGCTTAGTGATGATGAGGTGTTGTTCTTCTCTCCGGCGGAAGGGGATTTTATGGTAACGACGTTTGCGGCTGGTAGTGGGTCAGGCCATGTTGCTGGGGCGATTGTGAAGTTGGCCCTCTCGTAGTCTACTATTAGATATGCTTCTTGCAATAGAGTCCGCCCGAGTACATATTGTGAGTCGTTAGCAGCTCGGCGGATAGGGAAGTATCTTGTTGCGTTGTTGTAGTATGGATATGAGGCTTCAAGATCGAACGCGGCGTAGGGCAGCTCGATATTCGTGTATTTCGTTGCCGCGTCTCCCAGTGAGTTGACGAGCTTTATAGTGACGGTAGGGTTTAGTGTTGTGAGATTGGCGTGTATTGTGTCGTTCACAAGGTAGAGGTCGGTATAGGGATCGTATGTAAGGCCGAAGGCTTGCTCGAATTGCGTACATATGTCTGTTGGCAACCAAAGTTGCGCTACTGTGGAGTCGACCACTGAGAAGTGAGATCCCGATGACAGCGAGTATGTGCCTTTTAAAGTGTTTGTTGCCATGATGCTCTCCACGCCGACAGTGAGCAGCTTCGAAGGGTCCGTGGAGAATGTAAAGGAGAAATCGTTCGCATTCGGTATGAATCGTGTCGAATCGTAGCCACCCAGTATTAGACTTCCGAACACCGACTTCAATCTATACTTTGCGCCAGCTGTATATCCGTACGACAGACTTGGTATCCGAGAACTGTTCCGGAGATTCCACATGAGGGACTCTTGTGGCTCACTCGAGCTCGAGAAGCTTGATTGCACCGTACCAAGCGGAAGAATGCCCATGAAATAGTCCATGTCCGCGACGGCAGCAACGACCTGGTGATCGATAGAGATGGCATTGCCGTCTTGCGCAGAGCCCAGTGCAACATGATCATATCCAAACAGACCCTGGCCTGTCATGTTCAGCGCAGGCTCAAGATCCACGTCATATTGCCCAATTGCCGACCAGTCTGTTGACTTTGTGACCTGGAACCCTGTGTTTTGCGTCGAGTCGAATATTTCTGCGCCGCGCAGATTTGCGCAATTCGGAGGGTCGGTGGGTTGGTTGCATCCTTCGGGTGCTATAACGTATGTGACGCCGCCTTTCGTAGAAGGAAGGACCCGGAAATCTTGACCTGGTATCCCCACACTAATTTCGAAAGTGCTCCAACTGCCGTCGTTGCCGTCGAATTGCTGCGAAGGAGGGACGCTGTACGGCGCGACAGACTCGGAATTGGACATTATGGTGGTAGCGAGCGTACGAACAAAAGAAAGTTAAGGAAAAGCCTCGGGCATCAGGTCATGGGTAACGTCTAAATTACAGGGCATGTAGCTATGCAAAGCGCATGTCGATGGAGTCGCGATGTTGAAGTCGCCTTCTCGAACGTCAAAAGGTCGACTTTCTCAGTCCCGGAGACCGGGCGAGGCCTTATCGGATGAAAAGGAATGGTGATCTGGGGAGTTGCCGGAGCTGTGAGGAGTCGTTCAAATCATGGATCACTGCCAGTAGAAGCTTGGCTAACAGCTAGCTTATTGGGCCTAGCGAGCCAGCCAATATTGACCGCGGCATCGTGATTCGACGGCACCGTAAGCGTGCAGGGAGCCGGACGCGAAAAATACGAGGTACCACGGTAGGGGCGCAGACGGAGCGATGGGATGAGGTCAGGGGTGGATTCTGGTCGATCACAAAGCCAATGAGGGAAGGCGCACCCAGAACGCCAACGTGTTTGAGCTCAAGAGCTGACCTCGAACCACCAACCTCTTCGACAACATCGGATATCCCAGCAGTGTCTGCACGCTCAGCAGCGCCGTCTGTTCAACCAGGCGAACTCTGTTAGGCCCTTGCATCTGAAACGCGCCTCCAGGCACCGTGTCAGCTCAGCGACAGCACCTTGTGCCGTTGAAGTAAGAGCAGCACGTCGCTCGCTTGGCCTGGCCACAGCTTGCAATGCCCGAAGCGGACAATTTCGTACTGTGTCACCAAGTTGGAGAGTTGCACTCCACATTTTTTTGCCCAGCCGCCCGGGTAGATTTTTGATTGGCGCTCAAAATGCTCAACGTGCCGGAAGAGAACATAGACTTGTCGCTGCTTGATAGAGCTGACAGCCGGTGCAACATCGCGAAGCAGACCTGATCATGCATTATCGTCGAGATGGCTGGGCATCCTCCGCCGTCGAGCACGGCCACAGTTCCAGTGATTTGCTGCAGCCCATTCGCGGGTGTCTTGCTCTCCATCCGCTAGCTGCCACTAAAGTGTGAGCGCATGGATCACGCAGCTGTCTATTCATAGCGGCCGGAGGCTGTCCAGTCTCCCGACTTGCGTGTGCGTTCAAACGATACTTTTTGCCTCTTAGGCTTGTTTTGGCACCGATCTCACCCCCAATCTGCACTGCGACATCTTCGTTTGCACTTTTGCACTGTCACTCATTCATGTGTTGAAAGCGAAGAATGTGGAGGTACGCCCTGTTGGGGACGGCGTCACTCGCAGCCACATCCCATGGAACTCCGAATGTCGCAAAAAGTAGGCGCCCCGTACCTCCATTGTTTAGACGACCGGCTAATTGCAAGTAGGATGTATGTCTGTCGCCTTTGGCTTGATTGATATAGCACTCACACATTGACCAGATGACAATTTTTCGATAGCAGCAGTGTCTGACAGTGTCTCGTTGCCCAGTCCCGTGTACTCGGCAGCAGATGTTGCATCGTACTCAGATACTACCATCTCGGTCGATGGTTCCATACCAGCATCAGAGAGCCCTTCATCAGAGACATCGGGCTATTCAGCGACAGAAGACGCGTCCTCACTCGACGTTACTACTGTCACAGTGGTGTCAATACAGACACCGTCCGTCTCCACATATGTACCAATCGTACTGTCTTCCGATGCGTCGTCAGACAGTTATCTCGAAGCGTCATCTGCTTCGCCAGAATTAAGCTCAGTCATCCCAACGACGCTAGGCCCGGCATCCTCTTCAAAAGTTAACAAATATGTGCCTTCTCAGGCGCCTTTCCCCTACAAGAACAGCACCAAGACTTCTAGGCCGGGGACTGCGACGGTCACGACGATCTTCAGAGGTCATTGTACAGGCTGCGCTCTCGCTGCTCTAAATCCAATAACAACGTCTTACGAGTCGGGTCTTTTCGGCAACTGGACAAGCTTGGTCGTGACCGAGACCGTCCTTACGGAGTTTGTCACTTATTTAAACAACGCTACAATTGATACGATCGTCACTGAGACTAAGACTGTCAACAAGACGAAAACAGTGGATGGGATCACCGAGACCGCCGCGGAATTCAATGTATATCTCCCATCTCCAGGGTTGGATCTTACATTGGACGTCGGGCCAACCTATGTATTGTACACAAGTCTGTTCGGTGGGCCTGACGCTGCCGTACAAGCAAACGCCACGGCACGGAACAATGCAACAGACAATATCCTGGAGCCGACGTCGACGATTTGTCAACCACATATCACGAGTCTGAGGAATTGGATACCATCCAAGACTGTAGACTGGGACTTCTTCATTCAGACCTTCGCCAATGGATCGACACCAGAGCCGAAGCCATACGACAGTCCTGTGCCGGTACCTGACAAGCTGCAAATGTTTCTAGCACAAGACCCAGAAATTCAGCAGCACTTTCAGGGGGCTGACATCAACACCTGCTCTTTTCCAGAACTTATCGGAGACCCAAACAGGACGTTTAATCCGCCGCCCCCAGAGGCTTCGTCAGCGCCAGCCGAAATTACTGCCCAACCGACGACTGCCGCGAGCACTTCCGCACCGGCGATGACCTTCTCACCATTTCCGACATTCTCCAGTGTCCCCGGAACTAATACCTTCCTTAAGACGACTTATGAGTCGACATCAAAGCACATCACCAAGCTAGGTTGCTTAAGGTGCGACACCAACAAGGGTGACCTACCCCAACCAAAGACGACACAGCAAGATCCCAACATGAACAATGAGCCGGCCCCTTCGAATACGCCCAACCCGAAGAATGATGATTCACCCACGTCAAAGGACGATTCAAACAACAACAATGGTCAGAAGACTGACGGTCAGTCGCAAGGACAGCCCCAAAACACGCCTCAGAATTCTCCAAACCCAAAGCCAGATATGAATACGACACCGAGTATACCAGACTTCATCAGCTCAGTCGTGTCGAACAATCCCAACCTAACCAAGAAACCGGCTCAGCAACCCACAGACTCCGGACAAACGATCACGATCGGTGACAGTGTAGTCGCTGTGAAGCCTCAGCCAACACAGCAGGGTCAAGGCGGGTCTAATCAAAAGACAAATGCTCCTACGATGGTTATCATTGGAACTCAGACGGTTACTGTTGGTCAGACAACCACAATAGGTGGTGTTCAAGTCGTTGTGCTTACCAATGGAGGTGGTTCCAGGATCGTTGTTGGCGCCAATACTATCACTGTTGGACCTCAGGTAACGCAAGGACCATTGCCCGTCCTTACTGTTGGCCACAGCACGATCACTGCGAATTCGCAAGGACAGTTCGTTGTTGGTACACAGACACTGCAAAAGGGTGGTCCCATGGTGATCGTGGACGACAACACACTGACGCTGGGTCCGAACGGGAAGATTGCGATCTGGAATGATGCTACGCAAACTCTTGTCACTATGTTCGGTCAACCGGCAGTGACTTTCGGCGGAGAATCTGTCACTGCCAAAATTCTCGGTGGCACTACAGTGTTTGTTGTTGGCGACAAGACGCTTGGGCCCGGAGGCGCTATCACAGTGGATGGTACGACATATAGTCTACCAGCTGGATTCCATGGCTCCAGTATCGTTGTCAACGGTCAGACGAAACGCCTGAGCGCCGGTCTTCCAGCATTGACTGTGAATAATGTTCCAATCACAGCAACAGTAGCAGATGGCACAACGGAGTTCATTCTTGCACCAGGCCAAACACTCACACCAGGCGGCGAACTCATCATCGGCGGCACCACATACAGCTTGCCGAATGATGGTAAAGGTTCGACTGTCGTGATCAACGGCGCGACTTCAAGTCTGAACCCGTCGCACCTTCCCGTTTTACCTCTGGGCAGCGGAGACGCGACTGCGATAATTGCACACGGCACCACAGCCTTCATTTTCGGGCCTGACCAGACACTCACACCCGGCGGAGTTGTAACAGTCTCAGGTACAACCTTCTCGCTTCCCGCCTCGGCCTGGGGATCAGTCGTAGTGGTCAACGGTGTCACATCTACGCTCGGTTCAGGATCAGGCATGGGTCCGATCACAGCCGCGCCACCCATTGTCGTCGACGGCAAGACCATCACCGCAACGACGCACGACGGAACAGTGGAGTACGTCCTCAACTCCGCCACAACGCTGCTGCCAGGCGGCCAAGCCATCATCAACGGCACGACATACTCGCTTGCGTCTGGCGGCACGGCGCTGATTATCAACGGCAAGACGAGCACTCTTTCCACACCCGCGAGCAACAGCGCGAGTACAACAGGCAGCCTGAAAACAACAAGTGAGCGCGGTGCGGGAGACTTCATTGCCAGCGGTATCGGTGAATCGAGTAAGAGCAGGGGAGCAGGAAGCTGGGCTCACGGCGGAGGAGTGGACAAGTGGGCCGAGAATCTAACGATAGGGTTTGCAGGATGGCTGTTGTGGTTGGTGTAATGCAGGCAGACATTTTGGCAAGGTTCATCCAGCGCGGCGTTTTTGGGTTTGAGGATTGGCAATCCGGGAGGACATAGGACACTCTATATGGCATTGGGGGATACACAAGGTTCTGGTTTACATGGAAAAGCTCTGGCATCTGCAAGGGACTTGCGGAGGTGTAACGACGGCTTAGCAATCCACGGACGATAGGCTCTACGATAGTGTGACAATGACTATATGCATATTTACAGTATGAACGGATTTGTGCTAGTAATACAAAACGTCGCTGAACGTGCAATCAGAACCGTAAAACTCGTGCCTCGGTTGCCTCGTCCAACCATGCCGACGCGTGCTGATGTTCACATGCTCGAAGCCGTGGTCTTTTGTTTCTCCCCGCAGGCATTACCGTGGCCGTGGGACCAGATTCCCCGTGTGATCGAGGTGCCTCGGCTCGTGATAAGGCATTGCGTCACGTGCTTATAACTTTGCAGCCGGTGTGGGTGCGATAGGCTGAAGGTGTTAGCTTGTATGTACCACAGGCGATGACGCTTGAGTAAGTGTAACTAAACAGCAAGCGTGTAAACAACGTAATCAAGTAATCAAGCTTTGCTTTTGCATTCTGCTTACAGGCCTTCATTGGACCTTGACATGGTGGGTATGGTAATTACAAGAAGATTCGCTAAGCAAGGAAAGGTGCGTGTGTCTACAACTTGGACGCGGGCCTGGAAGCACCTACATTGGTGATTTCGTTGTACAGCAACCTAGTTTCGTCAGTTTGAGTTTCACAAAAATTGGATCTCTAGTGTGAACTTACGATGTAAGGAATTCAGCGTAATCCTCGCCAGTCACCTGGCCCTCGAAGTACTTAGCCGCGAGGTAGAACTTATTGCCCTTGGGTGCCTTCTCGTTCAGCTTGTCGGTCTGCTCCTTGAGCAGCTTGAGTGCGTATTGCTTGGTAACAGTTTGGCCTTCGGCAGTCTTAACACCATGCTTTGTCCATTGCCAGAGCTGAGACCTCGATACCTCAGCGGTAGCAGCATCCTCCATGAGGTAGTTGATGGGGACGCAGCCGACACCACGAATCCAAGCCTCCATATAGCTGAGACCGATGTCGAGGTTCTGGCGAATACCAGCCTCGGTGATCTTGCCAGGAACATTCATGTTCAGCAAGTCGTTGGCGGTGATGTGAACATCTTCGCGACGGACGTGCATCTGGTTAGGTGTGGGCATGTTCTCGTTGAAGATGTCCGAGGCGATCTTGGCGAGCGCAGGGTGTGCAACCCATGTACCATCATGGCCGGCGCGGACTTCGCGGAGCTTGTCAGCCTTTACCTTGGCCATGGCGGCGTCATTGGCCTTCTCGTCGTTCTTGATGGGGATCTGAGCGGCCATACCACCCATGGCGTGAACACCTCGGGCGTGACATGTCTTGATGAGGAGCTTGACGTAAGCGTCCATGAAGGGCGAAGTCATTGTGACGGCATCACGGTCGGGGAGGACGAAGTTAGGGTTCTGGCGGAAACGCTTGATGGTGTTGAAGATGTAGTCCCACCGACCGCAGTTCAGGCCGGAGGAGTGATCGCGGAGCTCATAGATGATCTACTAAGTTAGCAGTTGATCGATCTCGCAATGAAGGTTGTGGCTTACCTCGTCCATCTCAAATGCAGCAGGGATGGTCTCGATCAGCACAGTGCCACGGATAGTTCCACGGCGCATGCCAATGTAGTCTTGAGCAAGATTGAAGACGTCGTTCCACAGCCTCGCCTCAAGATGCGACTCCATCTTGGGGAGGTAGAAGTATGGGCCGAATCCGCGCTTGACAAGCTCGTGTGCGTTGTTGAAAAAATACAAACCGAAGTCGAAGAGACCACCGGAAATGGGCTCGCCGTCAACGGTGAAGTGCTTCTCCTCGAGGTGCCACCCACGGGCACGGGCGATGAGTGTGGGAAGTGTGCGATCAGTACGGAGCTTGTACTCCTTCTCGCCCTGCTTGAAATCGACCTGGCGACGAATGGCGTCGTAGAGGTTAGCCTGGCCGTTGATCATGTTGTCCCATGTTGGCGCGCTGGAGTCTGATTGCTGTTAAATCTTCATTCTATTAGAGAGCGTCCATGTATGCTTACCCTCAAAATCAGCCATGTATGTCCAGACATTGGAGTTGAGTGCGTTGACGACCATCTTGCGGTCTGTGGGTCCAGTGATTTCTACTCGGCGGTCGACGAGACCGGGGGCTGGTGGTGCTCCCTTCCATGTTGGGTCGTCGCGGATGTGCTTGGTCTCAGGAAGGAAGTCGAGAAGGTTGCCCTTGTCAAGCTCCGCCTGACGCAGTACTCTCCTTTGCAGAAGCTCCTTTCGGCGGTTGTTGAATGTGCGGTGGAGGAGAGCAAGGAAGACAGCAGCATCTTTGCTGAGAATGTGACGGTTGGAGTCGTTCAGCTCGCCGAGGATGTTGACCTCGCGGAGAATAGAGTCGGCGCTGGCTGCCATTGTGGTTATATGTGTGTTTGTATTCTGTACACTATGCAATTGCGAATAGTTTCAAGGTACAGAAGGTGAAGATTGCGATGATGTATGCGTGCGGAGGGGGCTGGGCGGTCGGGCTATATAGTTTATGTCACAAACGTCACCCATCTCGAAGCTGGACCGAGGATCTTCTTTGTAAGGTCTGATGCAGGCTAGACCGGCTACTCTGAGTGGTGAACCAGCGCTGCGCTCGGGCGGAGGGGATGGTTAGAGAGCTCCCAGCTTGTGACGGTGCCAAGGTCATAGCTCGATTGCGGGGATAACGCACCCGATCAGCGCAACAACCCCAGCAACGCTGCCAAAATTTGTTAATGTTCCAATCATTGGAAACGCTGCTGCTTGTCGCATGTGGCAAGCTAGAGTCTCAAATCCACTGAAGCCCGGGATGTTGCAGGGTGATGGCGTCAATTCACGGAAACTGACGGAAGTCGCGATCTGATCTCAGGCAATTGGCGACCAGCGGGACACTTCCCGAGGTCCTTTTGCGGCGTCTTCCGCCTACACTCACGCCCAGCACGGCCCGTTGGAGCGCATCAGTGTCCGGCAGTCGCTGATGCGCATGATGTTACAGAGCCTCATCGAGTAATAAGAACTGCGCAGAGTTCACATATCTGGCAGCGACGCGCATCGGCGGCAAGGAGGCGTTACGGTGATGGGCTTACATATGTGCTGGGTTTGCCGTCGCGAAAGCGGATAAGGAATCAATATGCAGTGCTCTTCACGGGCACTGCAGCAATGATACAAGAATAGAGAATGTATGTACTACGTCCAAGATTCCTACAACAACGCTCAAGTTCGTACTCCTCCCTTACAACCACTTCCCAACACTCGATGGCGTTCCGTCTCGGTCATTCACATTCAAGCTAACATAAATGCCCTAGGCTACGCGACCGATGACTTGCTTATTGTTCTTAACGTTGATATCGCGGATGAAGATGGTGCAAATGAGAGTCAAGGACAGCATGCAGATGCTGGTGATGAGCATAAGCCGCTGCGAGTCTCCATACGCCATAGCGATACCCAGACGCTCAGGAGAGCCCCACTTGTACGACAACTGCTTGGGCAAAGAGGCGTAGATGTCGCTTACGTTGACGCCGAAAGGTATCCCCACGTGCCGGGTCAAGTTGTTCCTGAACGTGGCTGTCCAAATGGCAGCGCTGACAGTGGAACCGGCGGCGCTACCGATGGAGCAGAAAAGATTGAGGACGGCAAGGATGACAGCAATGTGCTGATGATCTGAGGGCGCCATCATGGCGAGCTCACCACCGATGACGATAGTTCCTCCAGCCACAGCAGTGAAGATCTGTGTCATCACAATGTAGCCGATGCTCGTACCGGGCTGGCGGAAGTGGATCATAAGGCCGATTGCGAGAATGTCGAGAGGCACCGCGAAGTATGCAAGGGTCCACTTGAATCGTCCAGTGTAACGGATGAGAGGTCCAAGGAAGAAGAAAGTCCATCCACACTGAACGACACGGAAGATCTGGGTCACATATGAAGCCTCGGTGACGCTAAGATTCCAGACGACCTGCAGCATAGAAGAGAAGTATGACCCCCACACAGAGCTGTTGAAAAAGACGCAGACGAACATGCAGCCAGCGGCGAAGACGGTACGATCGAGGAGTAGCTCGTAGGGGATGAAGGTAACAGGCGCGAAGAACTTCTCCCAGATGGGGAACGCGAGTAGAAGGACGAAGCCGAAAACAATCATGCAGATGATCATGGGCGACCTCCATTGCTCGCCTTGATAGGACCACAAGCTAAACGGTAGCAGGAATAAGGCCATTCCAGCGGTCAGGATGAGAATTCCCACGAGATCAATGTCCACGCAGAACTTTTTGATGGTGGTTGCCGTCCATTTGACCTTCTCCTCGTTGAGCAAGCCTAGCCTCTTGGCTTTCCGATCGTTGAAGAGCACAACAGCTGCGAGTGGAATCACGACGGTGGGAATCACAATGGTGAAGATCCCGAAACCCCATCGCCATCCGGGCCCGTGCAAGGTAGATTGTGCAACAGGGCCTCCAATCCAAGTTGTGATGATGTAGGGAGATGTTGCGAACGACAGCATGAGAGCTCGGTTTCTCAGAGTGCTGGTGTCGGCGATGAAGACGGTGATGATGTACGAAACCGCTTGGGATCTGGACTGGCATCAGCGTGGTAGTTTATGAAGGCTCGAACTTGACTTACCCTGTAGACGAGAAGACCTGAGCAGCTGCGTATGTCTCGACATTCTGGCAGCCAGCCATCATGATGTAACCAACAATCCAGAGGAAAAGAGAGACAAGGAGACCCTGGGGGCGTCCCCAAGTATCAAGCAACTTTGCAAGTGGGATCTTGAACAGACCGCCAATGATCGAGGACATGATACTCGTAGCGGCAGTAAGCGAGTGTAACCTGAAGGCGCTGACGACGTAGGGATTCAAGGCTCGAACAACGGACTCTTGCAGAGCAGTCACGAGGTATATGAACCAGATGCTGGAGGCTGTCAGCTGGTAACAATATGATGCAGTATTAGTAACTTACATCACATAGGCACCGACAAGATGCCACTTCGACCAGACAGCAGTAGCTGCTTCAATTCTTTTGACACCTGCTTGAGCATTGGGAGTGAAGTCGACATTGCCGTTGTCCTTCTCAGATGGGGTAGCCGAGTCCGCGGCCTTTTCAGGGTCGACAGAAACACCAGTGACGGGCTCGACTGGGGTCGCTTCCTCCTTGATCTTGCTCTTTGCGAGCGTGAGGTCTGTAAAGATGCCCATGGTGATGTTGGGGTGCCGGAACTTGGCAGCGAGACTAGAGCTGATCAAAGTAGACGATCTTGACTGTCCATAGCTGTCCTCTCAGCACTCTTAAACCGTCATTTCGTACCGTCCGATCACTTCCTATTTCCTCTGATAATCCACAACTCACATGGATGGAGCACTCCCGACATGCTGGTACATCCATTGAGACCTCAGGATGGTGGTGTATCGCCCCATTATTCGCGTTGGCATGGGCGCCTTCTTTGCTCCAGCCGACTTGGCAGTAGTAAATGTATGCTTCTCAGAGGCAAGGCTGCCGATCACAAACGGCAGGTCGCAATGATGGTGGAGTGCTGGCGGTCCAAAAGACGGACTAGCGCGATCAGATAAGATCAGAGTTTCCAAGATCAGGCGTCCCCTGTCACGCTTGTGGCTTGTCGATACAACTCCGACATTCGGCCGTTTACGAGATCTGATTAGATTTGTCGCAGGATGCCCATTATACGATGGGAAGGCGGCACAGTTGGCGACCGTTGAGAAGAGACTGTCGTTGAGAGGCATGAGTGGTGGCCTTGTTGTGGTTCTTGAGGACGGTCTTACTTTACGCAGACAGATTCGGCAAGTGACCCCCGAGTACCAGGAACTGCAGGAAAGCATTACTGCAACCTCAAGAATAGTAGGACCATGTTCACGGAATCTCATTACCTTCCAAAGCGTTTCGATAAGAGCTGCAAGCCTTCTAAAAATACTCCGTGATACAAGGAAGCTTGTGAAGGAGAATGTATCTGTTTATACAATACAGACTTTGCACAGTAATTGCAAGGCCACAACCCCCGTCACCATGTATCTCCTCGAATGACCCACAAGCTCAAACGTATCTCGTGTAACGTGGAGCTCGTGCCGTGTGCCATGGCGGAAGCGCCGAAGCTTGTGAAGAAGCCGGTCACAAATCCGCCCGAGGATCCGAATGTCCGTCCAGTGTCTGTGGACATGCTCTGAAAGTTTTTGGATTGCTTTCATATCTTCCAACGAAAACGAGGTCCACCCTGTGACAATCCTAGCCCAGACGCATTCTTGAGAAAACCACTCAAAACGATGCGCTCCCAAATGCAAACCACTAAATAAAACTCCAGACATACCCGAGAAGCTACTCGGAAGCAGATGCCTCGTTTTCTGAGTCCTCAATCTCCGCGTCGCTGACCAGATCACTCAACGCACTACTCTCCGCATCACTCATCTCACTGACCTCAGCCTCGCTCTCATCATCGCTGTCCTCCTTCCTTCTGCCCTTTGCCTTCGTCTTCTTCCCAATCGCAGCCTTGCCCGTAGGCTTGATAGGACCGTCGCCACCTCCTTTCCTCTCACCAGTCCGCTGCACAAGGTGATCAATTGGACACCCTTTATCCCAGCCCTCGCTGCTCTCGCCCGTAATCGCTCTGCACCTCGGACAGCTCTTGCCGTGCTTGATGAGCAGCTGGTGCAGCGGGTACTTGAGATGATCTGGAACTCTGACCTCACAATGCGCGTATGTAGAGTTGCGTGTTGGACCCTTGAAGGGACCTTTCGCACCTGGTGCTAGGCCGCGCTCGTCGCCTGGCGGAGGAACCCAGTTCAGCCATTGACAGAGCCGGAACACGTGCGTGTCTACGGCGAAGGACGGACGTTGCAGGCAGAATAGAAGTACGCAAGACGCTGTCTTGGGTCCGATGCCAGGATAGGAGGTTAGATGAGCGAATGCGTCGTCGTTGGAAAGCAGGTGCAAGTGATCGAGTGACACGACGTCTTCATCGGCTTTCTGCATCTCCTTATCCTTCTCCTCGGCCGCTTGGTTGGCCTCGCCCTGCGCCTCGGTCTTCGTGGACTTGAGCGCATCACGTCGTGCTTGGTTCTCCTCCCATACCATCTGTAGAATCTTCTTGATATCCTTGCTCTTCACATCTGCGAGACCGCCAGACTTGATGGCTTCGAAGATCTCCTTTACATCAGCTTTACGCACAGCGTTCCAGTCTACGCTGCCTTTGCCAACGCCGGATTGTAGGATGCCAAAGCGCTTTACGAGGCCCGCGAAGGCTCGCGATGAGTTCGTGCCAGATGTTGCGGCGGACAGGCGTGTGCGGATTAGCGCATCGAGGACGGAAGGAACTTCACCGCAGCCAGAGACCTCGAGTGACGGCAGCGGGATCTCCTTGGGCATTGTGACCTCGCCATGAACTTTTGATAGGGTTCGAGTCACTTCCTCGCACTCCTCAGCTGTTGGGTGCGGGTAGTTCGGGTACGGCGTTTGTCCAGGCGTAAGACCATAGCCACCCTTCTTCTTGGGCGTCTTCTTGTCGGTCGTTGCGGCTTTCTCTACCAATTCATCAACATTTTCGGTCTTTGCTTTGGTCACTTTCTTCGACTTTGCTGCTTTCTTGATCTTCTTCGCAGATGGTAGGTCGACGTCCTCTTCAAGCGTAAGATCTGGAATGGCACCAAGGTTGTGTGGCAGATCATCGACATCTTCTTCCTTCTTCACTTTCTTGACTCGTTTTGCGCTTTTCGGTATCGCAAGCGCCTTCTCTGGCGACAGGGCCTCTTCCTTGACGGCCTTCCTCTTACGAGACTTAGCAGGCTTGGGTGTAGCAGGTGGACTCGATGGCGGGCTGGAAAGCTGTACTGGCTCGTCTTTCACGTCTTTCAAAGACGCCGCCGTTGCAATACGTGCAGAGCCTCGCGTCGCTCTCGCCATTGTGAAGGGAGTCGACAAAGCCAGTCGATGTGAAGAGCGACTCAGCGAGGTTCTCACGAAAAGGGAAGTGGACAACAGATTTAGAGCAAGAGCAACGAAGGTGCAGAAACAACAAAATAGGAGATCAATGTGAAAGGAGCTATTAGACAGAGAAAGGCCGAAAGTAAGTTGAAAACACAAATCGACGTGACATCAGTGGAAAACAAAGTTTGTGGTGAAGCTCAGAGCGATGCCGCGATGGATGGCGAAGGTACAGGACGTCATTGATTGGGCGCTCAGACCTCAGGACCATGCATTTAGCGCGACAATTCACGCTTCCTCGGAATTCACCCGTGGACGCGGCTGGCCCGCGATTCTAGTTTCCCGTATTGCTCCCTTACCGACCCAGACCCTCCCCAAAGTCTATATATGTTCAGAAACATGGCTGGAAGAGCACCTCTCGTCGTTCCTGCCCTTAAGAAGCACACAGCCACTGTGATCGTTGCTCACGGCTTAGGCGACTCTGGCGCAGGATGGTGAGGCGCGTTGTTTGTGCGACCGAGACATGCAGCTAATACTCCTAGGATCTTTCTTGCAGAGAACTGGCGCAGGCGCAGCAAGTTTGAGGAAGTCTCATTTATCTTCCCGAATGCGCCCAACATTCCCATTACTTTGGTACGTGCATCCAAGGTTCTCCGCTCCGTATTTGCTGACGATGTCAGAACATGGGCATGAGCATGCCAGGATGGTATGATATCAAGTCACTCAGCACCCTCACCGATCGCGAGGAGGATGAAGCAGGCATTCTCAAGTCGCGCGACTACTTCCACTCCCTTATCGATGCCGAGGTCGAGAAGGGCATCCCTGCGAACCGAATCGTTATCGGCGGTTTCTCTCAAGGAGGCGCCATGTCTCTGCTGTCTGGAGTCACATACAAGAACCAGTTGGGAGGCATCTTCGGCCTGAGCTGCTATCTGCTGCTGCAGAAGAAGATCAAGGACATGATTCCTACCGAGAACCCCAACCAGAACACGCCCATCTTCATGGGACATGGCGATGCAGACCAGGTTGTTGCACACAAGTACGGCAAGCTGAGTTCTGATGAGCTCACTTCGCACGGCTACAAGGTCGACTTCAGGACTTATAAGGGGCTCGTCCACTCCGCAGACGCGGATGAGATTGACCACCTTGAGGCTTACCTCAAGCAACAGATTCCTGCGCTGGGCGAGAAGTCCGAGCTCTGACTCGCTGAAAGCCCATCCGCGTACCGATCGAATCAGATAATAACCACCATCGTGGTGTTGGTTATCATCACATGGTTTGTCTGGCACCGGAGGCGTGAGGTTCCCGAAGTTGAAGTACCAAAGCAACCTTGAGCTACAGGCTATGGGGTGCGCTTGCGAGTCGAAAGAGGTTGCTTTGCAAGGAGCGTGGCGGCATATTTGTTTGCACATTTCACTTAATACCCACAGTCAATTTTGACTCGATGACATTCAATATAGACCAATAACTACGTAAAGCTTGCAGTTCGCGGATCACGTGAGGCTAGCATTCCGTCGACGGGGGTAGTCGTCTGATGGCTACCGAGTCTCGTCATCTCACGAGCCAGTATAAGGAATCCCGCAAAGTTCTTGCAAAATGATAGTAGTGAAGGCCACTCGATCTTTGTTGTTGCAATCTACTTTCGGTGCTACCGAGGAATACTTTGCCGAGGTGAATCGAGACAGGTTGAGAAAATGCCGCAAATCGATCAGCGGGCCGTCGAGGTTTGTAATCACAATATATATGTAAGATGTGATAATCCTTTCATCAAATAAATCCGTTATGGTCTAGGTAAGCTTAACCATCTCCCTCATTAACAACTCCAACTAACAAGAAGTAGTGGCTAGGATACATCGCTCTCATAGCAAGCGCCGATGTGGCCGGGGTTCGATTCCCCGTGACGGAAACATCTTTTTTGCGCTTTCAAACGACTCAGAAGACACTGTTCCTTGGTTGTGGTGGCAGAGATTCAAAGTTTTGTTGGTTCCGGCCCCTACGTGATTCCGGCACTTGCCATTAGCCGCATGTGGACCCACGATCTCCCGAACACGTGGGCTCGTGCCTCGAAGATCGCAGCGTCCTTCTCTATGTAACGCACATGTGTCTTGACGTGCAAACTATGCGCCATAACTTTTGGCTGTGTATTCGTGTGTGACGGACGAAGAATTCTCTAGCGACTGCAGTGGGTATACCTATGCTCAATAGATGCCCAGATAAGACATTGACTGTCTTCATTCTCTGGAGTTGGGACTCAAAAGCTCAAGACACAACCTTGGCCTGCCCGGTTTCCATAACCCCCTCGGTCGGAATGACAACCCTCAGCGCCTCGCTCCTCACCTTCGCAGGTCCCCGCTCATGGCCCTCTGGTACACCATTGACCCGGTTGTTCTTCCATCGCCCACGGATTCCAGGCCCAAAGATGAGCTTCTTCTTCCCACCATAATCGCAGCGGCCATGATCGTTGCAGTATCCGGTCTTGCAGCCATTGTTACTCTTACACGGGGCGCCGAGACAAGCATCCCCATCTTTACATACGGTGCAGAGACCCCATGAACAGTACTCGTTGGACGAGCAGTGGCCGGCATTTTCGCAGGGGTTCTGCCTACTAGTCGTACTGAGGCATGTCGGCGGGCGCGAGGGATGCGTGTAGAACGCCGTGATAGCGTCCGGTGCGCATAACTCAGTGCCAGGTAGTGTGGGGCGCACGGAGCAAGGCTGGCAGGACCCTGCTGAGCAATGCAGATGAGACTGGCATGGCTTTTTGCTGTTGCAGATGCTTCCGGCTTGGCCAGGCTGGGATTCGGGGTTGCGCTGGCAGATTTGATTCTTGCAAAGCAGATTCGGAGCGCAGCCGTCGGCGGTGGAACAGAGATGGCCTTCGCAACCAAACGTGCAGGGGCTGGTCGATGGGATGTACGGATTCAGTGGGACTTCAGTGATGTTCGATAATGGTGCGATTGGCGCGGGGAGGTATGATGCCCAGTCGAAATTGCTTCGAGACACGGAGGCGCGGGTGAGCACGTCACTCAGAACGGTCATTGAGTCGTGCTCTGGGTGGAGTGGGTTGATCATGGAAGTCGTGGACTCGTTCTTGCTGGAGAGGTGGGAGTAAATCTGGATTTTATCAGCGCTTTTACTCATCAGCGTGGGTAAAGAGGCGCTGGTCGTACCCAAGGTATGCCACGCAGATTCAGCGCATTGCCTTGGTCAAAGATAGCTTCTCCCTTGTGCTCCAGGCCGGCATCTGTGTGCACATAATCCCACTCTTCGACCAGCAACAGCTTCCTCTTACCTCCCTTGCCCTGAGCTCTAGAGGTCAACGTGTTGCCTGGGACAAACATTTCCGCCCATGAGGTTCCGGCTGTGACCCCTTCACCGGCGGCAAATCGGCCATGAATGCCGATAATGTCGATAGCAGGGCAATCGAACGCGCTGTCAGGGAAGTTCTGGATGCCATCGAGGCTCTGGAAGCCAGAGATACCGCCGCTAATAACAGCGATGTTTGAGTTGTCCAAGCCAATAGAGAACTTAAGATGATTTGCGATGTCACAAAGCCAGGACTCACCAGCGGGGATAGGCCAGATGCCACTGAAAGGTTGGTTCTGGGTGTCGACGCCCTAAACTATGGTCAGCACTACAGTGGGAAGGCGTTGTACTCACACAGGGTTGTGTGAGAGCTTGAACGACCTCAGGGGCATACGTGCCATGATAATCTCTGACAGCTCGTTCCATGTCCTTCCACCGAAGTTTTTGGACGGGTAGTGCTTGAAGAACACATCGAGACGAGTCTTGTATAGTGTCCTGTACTCCTCCAGGCTGTAAAAGTCTAGAAACGCACCCCCAAGTTCCTTACAGTATGCATCACACGGTACGTCGTTGGTACCTCTCAAAGCATGTGCATCATGCGGCGCAATGATTACCTTGACCTGGCCTTCTGAGATGCGGTGGATAGCAGCAAGAGTGTCGTCAAATTGATCCAACAGAGACTTGTCGAATTCGCCAATCGATACCTCAGGGTCGTTGTGGTGACTGTCCGGCTGGATGTGAAGGCGAATGACGCGCGCTCTGCTTCTGACAATAGCGCGAATGATCTCGTCTCGGTAGTCAGATCTGTAATACTGCAGTAGAGGGAAGCTGACGCCACCAAAGGAGTGATTGTTTGCTGTGATGAGTTGCGCAGCTACAAGTGGAATAAACGAAGGGAGAGAAAACGCAGAGGCAAGTGCGAGGACAGATGAGAAATGCATGTTTATGAACTGTCAATGCATCTTACACTGCAACTGACCAGCAAGGTGGTCGTGCCATTGATATATTGTTCGAAGAGAACACGTTGAGCGTTGTACGTACGTCTCATATGTGAGTGATCATCTAGGTGATGTTCCTGCGGATATTGAGGTTGCTCATTTATTTTGATTGCCAGACGCGGAGCGGCCAATCAAACGAGACCGCTCAAGATGGCAGCCGGAAGTCTTCAGCGCGACCCCAAATCCCGGTACCCCGGCCCTTAGTTGTTCGTGATGTAAGCCTAAAAGGCTAGCAGGCATCCTTCTGAGCTACTTGGAAGTAGGAGCTGCAGGCTACAGCATTGCATTCGCAAGCCTTGAAGAGGGTTTAACAATCAGATACAGTCTACGCTCATTCAACGTGCGCGAGTTTGGGTAGTATTTGATCATGGACGTCCTCTGGGTGCAAATTCCTGGAGCATGAGTGCGTCGCAGTAGGGGCAAATTCACGGCCACCCTTGAGATAGGCAGACCTGGATCTGGCATACGTCTTCGATCTTGCAGATAGGTCACTTGTAAGCAGGACGACCTTCATCCAGCTGCATTCGCACAGACAGCTTCAAGTCTCTTGAGCGTAGCCAAGACCTCTTCACCGAGGTCTTCACCACTGGCTGGCTGAGCGAAGCGGCCGGATCGCAAATCACTGAGTGCGCCGACAGCTTCCTGGACTTCAGCCAGTGCTCTTTGATTCTCCTCCTCCATCTCTGCGATCTGGGCCTCGAGACTTTGACATGCATCCTCAATGCTGGAGTGAACTGTCTGTAGCGTGTGTGGTGTCTTGCGCCCGTGACCGGAAAGCTGCCCAGCGGTCAGCCTGTGCTTGAGCAGATCCCTCTGGCACCACGTACCTCTTCTTCCATCTGTAGAGCCACAGGATCTGTGCCTGCAACGTGCGCATCATCCATCTGGCGTCTCTCTCTTGCGTAGGCTCGTCTCAACTGCTTCGACCGTTTCACCTCCTTTGTGATGTCATTGCGCACAACCTCGATCTCGGCCTCGCGCAGTTGGTGCAGTTCGCGGTACAGGTCTTGCACGGCCGTGTTCTCGCGGTGGCTGCGAGGAAATATATCGGTGAATTGGCGCAGTGTCATGAAGTCGCGCAGCGGTGCGGGTGCGAGGAGGAAGTCGCTGAGCAGCTTAGCTTCTTGCGACGGCATCGTTGCGGGGTTAGATGCTTGTTGTGAAGGGATTGAAGTCAGGATACGCGACCGGCGCGTCAGTGATGTCGAGAGCGTAGTGGGGACGGCGCAGGGCTGAGCGTGGATGAAGCGCGTTGGCGCGTTTTGGTCTGTGCGTCTCACGGGAGGCTTTTCGATGTGAAGACAACAACGTTGCGCGTCACCTCAGATCATCTCCGGCCCGTTCGGATCGATCAGAAAAACTCCACAAACCCGGCGTTGTCATCTGTTGTTGTAAGTTTCATCGCGCGGCGCGTGTAGAAGGCAGCAGTGGGTGATACGTGGTGCAACTCTCACCCTTTCCTCTCGACTTGATTGCCTCATCCACAACACCAACACCAAAGTTTAACTCAACAGCGCCATCATGGCCCCCGCAGCCGCAGCCGAGCCAACGTACCGCAAGGACGAGAAGGTCTTCTGTTTCCATCATGAATTGCTCTACGAGGCCAAGGTCACTGATGTGAAGCCCAACGAAGGCGACGACGCAAAGAGTGGCTTCCAGTACAAGATCCACTACAAGGGGTGGAAGAACACGTAAGTATCCAGTCTTTTGTCTTTTCTATGTTTGCTATGCCCACATTATCAAGTAGCCCCAACTTGTGGAAATCACGTTTGCCCTCGCCCACATCTCGACCCTGGAGTCAACTACTTCAACATCTCGACACAACAGTACACTTGCCCCGCACTGCCTCTACACTATCCTACTCAAAGCATTCACATTATTTCACTACAGCTTTTACTGATACTACACGTAGCTGGGATGATTGGGTACCTCAAGATCGCCTCCGCAAGCTGACTCCTGAAAACCGTGAGTTGGCAAACAACTTGAGGCACGAGATGCTGCAAGCCCAGCGCGCCGCTCGGGCTGCACCACCGCCTGTCAAGAAGAAGGCACAAGGTTCTACTCGCGGAAGTGAAGAGCGCCAAACTTCTGTTTCCGCAGCTCCGCGTGGTCAGAAGCGCATGCGTGACCAGGATCTTGAAAAGGTATGTCTATTGTTCCGTCCTCGGTCACGCCCGCAACAACGCCCCTCAGAGCCACCATGAGCTCGGCCGTATCTGACTCTTCATATCAGGAGGAGACTTTCCAGCAGAAGCGCGCCGTGCGCATCTACATGCCAGATCGCTTGAAAAGCCTTCTTGTCGATGACTGGGAAAACATCACCAAGAATCTGCAGCTCGTCCAGTTACCTGCGAGCAAGCCTGCAGCCATCATCCTTGACGAGTACTTCGCATTTGCTACCTCTACCGGAAGCCGCAACAGCACTGAGACCGACATTCTGTTAGAGGTGGTCCAAGGCCTGAAAGAGTACTTCAACAAGGCTTTGGGTCGGCTCCTGCTCTATCGCTTCGAGCGCGAACAATTTTACGATATCTCACAACAGGTCGAGCAGCCAACGCACGACTTTGCGGGCAAGTCGATGTCGGAGATCTACGGTGGCGAGCACTTGTTGCGCCTCTTTGGTAAGTCGCTCTCTAAAACAATTTGGTGTCCGTATCTTCATCTTCTAATAACCATCAGTCTCTATGCCAGAACTGATCGCCCAGACCAACATGGATGTCCAAGCTATCAACCGTCTCCGCGAAGAACTCAGCGGCATGACGACGTGGCTATCAAAGGAGCCTCAAGTCAGCGCTTTCTTCTCCTCCGTGTACGAGAGCCCAGGGCAGGCTTACATAGACAAGGTCAAGAGCAGCACCTAGATATATCTGGCCATGCACGTGTTTCATTGTAACAGTACCATCATTTCAACAGCATAAGCTGGATAGGGCGCTTGAGGATATTTGGCACTCGACACGCGTCCGCCAATGCACGGCGTTCGGAGCAATGCGTACTCAATCTTCAGCGTTTACTTCTGTCTTCGTAACGCTATGAGTCCTTGATCATATCCACCAGTACGCTCACCGCCCACCTCAAGCAAACCTCCATATCCCCCTCAGCCTCTCTCGGCATTCCCCATATCCCTGCCTTCTCAAGCACCTCATCATCCAGCTCACCGTCAACGTCTCCATCTTCAAACAGGAATCTGTGGTCCTTGACATAGTTCGGCCACACAATCTGATCAACATAGCCTGGCGGGTCTTGCCAGAAGCCTTCCAGCGTCACGTATCCACTACGTGCTTCCCGCCTCTTTTTCGCGGTCTCATAGCTTGTGCGCAGGAACATACGGACGTCGAACAGCTCACGAACAGCCTTCATTTCCTCGCTGAAGAGGAGGAAGCCATCAACAATACAGATCCTTCTCTCTTTCCAATTCGTATGGTCTTGCAACAGAGCATCCACCTCTCTTCTAAGCTCGCTCACAACACGCTCGGAGACGCCATGCTCGCCTACACTGTTTTGGTCCTCTTTGCTGACTAGCCAATCCGGGCTTTTGCCATGCTGCTTGATGTGCAGTAGTGCGTTCTCAAGTCCTTTCACGTCTAAGGACTCGAGGCAATCCCAGTCTTGGACACCATTTTTGACTGGAATCTCGGTGTCCGTAAGGTAGAAGTCGTCCAGATGCACGATCGATAACTGCTTCTGTGGGAAGATGTCGCGAAGCAGACGAGAAAGCGTTGTCTTTCCGGACGATGACGGGCCTGAGATACCCACTAGCAGCGGTGGCTGTGACATGGTGGTGTGATTGACGTGAGATGTCGACTTCGAGCTCCAAAGGTTCGAGGCGTGTTACACTTGAGGCTGAAAACGTGACTGATGATGGAGGTGGGGGTGATCGGCATTCGGTTCAGGAACGAGACAGGGTCCACCCGACTTTTGGGAGCTTTGAGACACATGCGACCTTCAATACTTCTGTCGCAGCATCGAGGCTCAGTCTCCTGCGTAGCTTCCAGCTTATTCCTCTATGGATCCCTCACCGCTGACGCAGGTGTCGCGACCTGAGCTATTCCAGCCCAAGATCATCAGCCTCTACGAAACATTATTCAAGGTGCGCATGTGCTTATTGAAGCTTGGGGCGTAGCTTACCAAAGATGCAGGAAGACGAAGAAGATGTCGAGCTTACCGAGGGCTTCTGGCAGGAGTTCTTTCTGCATCGCCCAGACTCAGCAGGCCTGAAGCGCATACTGGGCGCCATCTCGCCGGACGAGATGCTGCATCGCCAGGCGCATTCACAGCAGCTCTTCAGCCACGCCATACAAAGGGTCAAGCAGGCCAACGCCCCCTCAGACGAAGTCGCACTCGAGGTACGCGCTCACTGAACCCTCTCGATTGCATCCAAGGGCTCACCAGCCAGACCTTGACAGTCTTCCTAGACGTCGCCTTGACGAAGAAGTACACGAACCCAAGCTCCGACATCATCTCTGTTCTCGCAGGCTTGCACGATGCCGACGCCGTCATGACCGACTTTATAGCTACGCTGGACACAGTAATACGGACAGGGCGCACATGTATGTGGGGAACTCCAACATCAACCATCGAAGCTGACCAAACGCAGTGCCCCTTCGACGCAAGGCTGTCCAAGCCACACTCTCCATAACTGCAGCTGGCTTCCACACAGCTTTGCCCTCGTACTTCACCCACCGCGACCTCTTCCCCTCGCTCATGAAATACATACAAGACACCGAACATAGCACCCAAGTGCTGCCCGCGCTGTACCTCCTTGGCCTTCTTACCAACTACAACAAGTTCGAGTTCCAGAACCCGTACAGACTGCGGCTGGACGACTTCGTCAACGACGCAATAATACGGGACATGATCACATGCTTTGGAACGACATGTCAAGACATCAGAGACGCCTACGTAGCTATACAGGACGACGTACCAGAGGCGTGGTCGTTAGGCTCGACTCTAAGGACGATAGGACTCGGTGTACTTGCCCCAGGGTCGCGACCAACGACACCCACACCGAATCCAGAGGAGACCAAGTCACTGTTCGCAGCACTACCGGGACCCGAGATTGGCGTGTTGCTCTCGATATACGACTTTGTAAATGCGAACAAGGTCTTTTGCTTTAATCTAGCTTCATTGTCTGCGCCTTCGAAAGACACGCCCTCGCCGCTCAGCGCGTACCTATCGATGACATCGTACCTGATGCAGCATGCACATCGATCCGCAAGGACTGCGCTGTACACATACTTATGTCTGTTCATCTTGCAGATAATAATTGAGGATAAAGAGCTCGTAAAGCGCTTATGCAGCGATGAGAGCAAGCTGTCGGTCCGCCTGTGCCGTCAAAGGCAGCCTTTCCTTCCGCAAGTCGCTGGTCAACGAGCGCCGGCTGCCGTCATCTTAGACCTGGTCGTTGATGGGATCAACCACAACCTGCGCAGAAGGCTTGACGTTGACTTCTACATGTGAGCGCTCGAAACTGCCCAATCATATCTCAGCTAACAAGTCGCAGCCTCTCACTTGGCATTCTGCTTCGTCTTCTTTCTTACCTCTGTCGCACAAAGACAAGGATCACGTATCACTGGTCAGAACTCTGGAGGACCTTATTGTCCTTCTTGCGCTTTCTGACGCAATACGAGAGCGACATCAAGTCGAACTACAAATCTACCAGGATGATCGACGTTCTCGTAAACGTCCTCGCCTTTGCAGTTTCAAGTGGCGAGAACTTCCTACCAGACCCGGCCGCGTACGACGACCTCTTCTACAAGCTTGTCGAGACCGGTGACATCCTTACAAAGTTCCGCGACACTTTCGGACTCGGCAGTTCAGGCGCCATGCAGATACTCGTCAATGTGTCCTCGCACTACCATTCATTGCTGGCAGATGGCAAAAAAGGAAAGCACTTCAGCCCCGAGGAAGTCAGCGTCGTAATCAAGCAGGGGTACGAGACGTTGTCCATCGACTCCAGCGAGGGGTTGGATGCGTGGGAGAAGTACCGTGAAGCTGATTTCAAGTCGCTGCTGAAGAAGATTGCTAGAGCGGCAGTGGACGACGCAAAAGCGTTGAATGAAGATCGATGAAGTCGCTCCTGCATTGCATTTTTGCACGTGCTCCTTCTGCGCACCGAGATAAGACTCGACGCTTTGCCGTGCAAACGTCGATCTGGCAACCACGTTCTTGCCCGGTGCGAATGTCAACATCTGCACGTCTGCAAGTACCTAATTTGCTCTCCCCACCACACCGCCAGCTTTTCACAAAGCATCACATATCGCAGCATACTAGCTGCCGGCTTTCACTACCAACACCACATTCCTATCGACAAGATGGGAGACCTCTCTGAGCAAGATATCGAGCTCAAGTCGCTCGCTGCAATCGACAAAAACGAAGGTGTCCAGACGCCACTCAGCCCTGACACCACATCCACTATCACGGCACTGGCTACCGAGCAGAAGAAGAGCAGCATACTGAGCATCTTCTCACGACAAAAGAAGGACAAGGTCGACAAGGGGAAGGGCCCCGCCGCTCATGAGACTGTGGATGAGAGCTCAACGGCGGGTGGGGCTCTTTCTAAGATGGATAAGGGGAAAGGTCGTGCTACAGAGCTTGAAGATGACGTACCGCCATTCGAGCTCGAGGGCGATGCACCTCCCGGAAAAGCTTCCCGGCCGCACGATTTCGATTTTGGTTTTGCAGGTCCCTCATGGGCTGCTCCGCCGCCAACAGAAGCGCCCACCCCAAATGCTTCCCAACCGTCGTCAGTCGTCTTTAGGGATTTTGCTTCCGCGGGTCCCTCGTCTGCTGCTCAGCCTCCATCAGAAGGGCTGGCACCTGACGAAGACCCACACCCTGATCTACCGACCATCAAGATCACACCGGTGACTCCTAAAGCGCGGTCTTTTATGGAAGGAGCGTGGCCTTATGTGGAGGGTGAGGTGAACCCTACCCTGCTTGCGACGCCTAGGCATGACAAGGAAATGGAGGAGGCTGAAGAACGAAGGGGCGAGTCATCGAAGCCAAAGGATCCAGGTTTTCGGCACCACCCTCTCAAGGTACCCGAGGAGCCCGGTGACTATCCACACATCACCGAACCACGTAACTTGAAGCACTTCGGTAACCTACCGCACCGAACTCGCCATATCCACATACCTCTTGCTACGCATTGGGTCGATCTCCGACCCTGCGCGAAGTACGCGGGAGAGCCACTCTTTAAGCTCAGTAAGGCATGTCCGTACATACTCGTGCCACGAATACTGGCCGCTCGACTTCAGCTCATAGTTGAAACGCCAATTATACTCCCAGACGAAGTCAAGGAATTGGCAGCTGAGAGGGGACTTGATGTCGCTACGCTGGAAGGCTACGACATTGCATTGCTGCACATCCTGGGTGCTCTTTGGGACGATTAGAGATCCGGCCCGTACGACCGGGACGGTGGATGGCTCACCTCGGGCGTCCAGATCGAGAGATTCAAGGAACGCGATTATGAAGATCATCGACTGAGGCTGTTCTTTCTTCGACGCCACGCAATCGCCCATCTACGTCACTGCAACATACTGGAGTTCGTTGCGCACATCAAGAGGTGGCGCGAGATCCCCAATCCTGCGCATGTCCTTGAGCTCGGCGTTCCTGTACAATACATGGGATCGATCGCCTGGACGCATATCGTCAAGCGCATGAGAGAGTTCAATATTGACCCCCACAAGCTGGACATGACCCAGTATTGCGTCCTCCAGAACATCACAACGTACAGAGTGCTGACGGCCGCGCTACTTGAGATGAAACAGGCGGTCGAGGATGGTACGTACGAGGTGCGCTGGAAGAAGTACATGAAGATTCAAGACAAAGAGCTCTTCGACTGGCAAATGAGGATCATGCAGAACAAGAAGACCGCCACTGGTGTAACTGGATGGAACAACAAGCGCTTCTCGCACCGTTTTCCCAAGGGTGTCGACGTCGACAACCCGCTGTCCGACCCGTCCCTACAGGCATTCCTGGATGCCAAGAAAATTGAACGTGCTCGCGCTGAGAAACAAGCTGCCAAGGAAGCGGCGGCCGCTGGGTCTCCTTTGCTCCCAAAGCCAGATGAGCCAAAACCGCCGAAGAAGTGGTACGTGGTGGTCTTTGTAGACCCGGTCAAATGGCTCAGGAACGATGTGGGTTGGGCATACATCATCTTCTGTCTCATAGTCTTTGCGCCGCTCATTGGTGGCTTCATGTGGGGGAACATGAGCGGTACACTCAGGTTCACCCAGGACAAATCTTGATTTGCGCCGTGTATTTAGGTGGATTGTGTGAGTTTGCGTGGATAGGACAGACCACTCTCATCGTATCGCAGTCTCAAAGTCGTTATCTTCATCATTCATTCGTTCGGCCGTGATGTATGCTCTGCGCTCCTCCTAAGCTCCAATCGTCCTGTCCATATCCTTACTTCCCCCGTACCCTTGCTCTCTCCTCTCCTTCGCCGCACTGTCGTCATCCGTCGCCTTGTCCGCCTGCCCCGTCACCGTGTTCGTCTTGCCGCCCATGCCGCCCTCTTGGATGCTCTGTCCGTACCGGATCTTGTCTGCTGGCGTGATGCCTTGCGTGTTGGGCTCGTTCGTCTTGCTCGTGTCGGTCGAGGTGGGCTGCTCGGTGCTTGCGCCCTGGACTGCTGAGGCTGTGACGAGTTAGTGTGTGTTTGAGGTCAAGTAAGGAGAGGAAACGTGATGCGTACCGCCTAGCTGCCCGGCTTCTTGCTTGTGCGGCATCATGTCTGTGTGCTCTGCTTCGTACTGGGTCTGCTCGCCGCCCTTCTCGGTGTCCATGAGGCCTGACGACATTGTGTGATATGCGGAAATGTGCGTATGTGGTAATGGGCAGTGATTGCAAGAGTACGAGGTGAATTGTGGTGTTGGTGTTGTGGAATTGGTTTATAGAATTGGTTTGTGAAGCTATGATGGAGCTCGCGGTAAAGCTCAACGCGTGCGGAGTATGACGTAGTCGTCTCAACACGTCCCCACTTTGACGCCAAACGCCTTTCAGATGCTGGCCGTTGAATTGCTCAATTGGCGCTCGTTCGTTATCACCGTCGTCTGAAATACCCTCATTATGCGGAGTCGAAGTCAATGCCCATAGAATAACTGTCAAACATTAGCGATGCGCTCTTATTATTCTCCCAATATGGCTTGCATACCTCTCATATAACCTCATGTACTTCGCTACAAATGCTTCCAGGTGGAAGATTTGCTTACTGCCCATTTTGCATCTATGTTCGTAGAAGGCGGCCCACTTGATGACCTCGGGCTTGAGCGCATCGTCCGTCTTGGGTATCAGCTTCCACGTGAGTACCTTAATGATCGTCGTCGAATCGATGCAATGTGAGAGGAGATCGTAGAGCGAGGCGCGGACCTGCAGTAATCGCTGTGGGCTTCGTTCCTCGACAATCTGCCGTGCAATTTGCTCGATGAGTGCTTCCCAATCCGGCGGTGGGATGTGTGTCTGGTCTGTGACTTTCTCGCTGTCTTGGTCAGATGCGGATCTTGAAGGACTGCTGGCGGACGTACTTTTGCGCGTGGACAGCCTCGAAAATGAGTAGAGCCTTCCGCAGGTTCCTCCCGCTCTCCTTCGCAATCCTCTGGTTGAGCGGTGCAACCTCACTCCAGCCTTCCTTCTTGCCCACGGTCCTCAGAACGCCGCAGATCTCATCCTCGGTAGGAGCTGCAACCCTGACAAGCAGCGTTCTGCTACGAATGGGTGCGATGATGTTGCTTGTGGAGTTCGCCAGAAGGATCAAGCGAAGATTCGGACTGTACTTCTCCATAGTCCTTCTGAGCGCCGCCTGCGCATCTCGCGTCAGGTGGTCTGCTTCATTGATGACGACAACCTTGAAGCGCTGCTTTGCGCTTAGGTCGACTTGTTGTGTTTGCGCGACCTCCTTGAGCAGGTCCTGCACCACCACTCTGTCGTAATTGCCGACATCCGACGGTGTGATCTCGAGGTGGTATACGGATGCGACGATGTTGAATTCGAGCTTGCGGTTCGTGGTTGTTTGGAAGACACGGGCATCGATCTTGATCTTCTCGACACCAGGGCCGTAAAGTTCTTTGAGCGTTGCAACGATACGCGTCTTCTTGCCTGCACCAGACGGTCCGTAGACCAGGAGATGTGGGAAGTCACCGCTTTGTGCCTAGATTGTTGCGTAAGCTCGAGAAAGTTGCGCATGCGTCAGAAACACTCACAAGAGCTTTGAGGCGTTCCGACAGCTCTGGATGGTAATTCAGAGCTTCAAGATTGCGAGGTCGATGCTTATCTACCAGGAGTGCCATCTTGACTTCACGTGTGGAGAGCTGAAAAGTTCACTGGTGCCGTGATGCCTCTACGCCTGCAGACGCGTCGCGACTTCCTCGACGCGTTAAGTGGCGCACAGACCATCACCTTCGCCAGGGAGCTACACCCTGCACCTGGTGTCTCTCGTGCCATAGAAAAAGTAGTCGGAAATAAGAGCAAAACTGTTATAGCTATTCGAGGGTGTATAGTTGTCTGAAAGATGTATGAGCAGATGTTGACTTCTTCCTGTTTTTCTAGAAGTATAGCTTGCGTATGGCGTTTTCTGCAGCACGACAGCTGGTCACCCAGAACCCATGAACCCACGATGCATCTACCAAGAATAATCCGGATAGTCACCACTTCTCTATCTGGCTTACTTTGCGAGCATCACCCGTGCCACTCTCAGCCACACCCTGGCTGTCGACAGAATTTGCTCATGAGGCTGAGTTCCGTTACTACGGCGCAACAATTCCGCAACAGCCAGGTATCGCGAAGCTCTTGGTTCAAGTGGATCCAACACGAGGCTCACACCTCGTAACCATGAATCTCTGCAACAAGGCTGCTGCTCCACCAGACTGTGGAAACGAGGCTGAGAATAGTCGCCATGTCTCACTTCGTGACATCCCACAGTGTTGAGGCGGTCAGGCATGTGGATGCGTGAGGCCACTCGTGCAGAAACTGTTGATGTTTGGACTGTGACGTAAATACACACTCGCGATTCGATTGTTGTGGTATCCTAGTTTGCAATAACATCGGTGATATTAGTCGGTCGTGCAATGCTATTTTGGCTTGATATGGACAGTAACGAGGCTCCCAGCACTCAACAGCAAAGACACACCAGTGAACAATACAATCGCCTTATACATCCCAAGTCCATACCCTACATCCCCGCTTGACCACCTCAGGAGACCAGCGCCGATCGGACCTGCTGCAATGTTCCCCACGCCTTTGCCAAAGTTGAACGTTCCGAAGATGGCTTGTGCAGCAGAAGGCTCGTTGCTCACAGCCGTCACCATCCGCGCCCACATGGCTGTGTATCCCGCACCAAAGAACCCGTAGAACAGTGCAAATAGAACCAGGGGAGCGATCGAGCGTGCAAGTCCCCAAGCACTCAGTGTTGCAATTGCCGCGACGGATGCTGATACTAGGATGAGTGCATTGACCGAGGTCCGCCTGTCAGAGAGGTAGCCGAATGTGAACTGGCCGGCGACCTGCGCAACGCTCATGAGTGCGAGTAACAGGGCGCCATTCGACGTGCTGAGACCTATTGCACCGGCGTACGAGGGCAAGAAGAGCGCCGGGAAGAAGTACCCAAGGCCCATAAGCAGGTTGCTGATGCTGTAGATCCAGAAGAGGCGAGTTCGCAAGAACCCCCAGTCCGTTCTCAGCGCGACGTTGTGCTGCTGACCAGGCCGGCCTTTGAGCAAAGGGATTAGTGGGCCGGTCAAGACGAACAAGAATACTGTAACGCCTCTCAGCGTCGTTCTGTGTCCGTACTTGTGGAGGAGTGCTTGTAGAGCCAACGGTGTTACCGCGCCGCTGACACCTGAGGCACTGCAGAGCAAGCCATAAGCCATACCACGCCGGCGGATCCAGTACTCATCGACCATGGACAGAATTGGGTAGTAGAAGATGATGAAGCCAATGCCATAGAGCACTCCTTGTGTCAATAACAACGTCCCTAAAGAATTCGCAAAAGAACCCGCGACTAGACCGATGATGCACAGTGGCCATCCGACAAGAATCATGTGCGTTCTGTACTTTGACCAACGGCGGACAAAGGGTATGATGAGCGGGGCGCCGAGGTATGAGGTGCCAGACGCCGTGGTGCCGACTATAGAGATTATGGACTGTTGCGGAATTCGGGTACCGAAGTATAGTACTCTTGGAAAACACCGAAAGACAGCTACTAACAGATGAGCAGGCTTCCTTCATGTGGAAGCATACACTTCAAGTTGATCGAGGTACCTACCGGAAAACCCCATAGGAGCGATTCAAAGACGAAAGCGGAGAGCAGCAGACGCCATGCTAGATGACCGCCATCGATTGGGGGACCAGTTACGGTCTGGTCTGAAAATGTTGCTGTTTCTGCTGATAAGTGCTCTAGTTCCACGGTCTGCGAGATCTCTTGGGATTCAGTGAGGGCGTCCACAACGTCGGCACCTTGGCGAGACATAGTGATAGTATTCCAGATCCTAGCTCAGCACAATAGAGTCACTGTCGTCAATCCGAGACTTGACGTCGAGATTGAAGGACGTCAGATCTCTGGTGGCTTGCTGTAATACTGGATCGGGGCGGCGCTGCCTCGGTTGTTGATCTTCACCCTTGTGTCCCTTGGTTCCGCCCCGCTCTCACCGCAAGGCTTGGCCTGCTCCGGCAAAAAGTCACGTGAAAGCTTAGCGCTTATATTCCCAGCTCCCTAGTCCTCAATGTTGCACTGTTGTCAAAGAAGTTGTCTTTATGGTCGCCGACGCAACACTCAGCCTTGAGCATGCCATCTGTCGTGAGCGCCCACAGCGAAGAGCGGCATGATTGCGCCACAGTCGTCGCACCGGTACGTATCGGCATCCAGCATATCATCATCTTCTTCCCAGTAGTCATCAATATCGGTGTTGATCTCTTGTGACGGCGTGAATGTGTCTTCGGATCCGAACCTGCTCATGACGAATTTGGGTTGATATGGCTCTGGCTCAGTCTTGAGAGGCTGCTCCTCTCCAGGTCCGTATGTAAGCTCTTCTGCGAGCTCCGAAACAGCAGGCTGTTCTGAGGGAAAGTCGGCAGCCCCTTCATCAGGGCCGTCTCGCACTCGGAATGGTGCCAGAACGTCGTCTTGTCGCCTGAACATCTTGCCAATGTCTCTGCCAGCCCCGCCTTTCTCGCTTGCTCCTTCTACCATGTTGGTCGCCGCGATATTCACGAGACTCAGATTCCAGCCTTGTTTCTTGGGGTGCAATTGCTTGAAAAGTGGCATCAGTGTTTCCCGAATGAGTCTTTCCGCGAGTGTCTCTATGGCTTCCTTCAGTGTGAAGACGAAGCTGGGCATTGGTGCTGACTTGGAAATACGAGCGAACGAGCGGTTGCGGCTCCCGTCTGGGTTCTGCGGTGGACGTGGACGTGTAGAGAGACGAATTGTCTTCGGGTGGGCAAGCCAGCGTTGTGTGGGCGGCCCATTGTTGGTAGACGAATCGTCAACTGACTCCTGCTCGATCTCTACCAGGTCAGTGCGCATTCGTTTGAGCAGACTGATGGCTAAGACGCGCAATTGCTTGATCACTTCGCTCATCGTGTCGAGCCGGATGTAACTGTCCTCAATGCTGATCTGCCGAGGTACTATACGGGCTTGAGACACAGGTGTGTCGTCAGAGCCATTCAGCAAGTCCCACACTCGAGTGCCTATTCCATGAGGGGTTCCTGAACCACCAAGTATCCGTTCCAGGACATCAGGCCCCATGTCTGGGTGGGTGCGCACATCTCGCACCTTCACTGGGTCTTTCGTTCCGCCGTATACGAGACCATCATCGAAGTCTGCCAGTCGCTGAAGGACGTGTTGGCGGATCTTCTGGGCAATCTTGAAGCCGATGCCAGGAATCTTGCCGACTTCATGGTCATCGATGAAGGGTGTGACGTTGTCCCAGTCGTCATCGTCTGCGGTATACGGCGGTAGCAATGTCGTCTGACTGTTCGGCTTGTTGATGTTTCCCACAAGCTTGCTAAGCAGCTTGTTCGTCGATATGCCAACCGTGGCTGTATATCCCAATTCGTATTCAAGTTTCTGCCGGATATGCTGAGCCAGATGACTCGCTAGCAGTAGGCGAAAACGCAAGGTGCCATCTGCGCTGGCTGCTGTCGGTGAACGTCAGATGTATGTTGGAATGCAAGACCATGAAACATGAAACGTGGAGAAACGAAATGTCCATAATGCAAACGTATATCGCAAGCTCTGGGCACGATGCTGGCCGATAGCATAAGGACCATGAGACAATCTCGGGCCTACTTGCTACACTGCAGGTTCCCGGGGTATTCCAGAAGCACGAGCATGTAGTTCATGCAGCCTTACAGTCATGTGACATGTGGAAAAGCTTACCATGTGTTTCGTTTGACGTCTCCGGATAAACAGGACCGGCATAATGTGTTGCATCGAACGAGAAACCCACTGTTGGATCATGCTTTGACAAACGAAAGAAGCACTCGCTGAGGTTGGCCAGGTTCAAGGTTGCAACATTGCTGTCAACAAGGTCTGACACGTCAAGCCAGACCTCATCGAAGCCGAGTCGCTCAGCTCGTGAGTTCCAAGAAAAGGAGCTCAGGAAGGCATAAAGTTGTTTCGAAGCATTCCGGAATCGTGTGAGATCCTCGCCCAGGACGATGACCACATCTGGACAGACCTTTTTTGCCTCTGTGATCAGCTGCAGCTTGTACAATCCCTGATCCAGTCAGCAGACTAACGCTTGGCTTGGTTCGTAATGCTATAGTGCATATGCGTTGCAGGAATACACAAGACTATGCTTGCGTACCCTCGTCTGGGCAACAACAGGTGCAGACAGTGTGACGAGAAGTGGAGATGTACCCTTCGACGAGCTTCGTAGTTGCATGTAACCACGATCTGCTTCTGCTGCACAGCAAGTGGGAGGGCCTTGAGATGTGGCTGCTCTCGCTCAAAAACGCTTGCGTAGAAGCAGTCCTAATCGGGCCAGTGTAAGCCTAAAGCATATTCGAAAGTCAGGTGCCCGTGATCCGAACACAGCCATGGCTCTCGGTGCACTCGATGCACAGGGCAACATACATAGTCCTAAATGCGTACAGAAAAGCACGTTAGCATTGCTGAGTACGATCAGACGCAAGCAATTACGACGGTGGCGAAGGCGGCGGTCTACAGCGTCCAGGCGTTCCTGGTAAGGCTGTGTAACGGCCGCTTGGGATGCCTGGTTATTGACTGTGTACTCAATGCTTACAAAGTGGATGATTGTCGAGTCGAGTTGACGCTTCAGCCTCCTCCTGCGAGAGCCGCACATAGTAACACCAGGGAGACAGGCGGCGCGCGCTGCAAAGCCACCTGGCACCGGAGCGAGTCGGCGGGTCACAGACTGACGTGCCGCGTTGGTGGAGTTGCATGTGCGGAGGTTGCAAAACAAGAGGGCGCTACGGGCTAGTTGTGAGTGGGTCGCGGCTCCCTGTTTGTTCAAGGTTTCCTTAGCGTGCCTGCCAAAAATAACCCGGGTAGCCGCTGCCTCTCAGCACGCGCGGCTCTCACGAAACGAGATGGCGGCAATGAATCAAAAGCAGCGCGGCCCCGCGCCGTCGTTGAGGATGATCGCAGACCACCGCAAAGGAAAAGGAACATATACCTTCACGCGCAATAATAGTCCCAGACGACATCGCGATAGCCATCAGCAGATACGACGCTTGCACCTGGCCAGAGAAGGCTGACCGATCCCCGCCACACTGCCTCTGTCTGCGCCCACCTGGCTCAGAGACGTGCACACATGATGCTGTCTATATCATCACACCCCACGCCGACCACGCTCTCGCCGTCACCTGCGCTGCAGTCCACCATGGCCACCTCGCTGCCTATAATGCCCTCGCGGCCCTCGCAGCGCCCCAAGTTGACCGTCAACACCCACCAGCCCCGCGTATTTGGCAAAGGCGCCTCGTTACGCCTGGACACGCTCAGTGCAGTGTCGCCCACCGTGCGCAACACCTTCAACAACGCATACGAGCCCAACACCACGACAAATACATCGAGTACGCTCAACACCTACGTCGCACCGCCGCCTGGACCGCCCGCAAAGCTGCGCCTGGACATCAGCACCACGTCTGCGAACCCGGCCAGCATATGCACCCCAGACTCAGCCTCGACCCTGTCCTCCTCCACTCTCACATCAGCGTCCAGCGAATCTTCCAGTAGCATCAGCACAATACCGTACAAGCAGCCACACAACCTCAACTCGATCCTCTCCAACAGCCGGATAGTCCCGCGCAAGATGGCCTCCAGGCCCATGTTCCCTGCTGAGAAGCGTGTATCCTTCCGCACGCCGTTGGAAGAGGAGATCAAGACTGTCAAGTACACGTGGGCCAACTCAGACCTCGATTCGTCAAGCTCGACCCTGACATCGCTGGAATCCACTTCAACAGACTCAAGCTCGACCCAGTCTGAGACCACAGCAATACATCACTCGGTGACACCGAGCAAGCCTATGCTGTCATTACAGCCATCTATCGAGAAGCCTATCATTCCAACGATAGAAAGCGCACCTCGCCAACGGAAGCCGCCCAGACTTGGAGACAAGCGCGACTCCTCCGAGTCCGAAGACGACAGCGACACCTGCCCACAGACGCCCGTCGCCGGCCGACGGAAACGCAGTCGCGACTGGCGGTGGACGCTGGGCAAGCTGCCTGGCGACAGCACCTCCACCGCCAGCGACGAAGACAGCAGCTAACACCTCACGAGCTGCGCACTTCCCATTCTGGCATTGGCAACGATAATACTACTACTACACTACAGGGCACAGGGCCCATGGCGTTCGTTTAGCATTTCCGGTGTTGTTTGTTTCGATGATACCACCTGCATTAGTACTCTTCGGAGGCTACTACCATCCAGCCATTTGCTTATTTTGCATACTACATCATATCTACATACTATCCACCTCTCCAGTAACCCTCTACACCTCTACTACATCTTCTAGTCTCATACTACGACGATAGCTGTGCTATTGTCAATACATATCTTCTCCACCAAACCTTGGCTCGTGTCGTGTTGTGCTGATCCATGTGTCTCGACCGCAAACCTTACACGAACACGAGTATCTTCCGGGACCCTGACAGCTGCACCTGAATGACGACTTGTCAGTTCCGGAAGCAGTTGGCGCGGCACAGATCGATCTGCCACCGGGTCACCACCGGGAATTATTCCCTACCAGACTCTACACATGTGCATGTTTCTATTAGTTCTTCAACACCACGCCTCCACATCATCATCTCAACATATCAGCGCCTTTGATCAACGTTCTGCACACCTGCCATTCATGTGCCAATTCGCCCCTGCATACAAGGCCCGCCGAAGCTGGGTGAGGCACTCGCCATTCCCCGCCGGGCGTGACATGACATCATCTGAACACGAGGCGCTACGCTCGAAGCAGGCAAAAAGTGCTAACTGGAGTTAACTGCGGGTCTGGAGTTACGAAGTGGGAAAAATGTTCTGTGCAGGGACACGGGTCCACGCATCGCAAGGATGGGCGGTGGACAGCCAGAAAGCCCCACCGAGGTTTGGTGGTCGTGGTGGGTTCGGTGGAAAACGAAACGGTTTTGCGACGAGAGGGCCTTGCGTGAGGCCGTGAGGTGGAACAGTGTTACCGCGTTGCGGACGTGTGAGGCGGCCTTGGAAACAGCCTTGGACGCTACTGTCAGGTGTCACGAGGTGCTTGTTTGACGCTCGTGAGCGAACAATGGGCGGCTGTTTGGTCTCAGATACTGATGCTTCTCTGTCTCGGATGCTGGCCGATGCGTCGTGGTCTTGCTCGTGTTACGGGTACAAATTTTCTTTGCATGCGACGGTTACAAGAGCGACTGCGACCCTGCGGCTACACGCAGACAGTACATGTCGTGGTGGAAGAGTGCCGGTCTCGTGCGATTCGTGAAGCGTCGCGATGCTTGCGGAAAACCGTACCAGACAGCGGAAACCGCGACGCATCCACAGATTCTTCCCCGGACATAACGCTCAGACGCTACAAACGCCTTTGCAGAGCTCTGCGGTAGAGATGCGGGCTCATTTCGTATCGCAGTCGCTACCAAACGCATCAATACTTTTCCTCGTAACAGAGTACACCAGGCGCTCGTACTCGCGCATCCGCCAGGTACCGCTCGACCCAACGTTTTTGGTACGGGTTGCACAATCTTAGCGACCTGTCTGGACCGTCTAGCGCCCTGAACCAGAAATAGACGATCAACTGCTGCAGCATGCAGGGAATGTTCGAGGCTCCCAACGGCTTCGACACTACGCGCAACCATCAGGTACCGGTTGCAGTGGTGCGCGGGCGGCAGCGCACAGGCAAGAAGTTGTTTAATTGTTTCGATAGAACGTGTGGAGGAGCTTGCGTGTTGTACATTGACGCGCGGCACTGTGTGTGGTGCGTGGGCGAATTGACGAGATTGGAGCGGGTCGGTTCATTCCGGGTCGATGCTCGAGTATCGAGACGGGAGCGGGTGTGGCGTTCGAATGTTTGCAGCTGTGGCCGTGCTGGTTTGCGTGTGGATCGCATCCTTGTCAAGGTGGAAGACGTTCATCTCGCATGCGTGGATCTGCATTGAAGTCGAACAGGTTGTCATTTGGGTGACATCTCGCCGAAGATTTCTTGAAAGGTTTTTGATGTCCATAGCATCTGCATCAGTCGTTGCTGTCCGCCTCGTCGAGTCAGGTTATGTCACTTTGCAGGAGACTGCCTTCGTCGCTCGGTATTGATGCTTGACCAACACACCATCTCGCTGCAATTACATTTACGACCGATCAGCGTACGAGTCCAGTATGCGGAGAGCTGCTATGCTGTAGCCTGATCAGGAAGGAATGGATCTGTTGCTCTTGAAGGACATGATGCCATCATGAGCTACTGGGAATGTGTACAATCGAGATCGCGATTGGTCGCAAAGGAAGCAGAATGAGTTTCTGGGTGAAGTGCTGAGGAGAGACGAGGGTGAAGGAACGGATAAGTACACGGTGACATGATCAGGCAGTCGCGACTACCACCCTGAGTGAGGCAGGTGCGACTGGTATCATTGATGCGTGCCAACGGGCCACGCTAATCACTCGTATCGTGCTGACTTCATTCCGAATGAAAGGACCCCGTATATGTATCGAGCACGAACGAGGTTAGGTCTTGGTTCAGCTGCAAGGCAGGCAGTCCCACCTCCGAGCTCTGAGAACAGCGACCGTGACAATCGACTCTACCAGGTCAAACGTGATAAGAAACCGTTTGATATCTATGATCGTTGTGATTCGGACTTGGCTATCATGACCAGCGGGTCTATCTCGCTTGTGTTTATCAATCCGTCTTCAGCACCCTATCCAACACCTTCCCCAGAACACCTCGTACCCTCGTGTGGTCTTCCTGCGCCGCAGTCATCACGACAGCAGCGCTGAGCGCAAAAGCAAGGTGCTCTTTCCACCTGTTCTCAGGTAGATATCGGCGGGGAAACCAGGTCGCAGCAGCGCGAGGCAGTACGAAGAGCACAATCTCAAGACGCCTTCTCGACTCCTCCACTAAGATGCTCAACCCACAAAATAGACATCCGCTCAGGACGCACAGTCCCGAGTCCCACATCTGCGGTGTAACAGTCTTCGGGGAGAACAGCTTCGGCCCAAGACGTGTCCGCGAGAGACACACGCCGTAGTAGAAAAACGCAATAAACGCCCCAAGGAACGACGAGCGCCTCGTAGCATCCTTGATCGCCGCAACCAGCGTATGTATCTTCAGCCCAACTAACCTATTCCCAGGCCGCGCCGTCTTCATCAAATGTCTGCAGAGCACAAAGGCCTGCAGCGGGAAATACATTTTGGCCGCGAACGCCCATCCGCGCCAGAACCGCCACAGTGCGTGCCGCTCACAGCTTTTGCCACAGCCCATGTGCACCAGCTCGCACGGCACTGGCACCGTTCTTGCAGGATCACCGGCTTCTTCTGGCAGACCGTAGTCGCGCGCCAAAGAGCCGAGCAGCGGAGCCATGTCGGTGTCCTTGCCGTACTGGAAGGTGCCGTACCGGGCGTGACGCAAGGCGAGAACAAGACGGTGGTCCAGCTCCGCGGCGGCGGAAATCCAGGCATTGTAGCTTTGAGGGAGACGACTGGGACTGTAGAACCAAGACCACATGATTGTGGCTGCGGAGAAGCAGAACATTGGTGTGGGGAGCTTGCTGGTGGCTTTGCGTGTGATAGATAATGGTTTGAGGCGGGCAGTTGCTGAACTAATTACGATGTCCAGGGCGCGGATGACCGCAAAGAGCGTGAGGTCCATGGTCCTTCCAGCGAGGTCGGGCCTCGAGAGCGTTGCCACTTCTACGGGGCCTTCTTCAGGCGGTTCATCGAAAGGACCTGGTGCAAATCTGTTGAGGATTGGTGTTGACTCTGTTGCAGCGAAGGCTGCAGTACTGGTGGAGACATTGTTCAGCAGTCTGAATGAGACCGATGCTGAGATAAGAGCAGCGAGAAATCTGGCAAATAGCTGAGTAATTCCGAGATCCGGAGATTCTGATGAGGACCTGAGCCGAGGTAGAACGATATCGAGAAGTGCTTTGATCGGGATCTGAAGCAGTGTCGATCCACCGACGAGGACAGCGCAGAATGTGGGGAATCGATGTACGGCAAGCGCCTTACGGAGGGTGTAAATAGTCTTTCGTACTCTGTTAGCTCATCGTACGATGCTGCAGATCCTCCACACTGAGCCGTCAAGTTGTGATGTACAAAGTAATCCTGTTCACAGATGGAGTCTAAACAGAAGCACCCACCTGCAGCCATGTCGCTCGCACAGTCAACTTCCTCTTCCCAAACAGGAACAGGATCCTCGCCAGCCGCGGACTAGTGCTCGACAGCAGGCCAAGTACGTAAGCAGTGGTGAGTCTGAAGGCCTCGGTCAGTTGACGTCGGACATGTCGATATAAGGTTTGCTCTTACGGTTTCGCAAGGCGCAGATGTGCACGCTGTGCCATTGCGGCGAATGGCAGCTGCGGCAGGCGCCCAAGTACAGGTGAGGTCCTGGCAAGGCCTGGCTTCGAACGGCAGCAAGTGTTTAGTTAAGGGCATGCAACGGAGGCTAGTCCGAGGTAGTTGCCAAGTGCATGCATGGCTTCGCGACGATCGACAGGTTCGCGGAGCAGATACTCGATGGAGCACGCGCGCTGCAAACAATAGGAGGGCCGGGTATTACAGACGCCCGAGTGTGTCTTTGCTGTTAGGAGCGCGCCGAAGGAGTGTCGCAAGGCGCCCGAACGCTCACTGTGCAGCAGGCGGCATGAGAAGAGCGATGGCAGGGCCCCTCGTGATAATTGCAAGTGACATGCAAGGGTGACGGTGGAGATGATGGGTGTTTGCGAAATCCGGGGTACAAGGGTGGACTCGGCTGCGGTTGCCGCCCAGACTTACGAAGCCTCGGACACGTGCAGCGCAGAACTCTGGCATGTGAACATGTGAAGATTGCGCACGACACCTTCACTCTTCCCCACAGTTCGCTCCGTGCAGACGCCCGTTGAGTGCTAGGGGCTAGTACGTCGGCGATGTCTGCTGGAGAAAGCGACTGCATCGTAGCACACATATGTAGCCGCGTACTGCCGGCGCTCTGTGACTGTATACCGCAACCCGCACGCCGCCGGAATCGCCCTTTCACCTGAGCGTGATCTTTCGCATTCACGTCATTGCGCGCCGCAGCTCCCAACAACGCCGTCCAGAGCCAGTCGCCTTGAACGAAGGGGGCTCCACCTGTCCCGACGACCTCACAGCCCCAGCCGCCAAACTGGCGACCCTTTCGACACAGCCGTTCGCAGGGTTCGAGGGCAGCGGCCTCGCTCCGCCAGCCATGAGCGACAAGGACCCGCGGCCGTTTGGCTACACGTTCAGCGCCGACTTCTTCAACAATGGCGCACAAACGCCGCTGGACCACCAAGGCCAGTCGCTGCTGAGCGACCACGAGGGCCAGTCCCTCGCCGACTTCTTCTCCAACACCGACCCCTTCAACCTCTCCGACCCGCAGCCCTTTGGTACAAATGCAGATGCGAAGCTCGCCGGCAATGACTTCAGCGACTGGAACTTCATGGCCCCGGCCACCGTCCACCAGGTCTCGGCGACGATCCCCGACCATGCGCAGCTGCACCACGGCTTCCACAGCGACAACATGTTTGCGACCCAATCGCTGCAGCTGGGCCACCTGGGCACCACCCAGGACGACCTGCAAGCCGCCTCGACCCTCTTCAACAACTCGCAGCAGCCCGCATACATGAACAGCCGCTCACACAGCTTCCACGATATGCCCTCCTCGCACGGCAGCCACGACGCCCACCGCCACAGCGTGCCGAGCCACCCACACAACGGACGGGCGATGGTGGCCACCTCACAGGGTCTGTTGAACGAGCAGCTCGCCGCCCTCCTGCCAAACCACGCCGCAGCCGGCACCCTCGACGCCCAGCTCGCCGCACAGTGGGCCGGCAGCGACGCCCACCACCGCATCCAAGAAGACTTCGGGCCCGCCCTGCACCACCGCCCCAGTCTGAAGCGAACCTACACCTTCGGTACCGACGACTCCTTCAGCAACCCCGCCGGCTTCTCCGCGCCGCACAACGAGACCGAAGAACAAGTCACCCGCCGCCTGATGCGCGACACGCGCACCCTGTCCTACATCGGCGACGCCGTCGCCCCCGAATTCGCCGCCCAGAGCCGACCTGCTGCCGTGGAAGAAGCAAGTGACTCGTCCTCCGAGGAGACGAGCTCAGCCGACGACTCGCAGCCGAGCAAAAAGCGCAAGAAGAGCGTTCTCGTAAAAAAGGAACCGATCCGGAAAACTGCGCCCGGGACACGCGTCAGCAAGCCGAAGAAAACGAGCGCCTCGACGTCAGAAGGGGATAGCAAGAAGAAGCGCGCCAGCGCCGCGGCGTCAAAGCTCGCGCGCGAGAACCTGAGCGAGGAGCAAAAGCGCAGCAACCACATCCTGTCGGAGCAGAAGCGGCGAAACCTGATCAAGCGCGGGTTCGACGACTTGCACGACCTGGTGCCCGAGATACGCAATGGCGGGCTGAGTAAGAGCAGTGTGCTGATGGAGGCGGCGAATTTCTTGGATAAGTTGATTGCGGATAATAGGGAGTTGCTCAAGGTTACGAGTGGGGAGGCCGCGGGCTGAGCACTGCATAGCAGCTCGGATCCGAGGAAAGGAGCTATGGATGAAGAAGCAGAAGCAGCTATACTTGGGTGCTTGTCTGGAATGAAAGGTTCTGATGGGATACAATCATCCTATGGGCCGTGATAAGAACATGAAAGACGAATGAGAGATGGGCGGATGAAAGCAACAAAGTACCCAAGACGGCGAAATGATACCCACGAGCGAAGCAGCAGCAACATACTACCCCACACTTCGGTGTTCAGCGATAGAGCGGAGTTTGGGATTTGATACCCAGAGTGTACGATCAATATAATTATCGAATGTCGAACCTACGACCCATCTTTGGTCCCGTGATTTATCATGACGCAGCAGAAAGGATGATCTTACACCGCAGGTACAGCCGGGATTTACAGCGATGTTGGTACAGCCAACAGGGACCTTATTCGCGCTCAGTTGGTGGTAGGATAAATATGGACCACATCTTGTTTTCCTGGACATCCGAGCTCGTGTTTGACAATCTCTACGGCGTAGAAAAGGAAATATCAATCCGGCTACACATCCTTTAGAGGGTCCCAAGGATCAGGAATAGCAGATAAATCTCGACAATATCTGTTTCGTTTAGCTCTAGATCGCACGCCACATCTTGTAACTCCTGCATTTATGCCTTCCTCTCCTCTTCTTTCCCTATTGATCTCACTCCTAGCTCCGATCTTGTGTATCGTAGTCGCAAAAGAGTGGCGACTTGTGGACTGTAGTTGCACGCGTGCACACAGCGCTGTCGGCTGGAGTAGTGCGAAATGGTGTCTGTGTGACATGCTCCACATCAAACTATCCCATTAAGAAGTAATGCTGGTGCTGGTAGGCGGTACTGTTGAAACGCGGTGTTGGAAGACATAGCCCTAGAGTGAAGTGAAAGTGAAGAGAGACTTGGCTGTCAAAGGAAGGCCGCCACGACGCGCAGCTTCGCTCTTTCTCACTGCTTCCACACCAACCTACGTTTATCACCAATCCAGCAGGATGGCAACCACGAACAGCAACACGGCAGACTCTATCGAGCCTGGAGGCAGTCACACCACCGAGCCCTCGCCAGCATCTGCTAGTAGCACGACAATCCCCACAAGCCAATTACCCGCCAACCTGTTCGGCACCGTGACAAAGCAAAAAGCACCTGCTGGTGACGTGACGCTCCCCACGAGCCACTTGGGCACCAACATGTTCGGCGCCGCGACTAAACAGGGACCAGGACCTGCAACCAACAGCACGCCAGATCTGAAGCGCAAGGTAACAGACCCCGAGCTCAAGGTCATCACGATTGACGATCACTATGACCTTACACTCATTGTGGGCACTCCAGATCGTGTTGGCAGGCAAGCCGCATACCGGGTCAACAAAGGCTCGCTGCGCCACGCGAGCGACATCTGGGAGAAGATGCTGACAGGCGCGTGGGCTGAAAAGTCACAGTCTGAGATCAGATTTCCAGACGATATGCCGTCGGCCTTCGTGCTGGTCTTGCGTATGGCGCATCTACAGATGGGCAAGCTGCCGACTACCATGAACCTTCCAGAGATGAGGGCATTGGCGGTCATCACCGACAAGTACAATCTGGTGAAGCTCGTGCGGATGGTGGTAGATTCGAAGGGTTGGTTGGCCAACGTCCGCTACAACGTCTGGCGAGAATGGCCAGCACAAGCTTCGTTCCAAGAGTGGGCTTTTGTCACTTACGTACTTCAGATCGAGTACGATTACGAGTACCTCGTCAACAGACTGGCAGTCGAAGTCGAGGTTGACGAAAAAGATGTGTCATTCTTCCACGCCACTAGCACCAACAAGACGAAGATCAGACCAGACTTGCCAGATCGCATCGTCGGTGAGTGACGAAGATTAATTAATCAGCAACGCTGATCATGAACATAGGTCAGATTCACCATGTTCGAACAAGCATCCTGGAGGAATGGATCGCGCTGTCGAAAGCCGCTATCGATGAGGCTTTTCACGGGAAGGAGGACGCACCTCTACCACCATGTGGCAAAGCCACGTGCAAGGCAACTAAGATTGGGATCTTGCTGATGGGGCTGGAGGCGGCAGGTCTATTCCCCATCCCAGAGAGCGCGCAGACTATGTACCGAAGCGTTGAGTGGTACTGGAAGGCTCTCAAGGAAATTGGTACAGCATTCAAGGATTACAAGCCATGTGACGGCCAACTTGGCTATGGGAAAGGCAACCACCACTCGTCTTGTGGCTACGAGAAATGTCTTGGTGACTTCGGCCTCTTGACGAAAGCTAAGGACACTCTCACGAAGTATGGGCAGAAGGAGGTCATGAGGCAGTTGTTGGGCGTAAGTCTAGCATGAACCAATAATGCTCATCGCTGACCACTTCAGGAACCATCGTCGCTGTTGCCTCCCTTGGCCTAAGAGAAGGAAATCGTCGCCTGTGGAAATCGTGTGAGTACCTCCGGGGTTTGGTGTGGCTACAGCACAGAGACCGGCTGCATGGAATCCAGGTTGAATGCTGGGTAAGCAGACCTGTCCGGCGAGCTTAGCATTTCCCACAAGGATAAGAGCTATTAATGCCGATCGTTTCCCATCATCTTGTTGCTTCACCAACGGTGGTCTTCAAGAAGCGGCAGTAGTTCCTCCGCAGCCTGCGCGTTTTAACTTCAGTGTCGTGCCTTTGGCTTCAAGTAAAAGCAAAAGTGAAGGCAGATTGATCGACAGAAACCCATGCTGGAGCCCCACCTCGCTCTTCCCTCTCTCAAAAAGCCTCGATCTGGCAGTCACACCCTCTCAACACCATCAACACCCCAGGAGGTTCTCAGCCGACTTACGCAGTCACCATGGCCAATGTCTCTTCACCAGCAACGAGCGCAAGCGCAAGCGCAACGACCGCAACTTCGAGATCGTCACGATTGATTCGCGTTACGATCTGGTTCTCATCGTCGGTAGATCAGCGCATCCGGACGGCCAAAAAGCATTTCGCGTGAGCAAGAGTTCCATCCGTCATGTCAGCGATATGTGGATAAACATGCTGTGTGGAAGAAATACAGGGAGGCGGTCGAGGGCGATGAGAGCCTGTACCATACCAGTCTGTGGGCTGCGAAGGCGCTGCAGTGACAAGGGCGATAGGTGTGCATGGTAGCTGCTCCGCCCAGAACCAGTACACGGCAGAAATCCTGCAACATGATGGTTGTATCTCAAGTCTCCGCATCGCCGAAGGTCTCCTCGACTAGCTGGAGGAACGCTGTCATAGCCTGCGTCTCTTTGTCGGTATCGTCTCTTTCTCTGAGCCCTTTGAGCATCCTCATGGCATCCTTGTCGCCCTGCTTCTGCGTCCACTTGTGCGGTGTATCGTTGTGGCCTCCTCTTCCTCTCCCTCGCCCTCTGCTGCCTCGTCCTCTGAGTCCTCCTCTTCCACCTCTTCGCGGCTGGTCGTCCTCATCAGGTTCTATCGTGGCAGCGTAGACGCGCTGTAATGTAGGGAGTAGTGCAGGGTACTGCTTGAGAAGCTCTTGGAATCTTGGATTCGTTGCGAGGACGGAGTAGTCGGTCTTCTTCTTGAGGTAACGGGGGATGGGCGCTGGTGGTGGGGGCTGCGGGATCTCAGGTTCGACAGGCGTGACTGGTGTTGGCGCGTCGTTCGCATGTGTAGGCTTATGCTCTTTGAAGCAGGCAAGTGAGCAGCTGGAGTTGTCAGTAAGGCCAGACCAGAAGTATATTGATCTCGATCGACTGACTATGGGAGTGCGCAAGTTGGGCACTTGTACTTCCTTGGCTCCGAGTTGCAGACGCCGCAAAGTACTTCTGCCATTATGTCCAGGACCTGCGATTATTTTGGAGTAGAGAGTGCGGCAGAGCCTTGTAAATAGTTGCTACACACGCAAAGAGCTAGTAACGATGTGGTGAATAACAGCCTGAGTTCTGTGTGGAAGAGTGCCGTGATTTTTTAAGGCAGCGAGACTGTACTGATATATGTTAATCTAGGTCAGAACCAAAGGCTCGCAACTGCTCCAGCACGAAGCCAATGAGAGGCGAGAAACGCCGCGGGCCGCCGAGACCATCGAATTCACTGATTCATCACTCACACCACCCCTCAACACCAACCTCATGTCTGTTGCATTGCCGTTGAGACAATTTCAGGCGCGCATTGCGCAGCCATGGATATGCACAGCATGTTCGCGATCCCTCAGCCGGGTACCACGAGCCCGCAATCCCACATTTTCCGCCGCGCGCCGGTGGATAAGTTCGCACAAGACGACAGGAGATACAAGGCAAGGCGCGGTGCCAAGCATGGACCAGATGCATGCAAGATACAAGCAGAAGAACAGAACTGTTATGTAAGCTTGGGATGTACAGTGCGTAAGGGAAGTGGCTGACGACGTATAAGGAACTATGTCTTCAGTGTCATCGTAGGCTTCGTAGCAATCACATATGGCTCAGTGCCTATGTACAAAATGGTTTGTGCAAGAAAGCGCTGGATCATTATGGCATGTACTGACATGATGCCCAGATCTGCCAGCAGACAGGGTGGGGAGGTCAACCCATCAAGTCCGCAGCGCACGGCGGCGGCGACCCCAATGCCGATCCTGCCGAACGGCTGAAGCCTGTCGAAAACCACCCGCGAATTCGAATCACATTCAACGGCTCGGTATCTGATGTTCTCCCTTGGAAGTTCGTGCCTCAACAGCGTGAGGTGCGCGTCTTGCCCGGCGAGACCGCGCTTGCCTTCTACACCGCAACCAACAAGTCAGACGAGGACATCATTGGCGTTGCAACATACTCTGTAACGCCAGGGCAGGTGGCGCCATACTTCAGCAAGATCCAGTGCTTCTGCTTCGAGGAGCAGCGGTTGAACGCTGGCGAGACTGTGGACATGCCGGTGTTCTTCTACATTGATCCTGAGTTCGTCACGGACGTCAACATGAAGGGTATCGAGACGGTCACGCTCAGCTATACTTTCTTCAAAGCGAAGTATGATAAGGACGGGCATCTGCGACCAGTGCCAATGGGCTAAAATGAGAGCGCTCAAAACCAAAGACTGTACCATATCTGTATCAAGGTCCAGAGACCGTGTATATATTCAGTAAAAGCGAGCTACAACCCAATCGTGGGAACCAGGGGTTTTCACGTCTTCATCCCATATGTTTGTGGGTAAGTGCGCTCGACCCTAGATCACCTGCTACCTAGGTTGCTCTTGCGTGGTTCGGGGACCTTCAGGGTTCAGTGGCCACTGCCATATTTCGAATCTTACGTGGGCAGAACATCCATTGATCATCTGCTTGTTTCTTTCACATCACTACTCCTCCGCCGCCACCCCATCCATATCGCTCTACCTGCGCGCGACCACCCCGTGCGCTACTTTCTATCACTAACTTCTCAGGACAGCTTTCCCATCGCTATACACAGCTGTCTACTCTCTATCATAACCAACATGGACCCCAAGGACATCCCACCACCACACGGCAAGATCGAATGCCTTGGCGACTTCGTAGGACCCCAGGTGCTCATAATGGTTGGACATGGAGGTGATTGCGCCACCTTTCATCTGGCGGAGGGCTATTTGCACGGCATGGGTCCTCGCTGGAGGGCTCTGCAAGGGAGACGAGCGAACGAAATATCCAGGGGTCTCTTCGGAGGTCTCTTCGGCGGCATCTTCGGCAGAAAGTTTGGTGGTGTCTTCAGAGGCCCATTCACTGATACGCCAGGCTTCGACAGGAGCCCAAGAATACTCAACTTGAAGGGCGATTACCCAGACGCCATACGCATCCTCCTTCAGATCGGAACCCACGAGTACCCAAAGCTTCCCAAAAAGCTCGACTTTCCGGATCTCGTCCGCCTAGCAGAAGCCGCTGCACGATGGGACTCCCACGCCTTGCTCGCTCCGTTCATCGACGAATGGGTCGCACCGTGGCGTGCAAGGATGTACAACCCTCGATACGAACAGTGGCTGTATATTGCCCATGAGTTTGGCTGGGAGGATGAATACTTGAAACTCTCACGACATCTGGCCACGCGCTGCTCTGTCGACGCCCAAGACCGACTTCTCGCTCTCGACGGTACCATCCTCGAACACCGCGGGAAATTTCCCTTCGACACGCTCTGTGAGTCTTTCGAGCAAGTCAAGACATACTCGAGCTAACAGCGATAGTACATATCCACGAAGGTCGGCGACAGATCCTTCATAGCGTTATCAAGACGCTGTATGACATGTGGTCGGCCGTCGCCAGTGGCAATAATTGTCAACTTGATGGGACCACCGAGCAAGAGTTCCTAAGCTGTGCAGGTGTCAACCTGCTCGAGTTCACCAATTACCTGCGGCACAAATCATTGTTTCCGTTCATCAAGACCGTCGAACCGATCCGGTATTCAGCATATGATTTGGCGAGACACGTGGACGGGGAGCTTCTCATGCACACCAGCCAGTTGAACTCTGAGGTATTGAGATTAGCTGATCCAACGGCAACGCATATCAACTGTCCTGTTGGGTACAAACTCGGACCGGTCATGCAGAAGATCCTGGACAATGCCAGATGGCCGGTTGAACCCTCCATAATGGAGCACATCAGAAGCAATACTAGTGAGTACCGACTTGACTCTGTCTATGGAGACCCATATGAAGATGTCGACGGTATTTTAGTACAGCCAAGGGAGTTTGTCTGATGCAATCGGCTAACTTCCACAATAGTCAAGATGGGCAAGGCGACTATATACATCGATATGTCCCCCAAACGGATCTTGGACAAGAGCGCTTTGGAAGGACGGAGGTGGAGGGGAGGACTATTTGCGAAGGTGCCGGAGGTCAGCTCAGCATTGAGCACAGACACAGACTCAACATACATGCTGCGCAACGACTCAGCACCGGGCACAGATCCGGACGAAGGGGATGTGCTGGACATCAACCCAGCGCTGGGTACACACCCGTACACAGGGGATGTGCCGGATATCGACTCAGCGCCAGGCTCAGACACAGACACAAGAGGTGTGCCAGACTTCGACTCAGCATTTGCACCAAGCCCATACACTGGGGATGGTGATGTATTTGACATTGACTCACCGCCGGCCTCAAACTCAAACATCAGGGATGTGTAGTAAGGCGTGTTGGAGTATGAATTGGGCTCACCAGGTAGATAAAAAACGGATTGGATATCGCCGGGACTACTTCTGATCATTACTCTTCGTAGAGCTTGTGAGCCTCTCATATGTAGCGGCCAGCGGCGTGCGTTTACTGCTTCAAGCAACGAGTGACATCGCGACTCTCCAAGCTGCGGCACCATCGGTGCGCGCTTCGCTGTAGACGATGCTCTAGCTTCACTGGCTGCTTCCAAGGGGCTCTCGTTTACCGCTTGTTGACGAGCCTCTCCTCTTTCCATGTCATCAACAAGCCGTTGCCAACCATGGTCTGCAATCCCCAATAACACTGCCACCACTGCGGCATTTTCAACAAGATGTCGACATCTCGAGCTGTGCCAAGTTCGTGGAGAGGCATCGTCACCATGCCATGGAGTGGTAGGTCGTTGGCGGAGACTCCTCCGCAGATCGACGATGCCGTACGGGAGCGGGATCCTCAACCACGATCTCCTGCAGGCGCGCTTGTGGTCTACCGCCACTGCATGTCTTTGGAGGCGCACCTTTCGTCAGCACACGAACGCGATCGCCTTGCAGCCTTGCAGTCACGCCCTGTACCGCTACTCGCAGATCCTCATCATTGTTAGTGGTTTGAGGTTTCGCCGTTCGATCCGAACCGGCGAAGCAGATCATCTTGCCTCGCCGGCGCCCAGAGCTATCACAACAATCAACTGATTATCGAGATCGCTGCAAACGAATACGTCTGCCAGGACCGCCGGCTGTGTCTAACACTTGTACGGCCGCTCTCGATGCTCAGGCCAAGACCGAGATCAGTAACACCAACGCAGTTTCAGCCACGCTTGGTGTTGGAGTGAGAGGTTTGCGTGTCGCCGTTGGATTATTTCCGCGAGACTATAGATGTCAACACGGCTCCGCTCCGCCTGGGACCGCATGTTTGCAGCCTACGGAGGCAAACGGATAGCTACGAGACACAGCGTCACGACCGCGCAGGCGGCGAGCGTTGTGCATGTGTCCAGAAAAGATGCGATGTAATGATGATTCGCGGGGCACCCATGGATTGGAGTGTTGTACGACGGGCATTACCGCGATCAGCTGGATCAATACTTTGCGACTCCGCACAGAGAAGTTCCCAGCCAGCGGACGCTCTGCCTCTGCTTGGCGGGAATCCAGTGCGCGCGGCGGGCGACACAGGCGCTGCACGATGCAGATATATGGCGGATTCACAGACGATGCCCAGGTGCGCCAGAGGCTGCGGTGTCAAAGCACTGCAGAGCTGGATTGAAGGGCGTGTCTCCACCGCCGCAGAATGATATGAGTTGAGGCCGTTCTTCCGTCTTGTCGGCCTCAGCGTCGACTGGAGAAGAGCCAAACTTCAGGCGTGGTGCACCAATCACAGGTGCGTGCCCAGACCAAGCCAAGGTCTTCGGCCAAGCAACACCAAGGCCAAGATTCACCCAGGCAAATCGCATGTAACTTGGGTTCTTGTCCTCTCCTGAGGGCTTTGCTATATCATGCTCAGCCCGTCCGCTCCCAAACCGCTCGAAATTCGTCGCTACCAGCCCTGGATGCCCATCGAGACGTAGCGCGCACATAACCGTCCGCCGGCCATGGAACCCCGACACCCGCCGCCGGTGCCCTCTCCGGCCATACACGCCCAAAGCCAGAGCAGCGGCCACTCATCGCCTGCCGAGACCGACTACGAGTCTGAGTACGCTGAGAAGTACAGCGAGAAAGACACATATGCGCGCAAGGACAGCACACGGACAGACCGCGCCAGCAGAGCTTCATATGGCCGCGCTCATGATTCCGTCATCTCGCCCTTCTCGCCCAAAGCGTCCGCGCCGCCAAGCCCCAGCAGCAGCATCTCGAGTGATGTAGGACGCAAGCACCGCTCCGTTTCCGAGATCCAGGAGACACATGCCCGCCAGAGTCACCACAGCCACCGCGTGTCATACCCTCCGCGCGCGCACCTGGGTGATCCGGAGAAAGCCGACTCGTATGATGCGTATGAGCACCGCTCGCAGAACCGCGGCTCTGTCCCAAATGCGGGCGCCGTAGTGTACGACAAGAGCGAGTACCATGAGAAGGGTCCTGAAGACAAGGCCTGGCAACTCCTGGTATGTGTATCCCTTGCATGATCACGACTTCGGCACAGACTAATCCTCTGCAGTTCTATCTCTCTGGGCCCTGCGCACTGCTCTCCGTCGCAATCACTTTCTGGACCTTCTTTGCGATCCTAATCTCGCTTGCACTTTACCCCCTGCGCTTCTGCAGCACTCGGCCCGCGCTCTCCACGCAGTTGACGACGTTCCTCGCCCCTGCGCTCAATCTGCAGCTTCACCTCGTCTACTCCTTCAATGCGTCTGAGAGCTACAGCGTGCCCATGTTGGTCGTCATCCACCTGTTTTCGCCCATCATTGCATTCGGCGTTGCGATCGCCTCGTGGACTGCTGCAGGATTCTGGTTCTTCTCGTCCATCCTTGGCGACCCTGGGGGTCACGATGGAGGCCGTCACAACGACGGCAAGGACTGCATCCTGGGCGTGAGGAACTATTGGGAGCGATGGCTCTCGCGAGGTCTGAGATAAGCTGACTTCACACTTTGAGGAAGAGGCTGTGTACGAGAATTCGATTCATATCACGATTTTGGCATTTAGCGCTCTCCCAGTTGGGAAAGCAGCATCAGCGGCATGGCATGGCGTACATGGGTTGGAACGGATTCCACATGGCGAAGCTTGTCTGGCATGACAGCACGGCGTTTTGGCACTTGTATAGGTTTTCCACGGTGCGGATCTGAGATTTTACACTCTCCGTATGATTATACCCCATTGTTCTGAATATCAACACATTATCACAAGCAATCTTCGTATGACTTTTGACATACAGAGCCCCCATCTCGCTACTCTTGTTTGTAACTCAAACTCAGCTTGTGCAGGCAGCTGCGTTGGCCCGTTAGTGAGACTTCCAAGCTCCAAAAAGTCGCAATACCAAGCCCTTCCAAGCCGTCACGCGCCCTGACAAAGAATACACCACCGCTCTAGTACTCACAGCCCCAGCGTTTCGGGTCCATCCATTGGCGTCTGTCCCACGCTTACTGCTCTCCTCGCCGCATCACAAGATTCGATTGGGAACGGACTTCAAGCCAGGACTGCCCTGTGCAGCAACACTGGCTGCCAATGGTCGCCATTGTGTGCACTTCGGCCGAGCCAAGTGAAAGAGAGTTTCCGCCCCTGTGGACTGGCGAGCGGTGAGTTGCTCGGCCCGGTGAGGTGACTGTGAGGAAGGCTAAGCGTGCCAATGCGCCCAGTCGAAGGCAGCGGGGGATTGGGTTTCCGCTGGCGGAGCGAAGTCCTAGATGTTAGCGGGAGGCTGTGTTGCTGGGCAATAGGCGTTCGTTGATGGGTCAAAGCAATGGAATTGTCAAAGAGCAGTGGTGTGTGCGATAACAAGGAACTCGCGATGTTGAAAATCAGGACGGAAAGTGAGGAAGTTCGGCGCACTCGGCATCGTGACTACACACGTAGTCTTGGGTGCTCAGCACCGCACCGCTCGTGTTCGGCGCCAAAACCTTCCCAACACAGTCAGGTCTTATCTCGCACCGCGCAATTTCCGGTGCGCTCATGTGACCACACGTGTAGATCTTGGCTGGGAAAGATCAAACCGCCCAGAAAGGCAGCGGGAGCACTAGCCACAGCCAAGCGACTTGTCAACGTCGATGTGATTGTATCCGAGGCGGAGACAAGACGGATGTGCGGCATTATAGTAAGATCGAAGTAGGAACGGCGCTATGAGGCTGGAGATGGTTAAGTGGATGTCGTGCCTTGGGGCAATGGAGATCTTTGACCTGTATGATGAATTTTCAGAAAACGAGAATATCCTATGACGTATGGTTCGTGTTGTGGGCATTATACATTCGTGATAAGTACTTGAAACATTACGTCTAAGGGTGTGGGTATATGGCGATAAGCAGGATGGAGAATGAAGGGTGAAGAAGCGTCCAGAATGGCTAGTCCTCACAGATATTAGGGCTTCTGTTCTACCAAGACGTTGCACTCCGCATGCTGTTGAGCCGGACCTGAATCTCTTTCGTCTGTACCGTGAGCTGACCCTTGGGGACTTCCTCACTTGCAGTTCGCGATAGTTCTCGAACAAGACAGTTCTTGAAGCATTGATCGATAAGGGAGGGGGCAAACTCATGTATATCGAGGCCGGGGCTGGAGATCCGCAGACAACTCCTGTCACTGCGAATCTGCTTTTGAAAGATGTGGTCCAAGAAAGCGTAGGAGTCGTCAAACGCCTTGTAGCAGCTTGAGCATGCGTAGCTTGCATTCAGAGCTCTGCTTCCAGGCTCGGGCTTGACATGTGATGTAAAAAGGATGCAGCGTGCATCAGGAAGTCCGGAGTGTTTTGCAACAGAGACGCATGTATCGCAGTCAGGGCAGATTTCTCGGTCGTCGTGGCGGTCGCGTGGTCGTAGCTTCTTCGTCTGAAGGTTGCTTCCTTCTGATGACTCGAGGTCCTTCCGTAATCGTTCGGCGAAGGCGCAGTATTGGATTTTGAACCGTGGAGGTGGCAAGTATAACATCGATGTGGTTGTGGAGAAGCGTTCGAATTGCGCGTGTAGAGCCTCAAGGCATATACGACGGATACTCTTTGCGGTCGTGATGATGTCGTCATATGGTATTGACACTATTTCGGATACCGCGCTGTCGCAGAGAAGCTCTCGCACCTCGTATTGTATGCGGATGAGCTGTGCTTCCAGTGTGGTGTGACATGTTCCTGGGAAGGTCAGTTCGCGCCAGTGATCGCTTACGATGTGACAAACCATCGCCTTCCTCGAATCTAGCCCCAAAGCGCCGCGTTCCCGTCTCCATGAAGTTTTTGACCTCTCGGCCAAGATTCAGAGCCTTTGCGAGCACATCATCTCGGTCTCTGATGGCAAGTCGCGACCATGCTGAGCGCTTACGACCGGACTTGGCCTGCAGCTGTTCGTAGAGTTCGTACGCATTTTTAAATTCTCGATCGATGTCCCATAGCAGGAAGGAGGTGTGCTGCGACTTGTTCCAAGTGACCGTCATTGTCCGTGATTAAGCAATTATTCCTTGTTAGTGTCTCGAAGGGTGTAAAAGGGAGAGACAGAGAAGTTGAAAGAGTGTGGTTGAAGCAAAGCTCGAAGAAGCATGTGTTGTTAGTAGATCTCACCGCATGCGGATCGAATCTCGATCGAAGCAGACGACCACCTGTTTTGGAAGCTCCGTGGAGGCTGTCAAGGCTTTTGCACCTTTTTTTACATCGTCACACGATGCATGAACCGCGACAATTGACAGCTGTCAAGGGAAATTTGCGAGAAAACGATCGCGTTCGTGGCGCGCATGCCACTTTTGGTGAAGCATCAAAGATGTTGCGTAGGAGCGGATAGATCCTTCCCAAAGCGGCTGAAGAGCTCACAAATATGGAAATGTCAAAGCACTTGATCGGGAAGATGCTGGCGATGCACTCAGGTACGCGAAATATAATTGCGCATCATATGAAAAGGGCCGCCGCCGGTAATGAGTTCAGGGAAGAAGGCGCAGTGGACAGACCGCGATGCAGCCATGATCCTGTCCGGCTGCGGTCAGTGCGTGCCGTCTTGCCTAGTGTGTGCGATCATGTTATGGTTACGTCCGTGATCTCAAACACCCAGGGGAGCTCTTGTCTATGAGCTGAACGGCAGTGTTCTTGTTAACGCTCGACTGATGAAGTGGTGGTCGTGGAGGTGGACTTGATGAGCGGGGCGCGCCTACCTTGAGATGGTTCATCCCACCTCTCGTTCCTGTCAGGTACCGGTACCCCGCGCGCGTCGAGCTTCACCTTCTTCGTAAACATCAAGGTTCTGATAAGCACAACCTCCACCAGCTTTCCTGTACAGCTCTCGTCATGTCGCACAGCCATTCTCACGATGGGCCATCGCACTCGCATGCAGCTGCAGATCATGGACACACCCACGAGATCCTCGACGGACCCGGCAGCTTCATGGGGCGTGAGATGCCCATCATTGAGGGCAGGGATTGGGAAGATCGCGCGTTCACAATAGGCATTGGAGGGTAAGAGAGATGTATGTATGATCCTGGTAAGTATACTGACAACGCCTAGACCTGTAGGCTCAGGGAAAACCGCTCTGATGCTCGCTCTGTGCAAGAAGCTTCGTGCACGCTTCGGTGTTGCGGCAGTGACCAATGATATCTTCACAAGGGAAGATGGCGAGTTCTTGACCAAGCACAAAGCTCTTCCAGCGTAAGTATAGCCCTCAAGAAAGTAGAAAAAGTGCGTGAGCTAACCCTCTCAGTGAGCGCATTGTTGCCGTCGAGACTGGCGGTTGCCCTCACGCTGCCGTTCGTGAGGATATCTCAGTCAATCTCCTGACCCTCACGAACCTCCACCACAAGTTCAACACCGACCTCCTCCTTATCGAATCTGGCGGCGACAACCTCGCAGCCAACTACTCCCGCGAACTCGCCGACTTCATCATCTACATCATCGACGTATCTGGTGGAGACAAGATTCCTCGCAAGGGAGGACCAGGAATCACACAATCTGATCTGCTGATCGTCAACAAGATCGATCTTGCTGAGGCAGTTGGCGCTGATCTGAACGTCATGGAGCGTGACAGCAGGAGGATGCGTGAGGGTGGACCAACAATCTTTGCCGTGGTGAAGAAGGACCAGGGTGTCGATGCTATCGTTGATCTGATCCTGTCGGCATGGAAGGCTTCCGGAGCCACACAGGCGCGGAAGAGCAAGTTCGAGCCCACTTTGATGGATGATAACGAGGAGGGTAAGGAGAGGAGCTACAGCATGACCTGAAGAGATGTCGTGTAACGGGCTAAGTGAAAGAATACTACCCCGATAACCATGGACCGCAAGTGTGCGCGTGGCATATCAATGATGCTGTCAAATGTGTGTGTACTAAAATGCTGGCCGGATACGGAATCTTCCTTGGTAGAGACGTAGTGTTAATTTGCTAGAGGCGAAGATCCAGCGCCATGCGCAACCGGGACCCGGGTCCGCTCAGTAGTTCAGGTGCCTCTTCGGGCACTGGTCTTGGGTGAGACTGTGTGCCCGCAGGCGACTCGGCCAGTGTTGCACGTCGTTGTGCTTGAGCTCGTGCGTGTGGGGCCTCAAGAGGAATGCGATTGGCACTCTTCCATATCTTTTCAAAGACGTCAGCGATGCCACCATCCAACAACTCAGTAAACATACCTCGGAGAAGCCTTTCCGCGCAAGGGCTACCTGAAACGGCGCCAGAGGTGCGGGTGTAAAGGTACTACCAGGCGGAAGGTTGTCTTGGATTTGCTGCCATGAGTTGTCAGTCACGATATCCCTACCGATTGCATGGCTGACTTACCCTGTCTTGCTTTTCCCTTGCTTTTTGATCCTGGCGCCAGAACATCTTGGAAGCCCACATGAAGACGTGCTCTAAGGCCGACCAGAATATCTTGAATTGTCTGAAAGCATCGTTGAAGTTCACCATGTTGTCTTGCTGCGCAGCGCTCAAGACATTGACACGTTGCTGCTCACTGATAAATGTCCGCTTCAGACCGCTGAGCATATGCTCCAGCGCTGTGAACAAGCCTGTGAATCGCTGAACGTCCTGGTCGTGATTCTTGATCCTTGCGAATGCGTGTTTGATGCCATTGTCGAGGTTGGCAACGTCCGTCCGGCAGGCCTACACATCTTTGAATGTTGCTTGCGGGACGGCTTCAAACACAGCCTTCAACTCGATGTAAGAGCGCTGGAGGTTACTGAGGGACTTCGAAGCAGCCTCGGTATGTCTTGCATGTGCAGAAAGGTGTTTCTGCGCCGTGTGGTCGGTGTGCGCCACAGCCTTCGCGAACTGTTCATCTGTGTACGTTACCATGCTGGCTTTTATCTTGGGCAAGCGGTCGGCGGTAGCGTTCACTTTGGTCGAAAGGCTTGCGTAGCGGTTGTTTGCGTCCTTGATTTTGTGGGTGAAGATCTTGTGGTCCCGGTCAACAAGTGTGTCAACTCTCTTGACCTTGTCGTTAAGCTCCGAAAGATCTCTTCTGAGCTGCACACCGCCATTCTGGATGGCTTCCTCGGTCGTCTGGAGTCGCTTCTTATTGCGGGCCGTTGCCGAATCAATGTCGTCCACGCGTCTCACGATATTGCCCATCTCGGTCTTGGTGTCCGTAGTCTGGCTGGTGAGCAGTTCGACACGGTTCTCGAAACGGTTCAGCAACTTCTTGGGGCCTTCTTGCCTGACCTCGTTGTCCTTCTGCATGACCTTCACTCTCTCGTGCAGAACTTTGAGGTTCCCTAGAGCAGGGCCAACTTCCTCATCAAGAAACCCTCAAATGCGCCTAGGAATGTTTTCCTTCGCGTCGACGTATGTCTACTTTGCAGACTTGAATTCCTGACAAAGCTTCAATGTCTACTGTTCTTTCCGCCGAAAACGACTCATTTCCTCTCGATCCTCCCTACTGACCAATTGAAGTGCAGAGATTTTCTTGTTGCTGGATAGGACGAATGTGTGGTGTGACTCCTTAAGTCCTGCAAAAGCGGCTTCAAGACTGCCGAAGTCGTTACGTTGTTTTCTGAGCGTGTCCAAAAGGCCAAATTCGCGCTGGGTCTGCTGCTTCAGACGAGTTGTGAGATCCTCAACTCTCACTGTCGTCTCCTTATTCGCCGCGTTCACTAACTTCTGTACGTATTCCTTCAGGCACTCCTCGTTGAAGAAAGTGCTGCTCGACGACATGGCACTTCTGCCGTGAGTTGAATGCTGTATCCTGGAGCCACACTTTGTTTCGGTATTTGATTGTTTGATGAGGACTTTTGGCGAAGGCCTCGTTCGTGCGGCAGTGTCAGAGGCCGCCGATCGTTTAGTCGAAGACCCAGAAGCCGGGTCGCGTAGTTGAGCTGTTTTCTCGGGTTTGCGTGTTGATGAGGTAGGTCCGTCATCCTACCCCTTCCCTATTATATGTTAGCAAGTCATCCTGGACATTACTAAGAATCCAATATTTACTGGTCCCCATCACAATGTGAGTTTTGATCCGGGGAGCATTACCCCTTGGTTCATTCGGATTTGCCATAGCAGTGGATCAGACTCGCAAGGTCTACAAGTAGTGTCGATGGGACGCTTACCGGGATCCCGGAGAGAATGGAATGTCAGAGGCTCCAAACGTGTCGTTCAACGTGTACTGGAGATGGCCAGAATGAGCACGTCAATGTTAATGAACAACGGAACGAAAACTGAAGTGTATGTTCTGGTGATCTTGCAGAAGAGATTGACCGCTCCAAATCGCAAAGACTAGCCGGCATAAAGGCTTGGTCCCACAAGATGCAGACAGCCGTAGGACGCGCAGCTTCCCACTCAGGCTCAAGGTATGCGATAAACATATTCGATAGGAAAGAGCGAACGAGCTTCTGCTCTCGCTGAAACATCGCAATGTGCAAAGGTGCGCAGTGCTGTAAGACCTTCTCCTCTGTCGGTGCTGAATCATTCCCGCACTAACAACTGGACGAAAGTGTCAAGCATGCAAACGCGCGAAAGTGCAGCCCTTCTAAGACTGTCAGATAAACCAGTGCGTTGGACTTTGGAGTTCTGGAATCCATGCGCTCAAAATCAGTGAGCTGTACTATCGGTATTTCACCATCGCAGTGCTTGAGACTACGTTGTGGTGCTTGCCTCTTCCTGCCCAGTCAAGTCAAGCTGAGCGAGGCGTGATGGCCACGTTCTAGCATACGAAGCTCGCTTGACGATGCTGAGCAAATCCAGATGAGTGGGTCGAGAGCCGTCGCCGCGACCGGGACGTATGCCTACTAGTCGAGCAGGACGTGAGTGCAGTAAGGCTTCCAACGCACGACGCAAGATGCAGAAGCTGGCCTTGCTTGATAGGTGCGTCGGAGGTCCGCGTGTAACTCAGTGAAACAAAATGTGGGGCTGTCAAGTGCAAGCTTGATTGTAAACAAGAGCATTTGCATACTGCATGTTAGCTCTGACCACCGGGCTTACGTTGATTCAGCTTCGCCACCGCGCGGCTGCTGGAAGCAGTCAGTGTGCCAAATCCCAGCCAAGATCCCATCCGAGCGTGTTTGCTCGCTGATACCTATCTTGTCATTTCACAAGAACCTTTACGGTATAGCAAGAAACGCTCCTTCCCGACTGAACTACCAAGGCGCCTTGCTCCGCGGGTTTTAGGACTGCGGCGCGGCCAACAGCAGTCCTAGTTGCTTTAGAGTGCCAGAAGAGACAGCGCCTTTCTCAGCGGACAAAGGCGCGGTTATCTTCAGGGCGTCCATGATCAACAGTGGAGACCTCTTCATACCAAATATTGTGTTTCAAAACCTTGAATAAGTGGCACGAGTCGCTCATTGACCAGTCTCGTGGAAGACAAAGAAAGCTGTACTTCAGAACCCCCCAAATTTGACCTGTTTGCGTGCTAAGTTTACAACAACAAAGTAACAAAAGCATCAAAACAGATAGATCTGTTCTGCGAGTCTTGAAGATACTTACCACGCATACAAATCATTCATTCGGTTGCGTAGACTACATGCGGTGTTGTTGCGCCGAATCCCTAATCCCGGGTAATTATGTCCTCCAAAGTCCCAGTGTGCATGGTATGCCTCCTTAGTCCGTTAGGACTCGCTCCGCTGGCTTGGGCCACTGCGACTACTTCGTTGCTCTGATCGTTTCTCATGATCCCTCTCAAGCCCAGCGCGCTCCTCGCGCCTGGCTTCGGTGCGGCGGCTTCGTGAGTCTGGCTTGACGCCAGAGCGTGGTGGAACATAAGTGTCCGGGTACTGCAACGCGAGCGGTTGCATGGATGTGATCCGTTCATGCACAGCTAGGTGGCCATCGGGGACCGCGTGGGTTTCCATGTAAGCTGGGGCCTCCATTGGTTGCTCGTATCCAGAAGAAGTTTCTGCACTGACAGCGAAAGCAATGTTCAGTGCTTGGAGCGTACGTTGAGCAAATGAGGCGTCCTCAGCGCGAGAGTTCTTCTTCTGGGACGCAGTCATCTTTTGCCGTTCTCCCCACATGCTGTGAAGCTTCTTGCATTCTTTCCTCGCAAACTTGACCTCTGACGTGTGCTTCGCGATGTACTCTGGAACAGTTTCATCGGTGTAGCCTTGAGCCATCGTCAGCTGAGAGTGAACCTGTGTTGTCAAGCGTTGCTCGACCTCAACAATCTTGTTCAGGCATTCATCGTGCTTCGATTCCACAAGATCTCAGGTCATCTTGGCCGTATCATCAAACTCTTCGCAATGCTTGATCAAATCCGTCCTGAGAACATTGTGGTCATGAGGCACCTGTCCGAACTCTCGCACCGTCATATTGTCACAATCGGTCATGCTCTCTCGCAGGCTTTGCATTGCTTCTTGAAGCTGCTCAACGCCGGCCTTCGACGTCTGCAGGCCGTCTTCGAGGATGTCGAGCGTGGGGCGAAGCTCACTGTCGAGACTTTCGCGGACTAGCTCGGGAATGCGCTTGTGGGTCTCCGTAAGCTGATTGTTCGCCTTGTCGAGCTTTGTACTGGTGGTATCCAGAACAGACTCGATGGATGTGATACGAGTATCGAATTCTTGTCGCAGATCGCTGTGTTGCTCGAGGTGGTCGTCAAAGGTAGCTTAGACCGTCGATTCGCGTCTGCTGTCTTTCCATAAGATCAGACTGGACGTTGAGTCGAGTTGTAAGATCTTGAGCCATACTTCGTATCGCCTGTGTTACCATATCCTGCAGAAACGCTTGGAGTGGGGTTTGGTCGACAGATTGGAGGCTTGCAGTACATTTCTGCTAGTTCAGCAGCGGAGTATTAGGAGCCTTGTCGTCTTCCTCGTGGTCGTCGTCACGGTAGTCAGACATATCAACTAGGGTGCTCCTCCGCCGCTTATGATCTGGAGCAATGTCGGTAGTTGAGACCTTTCTCCGTAAAGGTCTAGTTGAGGACTTCAACAATTGAGGTGTCTGCTTCGCCATAGCAAGTGATGAAGCGTTGTTGATTGTTTCTATTCCTGAGACTGGTTTAGAATGGATGCAACGCCTTGAATGTGCGATATGTGCTTACCCACTGCAGTCCCGGTACTGGGGAGCTTCGCTCTCCAGTCGACCTTCTTGCTTTGGCGAGGCGGCATTTTGCGAATGAATGTCTAGCGGTGGTGGTTTGCAAGTTGCGCAGAGACTCAGGAGGTATCCATGAAAGCTCGCTGACAGCACGAGAGAATATACGACAAGCGCTTCGATACGCGCGGCATGGAGAGCGACAGGTAGTACCGGACTGACCATAAAATGACCGTCCACCATAACGCAATTCTGTTTAGTTAGGCGCCGGTACTCTACATCACATTCACTAACCCATGCACTCCAACATGGCTCCAAGTACCCTGAGAACCAGGGTGCACGTTCGACAATGCGCGGAAAGCCGGATGTGTGATTGGCAGCCTCTGCTCCCAAATGAGGCTCCTCGGCATGATCTCACAGGCAACGGTACTGCCCTCATCGAGGCTCGCGGCTCGATGCGCGTGATAAATCCTCATCATACCTGGCACCCTGGAAAGTCCATCCTTGCGAGAAACTTGGGTAGCACAGCACCAGATGCTTGTTGAGGCAGGCTCTATCGTCTAGCTCAACCCGGTCGGCTCGCTGTATCGAGCACCAGGGGAAATACAGAGTATGACATATGCATCAGTGGTCAAAGATAGCTCAGAAGTTGGAATGTTGCCGGTGTAGTGTCGCGGCGACGCGTCGTCTGAAGATGGCAAGCGCGTTGGGTAACCAGCGCCAATGACATCACGACCTGTCATCAACGTGGACGCACAAAGCCTTGCATCTCATGCAGCATGTCGCAGACAGGGAAGGCAAACAAATGGTCTCTTATCAGCACAGCACCCCCGTTCACAGTACGTGCCGGTCACCCCGATGCAGCCACTCTCAACGTGCAGGCAGGAGGGTGTCACCTCCGCATCCGAGCGTGTGTCCAAAGGATTCTGCGACACCTGCAAGTACTCTTACCGCTTCTACTGACTCCACGTCGAGATGACAAGTCGTAACGCTCACTGTGTCTTTGCATGAAGCTCGCCTGGAAGGCTTCCCGTGAGCTACGGACCGGTTGAAGCCACAACATCTTTTGTGCTACGCCACCCTGGGCGCCGTCAAACGCTCATTCGTCTTGCACGCGTATGCTCTGGTATAGGGTGGCTGGACCACCGAATGATTGTTAAATCCAGACATCGATCAATCTCAGGGCGTGTCGCGATGTCTGTCAAGGATTGTTCATTCATCTAATTGGCGATGCATGGGTTCGACAGATCAATCGTCTCCACGCGTTGATTGAACCAGGGAAGACAAACGAAGCGTAATTTCACTCATCCTTGGGAGATGATCGAATTTGTGGTTGTCCCTCCTAGCGCTTTACGGCCTCCTCTGCCACGGTCGCCTCATACACATTGTATCTGTATCGGGCACCGACATGATCATGCCGTAGCCGTCTCTGCCCAGGCCCATATATCCTCTCGCGATAGGTCAATACGGGTGCATCCGGCTGTATGGGATCGTCCAACAGCCCTCTCTTCTGCAGTTCTAGGGCGAGCAGCTCGGAGACATCCTCGAAACTGCCAGGGGAAACAACATACGCAATGTTGAATCCATCAACATCAGCGATATCTACCCACTGTTCGAAGATGTCGGCAACTTGCGATGGTGAGCCTTTTGGCATCGCTCCAGAACCGCCTATAGCTACCAGCTTGCCCAGGTTGCGGACAGTCAATGGTGGAATATCAGACCCTGTGTACTGCAAATTGTAGACAATGCTCTGAGCAAGTCGCTGCCATTGATCGCGGGGAAGATCGTCCTCGGTCAGCAAATGGTCTGGTTCAAATTTGGACACATCCACGCCGCTTGACGCACACCACTGCGCAAGACCACCTTCTTCAGAGACGTACTGAAGAGCCTCTCGATGCTTCCTCTCGGCATCTTCTTCATCTTTGCCAATTATGGGAGTGACCATAGCAAAGATCTTGATGGACTGAGGATCTCGTCCAGCTGCCGCGGCCTGCTCACGGATTGCTTTGACACGAGGTGCTACTACATGCGGTGATAATCCGGCCACAAAGATCGCCTCTGCATGCGTAGAACCGAATTTCATTCCTGCAGCTGAAGTGCCAGCTTGGAAAAGTACCGGAGTGCGCTGAGGGGATAAATCAACGAGGAAGGGCGCATCCACCGTCCACCTGCCTTCGTGCTTGATCGTACGGATTCTGGACGGGTCCGTGTAGATCTGCTTGTCAGAATCTTCGACGAGTGCGTCATCCGCCCAGGAGCCTTCCCAGAGCCTGCTACTGAGTCATAAAGGCCCAGATTTGAGTGCTAGATACCTATGGTATATCACGTACTTGTATAGGATCCGCAGGTACTCGTCAGCATTTTCATAACGCTTGTCATGTTCGACGTAAGGCAGATCAACCTCCGAGAGGCGTTAGCTCACCAACGGTGTGAACGTGAGACATGAGGCTTACAGCTTTCGAAGCGGCCGGCTTCCAGCTCGTCACGATGATCCATCCGAACCGCCCACCGGTCAAATGATCCAATGTAGCAAACCTTTTGGCAACAACGTACGGCTGCTCATACGACGTTGAAGTTGTGACAGCAAAGTTCAGGTGCTTCGTGACACTCGCCATGGCTGAGATTGGCTACTCATGTGTAAGTCTGTGACTCTGCACGCTCGGTCAAGGAGACGACTTACGATCACTGGGTCTGCCATGGGCCACTGTGCGCCAGTTCTGAAAGTCGGCTCAGTACCTCCCTTAAACACGTCGTATGGGCCGAAGGTATCGGCAAGGAAGTAGCCCACGAAGGACCCTTTCTCCAGTATCTTGGCTAAATCTATCCAGTAGCTGAGATCCCTCCGCTTATACTTACTATGATCACGGGGATTCGCCCATGGCCGAAGGCCAGATGGCTGGGAGTGAACATGTCGAAGGCATTGAGGAGAAGCTTCTTCTTCGACTTGGAGGTGCCCGTGGTGTGCTGAGGATCAGAAGCCATGGTGAAACTCTACCACCGAGATGCGTCTGGCTCACAAGCTTCGAGCGTGCAACTATTCCAGAATGATCAGGGACTGTCTTCCTTTCAGATATCAGCGATTTTGCATTGCAACAACTCTCATGCTATTGAGACATCAGAACATCATCTGCTGCCACAAGATGCGAAGCTGCCTCTAAGGCATACTCGGAAGCTCAATTACGTCATCACTCCCTCAACTTATTACTGCAGATGTTCCAGCTTTGGGTGCTGGTGTAGCCTGTTCTCGCTCCAGGGAGCAAGACCTCTCCCTACAGCAAACGGGCACAAAGCTGCAACACCACAGACGCTTACTCTGGGATCGCTACCGCCCATGCTGCGACTTCCGGGTGCATTGCACGGTCGCATCGCCCAATTCATGGAAGCGCACACCCTGGGATCAATCCAACTGCTCCGAGCCGTGCACCGCCAGTTCCAAACCGCTATACCTTAGCTACCCCCTGCACCTGGAGCCAACCTCTCAACAGGTCTCCTTCGTCTTCCGACCGAATTACCACTGCTCATCTGCGCACACCTGGAAACGCGCGAGCCCATGGCGCGACACTGCCTCAGACTCGTGAGCCTTAGACTCTCCTGGGTCAATCCACTTCCAAAGGCAGTCATGCAGTTCGGCACACTCAAGCTGCTGCAGCACTCCAGCCTTGTGAGTTTGCGCAACATGTTCGCTTGCAGGCACTCTCTGCACCTCCGTCATCTGTCCAAGTTCGGCTTGAAATTAAAGAACTTGATGCATAAGGAAAAGGGAAAGAAGTTCTTTGTGCCTCCGTACTGTGCAGACTGCGGATTCAATAAGTCATGGGCAGATAAAACACTGGGATATCAGTCACGCAACTTAGCGTATGTCGATGGCGTTCCGTGGACGATGTGTATCTACTACGATCATGTCAAGAGAGGAGATGTTGTGATGCCGCGTAAGAGCGGTAGATAGTGTTGGTGGTCCAGGCAACACATCGAGAAGCACCTACGCCCAGCGTCTTGTTGCGGATCATGCCGGCATTGGCACGGAGAACAATGCGAGTTCGTCGGTGAGAGATATGCCTAGAAGTATTGGCAGATTTATGATACGGGCAAGAGGTATTGGTGCATACACCAAACAAGCATTGAAACCGTAGCGAAGTTGTTCAACAAATCATTGTTTGATTTATCCTACATCTCGCCAACTTGACTTCTGCAATAAATGACCCAGTTGCGAGTCAAGCTCTTTTCTTCACAACAATCCCATCAATCCACTCCTTAATTGACCTTGGCCTGGGACAGGCTAGTGATCTGCTTAGCACCGTCCTGAATCTTGCCGTTGGGAAGCTGGAAACGGCACAGAACACCAGAGCGCTCCTTGACAGCGTTGTCGCAGGTCAACTGGTTGTTTGCAACACAGTTCAGAGCTCCGTTGCCTGCGGAGAAATCGTTAGTATTGCGTGCTCAAGATCCGGGAAAGTTCCAGGGACCTCGGGAGCCTGTTCTTGACTTACATGCGGCGGGACCTCCAGGTACACACTTGCCGGCGGCGCCGTTGACGGTGCAAGCATCCTGCTTCAGGGACTTGTTAGGGAGACAACAGACGCCGTTGGCAGCCTGGCGCGTCTCGATATCAGCGCGAGCGACGTTGTAGACACCCTCAACATCGGTGATGGCGGCAGAGGAGATGGCAACGAGGCCAACGAGAGCGGCGGTGATGGAGAACTGCATTTTGTTTGAATTTGGGTAATATGGTCGGTATTAGAAAGAGTGATTATCGGCAAGTTGTTGTAGTGAAAGTGACCCGCACAGTGGGAAAGAGTAGACGAATGTAGATGTGATGATTTGTTGGAAGACTGGCTTGGGAAACCACAATAGGGACGACTGCTCAGCTCTACTTATACTCGGGCATCTCGACAATTTGACTCCAGTGTCGAGGCGTGAAACTTGATGTCTACCAATATCAGCCTTATCATCAACCTAATCACGACTCATAATTGGCTATGAACTGTGTTCATACAACAAGGATTCGATACGAGATATTAAGCCACTGCACCTGTATGATCTGCACAGCACCAATACCGAATGTCTCGTGAATCGCCAGGCCAGCGGCAATGCAGCCGCATCTAACGGCAAGATCTTGCATCCTTCAAGACTCCTTGGCCCTGTCTGGGTCTCTTCAAGCGCTTGTGTTGACTCGAAGAAGTAAGTGTATGATCGCCCGAGCCGTGAAATGAGAAAGGGCGTTATGCGGCAGTAGGTATAAGCGATCCGTGTGGAGCTTGTGCAATGCCTGAGGGACCTAGGCCGTGGCGCATACCCAATGCTGCGGAATGAGACCTTGTACAGAAGCCTCAGAAAAGAGGCTCATCGAAACCTGTCACTCGTCAAGTGCACAAACAGAAAAGACGCAATGCCCAAACGCCGGAAGTGAGCCAATCGGAGTGTCGCATTTTGCGTAGCGATCAGGTCAAGCACAAAACAGTGAGCATTGCCAGACTCGAGACGTCAGAAATCCTGAGGCACGCTAGGTAGAGCGTCGGCAATCCTGAGGCGAAGATGAGACAAAACGGACGGGCACGCAGAAATCCATAAGCCGAAAGAAGATTTCAAGATTAGCCGGTGGCATACAAAGGTGACTGGGCATCGCGCGTTTTCAGTAACCGCTCTGCGATCGCTGCCTCTTCGTGACGGCTGCAACTCCTCTTCTGCAGCTGCATCTTCTTCATAGCGGCTTTTCCTGTCGCCAGGCTCCATCATCGCACTTGCTCCTTCCTTCACCGCCACGCGCGGTGTGACAACTTTGCGTCCCATATCGACCAATCAGATGTCTCGCTCACCTTACTAACCTGAGCTGCGCATTTACTCCAGCGCTCAATTGTCAAGAAAGATACACAATATTTCAGATCAAATGTGCTCATTGTTGGACACTGATATCAATTCGCATTTCGCTATGGGTATAACTCTATCTCTTCCAAACACTCAAAAACAAATCATCAACACTCATTACTCTGCATCTAATCGTCGAACGCCTAGTAGTCCGACTCCGTACGGTTCTTGTCAATGAAGACCTTCTTGAAGCGGAAGTGCATCAGATCATTGGCGACCTTCGCAGCGCTCTTAGTGTTCTCCTTGACCAGCTGGCTTGTGGGCTTCATGAACAGCTGGTCGATCTCCTCAAGCGTCTTATTCTTGGTCTCGTACATGAAGAAGATCTGGTAGAACCAGCCGAGCACAGCAATACCGCCGTAGAAGCCGAGTGTCAGACCAGTAGGCGTGAAAGCCTTCTGCATGCCGGTAAAGTTGTATGTGACGATGAAAGAGGACAGGAACAGCCATCCAGTGGAAGTGGTCATTCCGTAAGAACGGAGGTAGGTGGGGTAGACCTCGGAGGGAATGACCCAGGTGAGAGCGGCGTAAGAACCGAAGAAGAGTTCGTAGAGGATGAGACCGATGAGGTACATGGCGAGTCTGCCCTGGGTGTTGCCCTCGCCAAGGTGGTCAGAGGCACCAACAAGGACGAGACCGATGAAGAAACCGGGCAACATGGCAATAGCCCAGAAGCGACGACCGCAGCGTTCCATAAGGAAGATGGCTGGGATGGTACCGATCAGAAGAGAGCCACCACCGACGAGCGACATGTATGTGGCGTCGTAGTCGTTGAAGTTGAGCTGCGACATCAAAACAGACATGTAGTACATGATTGCGTTGATACCGGTGAACTGACCAAGGAAGATCATGATGTTGGCGTAAATGATCGAGCGGCGAGCGCGGGGCTTTGTGAAGAAGTCCAACCAGGGGAAGCGGTTGGTACGACCAGCAGCAACCTCAGCCTCTTCCTCCTCAGTGCTGACCTTCATAACGAAGAACTCCTGGCGAGCCTCAAGAGTGTCGACACCACGAATGCGCTTCCACACCTTGAAGGCCTCAAGCGTTTTGCCCTTGTGCATGAGGAAGCGAGGAGACTCCGGCATGAAGAGGATACCAACACCCATGATGGTGGAGAAGACGAGCGAAGAGCCGAGGATGTAGCGCCAGTTTCCGGGAACGCTGACGAACATAGCAGCGACAGCGTATCCGAGTACTTCACCGAGGGCGATGTTGAACTGGTACAGGGAGACCAGGTTACCACGTAGACGGCTTTCGACGGTCTCGGCGACGTAGACAGGGACTGTTCCGCCCTCGAGACCGACACCGGCACCGAGGATGACACGAGCGGCGACGATCATGCCATAGTTCATAGCACCGGCTTCGAGCGCACCACCGATAGTGTAGAGAATGCAGGAGATGATGATAGCCCAGCGGCGGCCGAAGTACTCGTTGCAAGGCGAGATGAGCAAAGCACCAGCAACAGCTGTTGAGTGTTAGCTGGCTTCTTCGAGATTGCTGATAAGGAGTCACTTACCACCTAACGGCATGCCAGAGTTGACCAGGGAGTTTTGTTGATCAGTGAGATGGAGATCATGGGGCAGGAACAGGTTGGCACCGGAGATAAGCGACTGATCGAGTCCAGAGAGGAGACCACCCATCGACGCGAAAGCGACGAGGAGCCATGTGAAGTGCTTGGTGTTCTTGAACTCAAGCTCGAGCCAGCCCTTCTTGTAACCAGACTGCTCGAGCTCCTTCTCCAGATCGTGAATGAGGTTGTCGGACTCCCAGCCACGGGCGTTCTCGAGCTGTTCGGTCTTGGCCTTGGGTGCTTGATAGTCTGTGGGAGAGGCGACCTCAATCTCTCCGGTCTTCCCAGCAGGCCTCGACACCTCCTCGAACATTTGGGGGTCCTTTTCCATAGACATGTTGGGCAGTGATCAGCGAAGATCAGCAGGAGGGAGGAAAGAGCGAAGGTGAGAAAAGTGCTACCTTTCGCCCAGCTCTGGGGCCTGTCTCCGCCTTTTAAATCCCCAGTGGAGACGCCCAGCCCATGGAGAAGATCCCCATGGCACTCTCTCCAATATCGTGTGACGTACGCGTGGAGTCTCCATGGCACATGCAGCAAAATTCTGCCATGCCCCGGCTCAGGAACCTGGTTGGTGGTGCATGACCGGACGTTAGGGATTCATCGTGAATTGCCCGGGAATAGCATAGCGTGGTGGAGCACATAAGCACTGGTCCGGTTTCTTGGTGGAGCTTGAGTGCAGCTTGAGTTCGGAAAGCTTCTAGTGGACCCACATGAGGCTCTGCGATGATCTTGTTTCTCCTTCCGAGATTCTCACCGATTGAATGTTGGAGAGATGTTGGGGACAGCTTATCTCCCCAGGTTTTTGGGCGCCACGTTTTGACATCTGGGGATTGTGAGGGGACACACCTTCAATGTGGTCGTAACAAGCTTCATGAAGCCAGACGGCAGGGGCGCACGCCTACAGTAGTTAGTCGTTCGAGCCCAGAGTTGAGGCTCTGCAAAAGCTTTTTAGCCCCCGATGAGCATCCGAATGGCATGTCTAGGCGTAACGCTATGACGACGAGTACGGCTTTTGAATCAAAAGCCGGGCCATGTTGATGTCGCTCGTCGTGAAATCCCTGCACCATCGGAGCAGCTGTCGAGGTTAGGATCGGATCTTCGGACTTCATACCGCATTAGGCATACCTGCTGTCAGGAATGACCTTAGCAGAGTAGACCATCCGCTACGTTGTTCCCGGATACATCTCGTGTGCTCGCCCCAGACAAGTCTTTGCCGTGAAATCGCGTCCAGAGCATGGAATCCACTTTGTTGCTGTGCCTTGAAACCGGAAGAAACCGGCGAGCTCAACTTCCCCAGAGCTGCACACGTCTGGGGAGAACTGAGGAGACTGTCAGCACGACTTTGTGCAAGATCCGGGGCCAGGAAGAATCCATATCCATCACCCCATATGCGACTGCGCGCACCAAAAGGATTGTGGGAGCTCTGGCCTTATTCTTGATCCGAGGAGCGTTCATATTGATCATGCGACAGCCGCATGCAGACCGCCTTCAGGCCCATGCCGGTATTTTCACTATCGTGTAATAGTCATCTCCAGTGTGGAGAACCATGAGGCTCTGCGGTCCGGCCAGCTGCCTAATGTTGTCTGGGCACACGAAGAAGGCGCTCTTGACGCGAGCCGACTCGTGCATCAAACAATGAAAAACGGCGAGATCATGGAATGCATGCGACAGGTCAATTAGTCGGGTGGTCGGCTACAACGAGCATCCAGTGAGCGCAGATTTGCAATTTCGTTGGGAGTTTTGGTGTTGACGAGTGCGATTCTGGGGGAGGGCAGGTGTGGCGATCGACCCCATGCTGACTCGTGCTTGCCCTGAGGTCGCTTGGTGAAGCTTAGTCAGGTGTAACATTACGCATTAAAACAACGCAGCACGCCCGGGCATCTTCGTCACCTTCTTGCGCTGCAGAGAATGTCGGATATGACAGCAGGAGATCATTGTAGCCAACACAGGACCTATCCGCGCTCGAACAGTGCGTGGATGATCGTTGACAACCTCCTGTTCTGAGCTTCTTTCCGACTCTTCCTTCTGTACAGGAGTCAGCGCAGCTTGTAAAGTTCTCTGCTTTGGCGGACGGCGTCTTCGTAGATCTTACATTCTGAATTTGGTTCATCTCGCAACAAGTCTTAGCGATAGGTGGGTATCTCACTATGGTGTACAAACAAAGAAAGGCCATGCTGGACGTGAAAAGAGAAGGAACGCCTGGAAAAACAGAAACAATGGCCGGTCCAGCCTTTTCACATGTGTCGACTCAACAACATCTCCACAGCCCGATCGACCCTCAACCCATCGCCCAAATCAGTCTTCCTCAACGCCTCTTTCGCTTCGTCGGCAGTAAAGCCCATCTCTACAATGCGGTAGATTGCCTTGTCAGCCGTGTTCTCATGCGCAGGACTATCGAAGATATCCACTTGCGCCGGATGTTGCTGGAAGGCTGGGTGGTGGGTGCCGCCTGGGCCACCACTACGATCACTGCGTCCGCTGTCGCTCGAGCCGCGCGAGCTGACGCTGATATCGGTTTCCTTCCTGGCCTGTGGGCGCTGCGAGCGAAAGGCGGGATGATCTGGGAAGGGGAGCTGAGTGGGCGACTGGATGAGGAAGATTGGGTGCTCGATGATAGAGGGCATGGCGCTGGCGATACTCCTTCGGTCAAGCGTACCAGACCACGTGGATCCGGATGGTGTGGGTAGCAGGGGCTGTGCCACCACTCGTCGTGGTGAAGCAGAATAAGCAGATACAGAAGGTGTGGGTAAGAGTGGCTGTGCAACTATTTGCCTTGGCGATGCGGATACGGTAGAAGAGGACGGGGTGGGAATGAGAGGTTGAGCCACAGTGCGTCGTGGTGGAGAGTGAGTGACTAAAGGAGGCAGGAGTGCCCGTGCAGTAGTGGGCGCTGTAGGCAGTTCTGCGATGTGGACTGACATGTCGTGCGCGATTTCCTGCGCGATGGCAGAGGTAGGCCGGAAAGATGGAATGTGTGAGGTGAGGTCGTTGTTTGGCAGTGGTGGTGGTACGCGAGTGAGGCTGTTGATTACGTTCTCCCATTCGCTCATGGGTCGATCTTGGCTCTGGCGGATGACGCGAAGCTGCTCACCGTTTGTCCTTTTGTGCTTGAGGTCATGAATATGCTTCTGGATGCGTTGTTTCGACATTTGGCGCTGAAGCTCACGCGTTGAGCTCTCAGCGTAGACGTGTGCGAGCTTGTCCTCATAGACACGAGAAGCTGCCTCTTTCAAGAAACTCCTCTTGCTACTGCCATGAACTGGGGGCTTCCACTTGTTCAAGCCTCGGGCATCGGCCAATGTAAAGGCAACTCCGCTGTTCTCGCGGCAAGGGCGGGCAAGGACGAGCACGGTAGCAAGACCGTGGCTGAGAAGGTGGTGACACCACTCATCTGTTTTTCGTTAGCATGAAGCTCAATGCGACTGAAAGCTCACTTACCAAGCATCAGTTCCTCGCCATCGATGTCGCCTCCTCGAATCTCAGTATCATCGTAAATACCAAACTTGCGGGCATCAGCCGTGCGACCCTGAAACCCCTGCAGAAGAACTCCAAGGCAGTTCCACAGCTCCATCATGTCGAAAAGCTGCTCGGCTGATAGACCGCCCTCATTACCCATCGCGAAGCAATCCGGCGCACCAATTAAGGTGTCGTTCATGAAGTCTGTGTTCATGACACTGAAGGTGCACGCTGGCTGGTGCGCCTGCACACCTCCTTTGAGCCAGTCTTGCTGAGCAACCACATCGTCTTCGCGCCCTTTGCCAGACCCAAAGATCTTGCAGAAAGTCCAGATGCGCCACAGTGCATCGTTCACTCTTGCGGCATTAGGCGCTGACTCGTCGACCAGCGCGACTGAAATCTCGGGTCGTACAAATGATTGGCACTTCTCGTATATCTCGAGCTTAACGTGGCGCAGAATGTCCGTATCCTTGGCCTGAAGATGTAGGTAGCTCGTGGGTGTGTACTCTTCGAACGGCCTGGTCATCTCGAGATCCTCGTCGTTGAGTAAGTCGTGCCCTGGAAATGCTATCTCCCTGAACTCCCAAGCAGCAGGCGAGGTCTTGAACAGGACGGACTTGATCAGGTCAAGCTCGTTGCGCTTGAACACTCGGAAAAAGCCGCTGTTGACTTGAGCCAAAGCGAAAAGCTCGTCGAAGTGGTCCACGCTCTGCAGGATCTTGTGCAGAACCTTCTCGGCATCGCTAGGTGAGACAATACGCGGCTCGGCTCTCGCGAGGGTCGGAACGGGCGATGATACGAGCTCTTCAGTCGACCTGTAGTTAGTGGAGGGGATCTCGACCGTCAAGTTCTGCTCCCTCCTCAACGAGCGGCCTCTGGTGATTTGGGATGCAATGTGATCGTTTGGCACCCGAGACAGCCTGAAGAATTCTGCATTGATGACTGATTGCCGTTTGCTGGATTTCCTTGGAAGTAACGGAGCAGGCTCAGCCGAAGGCCTTGTCATGTGTTTCCTCCATGGATGTGCGTTGCGCTCCTTGGGCAGCTGAGGAGTCAAAGGCGCCTTATCATTGTCCGCAAGACGTCCTAAGAAGGTGTCTTCAGTCACTGAAGTCAAGGACCTCTCGAGCTCGTTCTCCGCTTCACTCAACGTTGGGCTTGTGCTTCGCCCGTTGCTTGACTTCTTCGACTCGGATCGACTTATCGCTTGATTGATAGCGCCGATGCCTGGGTTTGAATCGAGGCTTCTTCGATGACTGCTCGAGCTTGAGCTCGAAGTCTTGCGGTGGATAGTCGGTCGACGAGCGATGCCGTTTGTGTTACCAGTTGCAGCATCACGGGCTGGTCGAATCGTGCAGGTAGGCTGAAACTTGGCATCTGGCTTTGCAGAGCATGGCGCATAGCGTCGTGGAGGTATGGCAGGAGGTGGACCGTAGTCAACATCAACTAAAAGAAAATCGTCCATAGCCTTGGGAACCATGCGTAGGTTGTCCTCCTCGACACTGGTTTCCGAAGACTGGGTGCTATGCAGGGAGAACGCATCGCTTTCTCGGGAGCTGACTGACGATGTAGTTGATGTTGAGATGTTTTTGCGATGCTGCGGTTCCTTTGGGTTTGTGATTGTGATAGGTGTTGACAGGTAAAGCTGCCCGAGGGGCACCGCAGGTGGGTGGTGGAGAGGAGATACGATCGAGTCGCGTATCATAACTTTACCCGTTCCAGTTGGTGGAGATATATCATACGCCTCCTCAATCTCAGCGGAAGCGGACCGAACTTGCGCGTTGCTAGGGTGTCCAGAATTTGGACCCGTTGGTTGTGCTCGATCTTGTGCTCCGCCAGGGATTACTACATGTATCTTTGGTTTCAAGCTCTTCACTGCGCTAAAGCCGTGTTTGTCTTTGAGGCGCCACTGGATCTTCCCGTTTCTGTATGAACCAACAGCACCCTTGATCGAAGCAATATTCGAAGTCGTTTTCAAGGCGCTGTCGTGCTTTGTGGAGGAGGTCGTGTTGTGTTGAAGCCATCCTTGGGAAGCTTCGTTTTCTGATATGGACGATAAGGCTGGACTGCTTGATGCTGACTTGCAGCTCTTGGCCTGGTGAGTCGACGTAGGCATGTCTCGCTTGTCAACGAGGAGAGCCGGGTCACATTCTTTCGTTTCTGGCACTGCGTGCAGCACAGTGCCTGTCTTCTTCGAACCTCTCAACCTTTGAAACGACATCCTCTTCCTAGTGCAATCCTTCCACACAGGGCTTCCAACACTTTCTGATGAACTATCGATCCACAGTTGAGGACTGTCTCCTTCTTGGTCTTGCGTTTGTATGGCTTTCCTGTACTCATCTGCGGACTGCAGCCGTAGGATGGATCCGAGTGAGACGATGTTGATGACTGAGTGCTCCCACGACGGCGCAACCTGGGTGATCATGACTACCAGTAGCCGGGCAATGATGTTTACAACCCGGCATCCAAAATAGACCACCCGACTAAGGCCCGCTTGCAGCTGCGGAAGTCAAGGGTAAGCAGGCTTGTGGCGCTCGGAGCTGTAGCTCGCGGTGTTGGCGTCAGATGGAACTTTGAGTTGCCGGTCGTAGTGCTATTACCAAGAGACGATGACGAAGTCAACGCTGGTGGATAGCGCGATACCTACATGATAAATCACATCTACTGGGTCTACGAACAGGCTGTTTTGTCCAAGCGCGCAATCTGCGTCGAATCCTCTGTACTTGGGGGCGCGCAGTGTATTGGCGGGTGTTTGTGGAGGGGTCTGCATACGAGCGTTCGGATTCCGTAAGACTGGGAAGAGCGATCGGCGGGGCGCCCAAATTTAGCGTCAGCTCAGCCGCAGGCAGGATCAACGTGCACACATAGCATCCCCGTCACCAACACTCGTTCTGTTTTGGGTCTGATTTGGGGATGCATGCTCGCTGATCTTGTCGTTCTTGGGTCTATAATCTTGGAAACCTGATCGATAGTTCAACAACTGTCACCAGCTTCAGACGCTGCGATCTACGTACGCGCTGACGAGAGCGCAACGTGCATGATGGGCCAGCAAGCAGGGTCGCACTGTAGTGATGAAGGGTCCATAGCTGAGCCCCCAGCTTTCGCGGAGTTGCATGCTGATGGACAGGCGTGCCATGTGTGTCCAGACGATCTTCGCAAGTGCTTGTGTTTGTCCCACAAGCCGATCGCAAACTTTGTATGATTTGGCCCCATCAGCCCCCAGATTGTGCTGCTGATGACCTCTGTGTGATGAACAGTCACACGTTGTGCTTCACATATGTTGGAATCACCCTCCCGTACGTCGTCGCTCATTACTGCGCGAGGCAGTATTGCGCAAATGAGACTGTTTGAAAAGCATCACAGAGCTTGGAGGCCGCCAGCCACACTCTGCACTGTATCGCCCCGAATCTGTTTGACCGAACACCGGAACGATCGCATTCCACGGTCCAGTCCTTGCCGACTCGGCTTTGAGAGATCTCTTTTAGCAAGGCAGATTAGGTCGGGCATGACTGACAATGTAAATAGTTTGGTCAATCGGTGCACATGTGGAAGGTGAATTATGATCGAACAACCGCTAGCGCTCTTACGCTATATACCGTACAAACAGTACAGTGTGGTATGTACAAGGGAAAAGCCATGTCTAATGGTGCTTTGCGCCGCCAAACAATGCGCGCCTGATGTTGATGCCTCAACGTGCTGCCCAGCCCAACTTTAACTTCTGTCATGTCCTCTTCGACCAGTCCCAAACGTGCGGCCCTGATGGAGCCTTCACATTCCGATATTGTCCTCGCTACAACGAGCTATTAGGATCCCGTACATCTAGTATGGGATGCCCTCGTACTCGGCGTAGCCCAATGCCAAGTTCATGTTCTGCAGACACTGTGTAGCGGCACCCTTGAGCAGGTTGTCGATGGTAGCGTTGATGACAACGCGCTTGCCCGAGCTGTGAACAGCGAAACCACCGATCTCGACACCGTGCTTGCCCGAGATGTTCTTGACCAGCGGCGACTCGCCTACAATCTTGACGAGCTTCTCTCCGGCGTAGCGATCCTGGTACAGGTTGCGGATGTCGCGCGAGGTCATGGTACGGTTGAGAGGGATGGAGATGGTGTGCTAGAAGCTGTCAGTATGCTATCCTGGATTGTACGAATAGGCAAGACTTACGTGAATACCCTGGAACCAGACAGCGACGTGAGGAATGAATGCTACCTCGGTACCCAGTTGCCTTGAGATCTCCTTCTCGTGGATGTGGTCGGTCAAGCTGTAAGGAATCAAGTTGTTGGTGAGGTTGTTGACGTCGTTCTTGGGGCTGGGCTTGGTGCCTGCTCCTGAGTAACCAGAGACACCAAAGACGGTCGGCTGTCCACCGATGAACTCGAGAAGAGGCGCGATACCGAGCTGTGCGGCGGTTGCGTAGCAGCCAGGGTTGGCAATGCGTGTAGCGCCATCGAGCTTGCGGCGGGGAATTAGCTCAGGAAGACCGTATGTCCACTTGTCGTCGAAACGGTAGTCCGCGCTGAGGTCGACGATAACGGATGAGGTGTTGCCTGACCTCCCGATGGCCTCAACGAAAGGCTTGCAAACACCGTTCGGCAGGGCCATGACCCAGCAATCAACCTCGCCCTTCTTGGCCAAAGCCTCGACGTCATCGGGCGACAGGTTTTCATATGTGATCTGACGTTTGGTGTAGCCCTCCAGCTTCTGACCGTTCAGCTCACGAGAGGAAACGTGACGCAGATCCATGTTGGGGTGCTTGTTCAGGAGATCGATGAGGGCCTGGCCAGTGTATCCACGAGCACCAATGAGAGCAACCTTTGAGGGGTAGTCCTTACTTGCGAACTTATTGCCGTAAGGAGGGTTGGGGTTAGTGGAGTCCTGAGAGCGCGAGGCAGATGTGGCGAAACCACGGGACGCAGCCGGTGCGATTCTACTTTGCCTCATTGACGGCCTGGCAGACTGACCGATGGTGCGTGCGCCAGCGAAAGTCGAGTAGCTGCGAGCCTGCTGACCCTGCTTAAGTCCAGCAACGAAGTCAGCTGCCCTCCTGAACTGAGACTCGAGGCTGTCCTTGAGGATGGAGCGGCCCTGCTTGGAGTAGTTCTCAAGAAGGCCGAAGATCTCAGAAGACTCGGCTGAGCCCCACCAGCAGAAGATCTCCTTTTCGCGGCGGAGGAAACCGTCAGTCTTCTCTAAGTTCCACTTGACAAGGTTCTGCTCCTGGCTCTCAACGACCCAGTACATCTTGGGGTACTTCTGCTTCATGCGCTCGAAAACAAGGTCGGAGACGTTGGTAAGGAAAGCATCCTTGGTAGTGGTGAAGGTCGAGAGCTGAGCGAACTCGCCGTCCTTACCAGGAGGGTAGATAATAGCCACAACACCCATCGAGTCGTCGAAGAAGGCCTCGAAGGGTCGGCTCTTAAGGTTGTCGAGGTAAGACTTCACAGCATTGCCGGCCTCGGCACCGCCGTGCTCCCTTGCCAACGCCTGGGAAAGCGCATCGACGTCCAAGTCTTCGAACTTGCTGACCTCCTTGACGCTACCGCCGTTGCGGATCAAAGTTCCTCCACCAGTGTGTGTGAATAACTCCTTTCCGAGGTTCTGGGGGTGGGTGATGGCGACACTGGAGGTGCGTGGGAGACCGTCCAGGAGCTTCTTGGCCTCGACGATCTTGAGCTTGGTGCCGTACCTGACCCAGGGCTGCGAAAGGTAGCTATCGTACTCGCCCTCCAAATTGATATGGGAGATCAGCTTGCCAGTCTCGGCGTTGAATAGGCCACCCTTCTCGGACAGGTAGATGATCTTCATGGGCTCAAACTCGCGCGCAAGGGCAGCCGCGACAACATCGGCATTGACGTTCAGGATTTGGCCGTCCTCTGTCTCAGCCATGGAGCACAGAATGGGGAGCTCCTTGTTCTCAATGGCATCCATGATCGCCCTGGGGTTGATCTTGGTGATGTTGCCAACGTACTTCCACTTCTCCTTGTCAAGGTAGTCTGCCTGCAGAGCACCGGCGGTAATGGGACGAGCAGGCACGCTCCAGTTCCTCTTGAGTGTCATGACAAGGTCCATATTGGCCTCCAGGAAGAGCTTGCGCGCAATGCCCAGCGTCTTCTTGTCTGTGACTCTGATTCCATCAATGAAGTCCGGCTCAACACCAGAGTCCAGCAGCGTCTGGTTCATCTGGGGACCAGCTCCGTGGACAATGATGGGGTACAGCCCAATGGCATGCAGCTGCTGCAGAGCGAAGCATAACTCATCGAGGTGGTCGGTGAGAATAGCACCGCCAACCTTGACTACGGCGAACTGGTGCGGCTTCACGGAGCGGAATTGGCCGAGGTACTGGTCGACTTCCCGGCGCGAGCTGGCGCTGGCAAGGAGGTTGAGGAAAGCGGCGTATACGGATGACTTCTGGCCGTCTCCTGTGGTGTACAGGCGGCTCGGGGTGGTGCTGGCGACGAGGGCGCGAGGGAAGGCCCTCCGACCAGAAGCCGCAACTATCTGGCGGGACGAGCGTGCTGCTGCGCGCGCACCGGCTCGTACGACGCCCTGCATGGTGACCGACTCGTTCGCTGGGCTCGAAGAGGGTTGCTCGAGGTCTGGGACGCGGCGGAAGGGCGAATTGACTGTGGGATAGAGAGAGAAGAGTCAGACACACAGGTAGGAATGACGCTTGAAGTTTTGGAGCTACAAATTCGCTTCCGATAACGCACGCAGCGACGAGCATCTAACCCGCAAAGTGGCGCGATGAACCTAGCTTGCGTCCGGGGATCCCGCCGCTTATTGGCCGCAGCCGTAAACTCTCGAGCAAAATTTCCTTCTTCGGCAGCAAGCCGTGATCGAGAAGGGCATCGCCCGTGCCTGGTGGAGCGCTGCTAATCAGATGGAAAGAATCTGATAAAATCACCCCAGTCGACGTGAAAAGCCTCACCGTATGTGCTTGTGCGTCTTTTGCATCGAGATTGGGCATCAATTGAGTGCTTTAAAGATGAGGTGTTTTGTCCTGTCACTCACGACGGGCACGTGTGAGCAACAAATTGAAAATGCCTCTGACAGCTTATCTAGGAGTCAGTAAAGACCGCAGCTGGCCGTCGCCTGTGCTATGCCTGAATTTCTCTAGGTTCATGTATTGTGGATCAGCGTTGAGAGTGTGTACCCACAGCAAACCTTTTGGGACGTCATATAGGCTTGTGATTCAGCGGTTCCTGGCTATGACTGATTAGTCACAATGTAGAAGAGGCTCATTGCACCTGCATAGCTCAGGTGAAACGCACTATGCGCTGTGTCTCTCCTCTGCAGCCCTCTACTGCAACCCTCTACTGACGCCAGTACACAATGTTGTGGACGTCAAAACGCCTCTGGGTCTAGAAGAATGACATGCAATTGGCTATGGACAAGAAGACGAGTTTAAAGCATTCGAACTCCATTATGAGCGGATCCCGGCTATGCCCAGAACAGCTCCTAAGGTATCATATCGTAAGAGTGCAATCCCAGGCACCGCAATGCAGGCTGCATCCCGTGCCGGTCGTTCAGATGCAAAGAAAGACAAGAAATCGAGCCTCGCTCCCAAACAGTCGTAGACGTAATTCCTACAGGGTGTCATGATAATACAGTGCACGTGGATGCCACTCTGCTCCTCGTGGCTGTGCAACTGCCCGCCGCTACGCAATTATTATGTGGTATGTTTCGTGGTATCTGGCGTAAAGACGTTTACTTCCCCTTTGTTGCAACGACTGGGCATTGTTAAAGAATGGTTTGCATTATGGGTGTCGAAGTACTTACCAGAAGGGACAATGATGACAACGAGCAGGATGATGATGCCGACAATCAGGCACATGCGCATTTTCATGTCCTTCCACCACATCTGCTTGCGTACGCGGTTGGCGCCCCTTCTGAAGCCCTGTGCGGAAACGGCAAGGTTGTCGGTCTTATCCTGCAGCGAGTCGAGGCGAGCACCACGCTCAGAGACCTTGTTGATGTTGTCGCGCATAATGCCAACAGTGCTGTCAATTTCCTATGGTCATGTCAGCGGCTGCCTAGCAGATTTCCACAGGGAGCGCAGCGCATGCGCAGATCGACACGAGAAGCAAAAGATGCAGCACTATGCAGATAGTCTTGGCTGTACGTTGGCCATGGCTGCTGCATTGTTTGCAGTGCTTCGTCGTCACCGCAGGGCTGATGTCATGTCCTTGGATCTCTGACACTAGCTCTTCAGTCACGGCCACTACAATTCTGCTGCTTCTCGACGCCGCATCTGTCGCAAATGCGCACTGCACCCGCCATGTGTGAGCGAGATAACGTACCGCCTGTAGAGCGGCTGTGCGCATGTTGCCATTCTGGCCCTGAGTGCCCGGGCCGGCGCCGCCCGAAGGGATGTACGGGTCGTAGGGCTGCTCGCGGTCGGCCATTGTGTGTGTAAGAGTTGCGAGAGGCGGTTTGGTTGGGTGCGACGGGGTTGGTGATGGGCGGTGTCGTTAAGGTCGTTAGGTGTGGATGAGGAGGTGGTGGTTGGGCGTGTTGAGGAAGGCGGAGAGAGCTGGCTGCTGGGCAGGGTTCTCGTGTGTCAGCGTGTCTGAGGCTGATGCGGCGTGAAACCCGACACAACCACGATTTTGTAGATTAACAGTTGGTGTAACAGAGACACGGGAGGGTGCGAAATAGTTCAGGATCAGTGTTCGAGTGTGCAGCCGCTCTTATTCTTCTTCCTGGCTACCAGCATGTCTGCTCTGCGCCACGGCAACGCACCTCAGTCCAGTCACGTGCCTTCGCAGCCACCGCCATTACGACGTTTACGAAAAGAGGGCAGCTGGCGTGGCAACAAGAGCGCCGAAATTAGATTGGCAGCGCTGGGCTGGCTCGAGCAGGCCTCGTAATCGCCAGGGTCTTGACATGGTCCCCGAGCTTTCCTTGGGACCCTCACCAAGACAGCTGGCAGCTTGCTGCAGGTACTTGGTATGAAATAGCAGCAAAGGCTTCTAGAAGGGCAAACAAATGTGTAGAAATCATAGTGAATGCATCATCACCAGCCCCAGATTTGCCTGCGCCTAATGCACCCAATGCCTGCTTGCGGCGGGCTCGTGTGATCCTCTAGCTCGGACTCCAGGCTGGAACACTTCGACTGGCTGCGCATCCGTTGGTGTGCCGGACTCCTGAGTTGAACTCGCAAGCCCTCTGCCACCTCAACGCCCCTCAACCTCCCTCAGCAACTACGCTCTTTCGACCTGTACACCTCCGCGCAAACGCCTAATACCCTCTTGACGGTCCCCGGCCGTTGCCTCCGCAGGCACTCTCTTCCCCGGATTCTGTCGCTCGCTTCAACCCTACGTCAACCATTTCCTGCTTCGCCGCGCGGCCTTAACTGAACCAAGCCCGGCGCTTGACTCTGGGCAACTTCCACCCTCGATCTTCATTTACTCTGCCGCGCTGTTGTTTTGCGCATCATGAAGTTCACCTCTGCCCTTGGGGCCTTAGGCGCCTCGAGCGTGCTCCTGTCTGGCGTCAGCGCCATTGAGCTCGACATCACCTCGACCGGTACGACTGCTTGCGTCCTATTGCGCAATGCCTACTAACACCCACAGACAACATCAAGCAGGTCGCAAAGACACTTTCCGTCAACCTGCGCCAGTACTACACTGGTGATCGCGTTGGCGACACTCCTGGAAACTTGCCGGACCCATACTATTGGTGGGAATGTGGTGCTATGTTCAATGCCTTCATTGATTACTGGTACTACACCGGCGACGACCAGTACAATGGCATCACCGCCCAAGCTATGCAGCACCAGATAGGAGACTACAGCGCCTTCATGCCGCCCAACCAGACCAAGACACTCGGAAATGATGACCAGGCTTTCTGGGGAATGGCCGCCATGACTGCTGCTGAGAATAAGTTGCCCGATCTTGGAGACGGCAACCCCTCCTGGCTCGCCCTTGCTCAGGCCGTGTTCAATACCCAGAAGGACCGCTGGGACAACGCGACTTGCGGAGGAGGACTGAAGTGGCAGATCTTCACCTTCAACAACGGATACAACTACAAGAACACGATCTCCAACGGATGCTTCTTCAACATCGCTTCTCGTCTCTACAAGTACCTTGGTAACGACACCTACGCGGAATGGGCTGAGGCGGCTTGGGAATGGGAGCTTCAAGTTGGTCTCATGAGCCAGGACTACCACTTCTACGACGGTACCGACGACAAGCAGAACTGCTCTAGCGTCAACCACATCCAATGGACCTACAACGCTGGTGTCCACATGGCTGGAGCTGCGGCTATGTGGAACGTTACTCAGAACGACCTCTGGAGGACTCGTCTCAAGGGCCTCATCGATGGTGCCGGCGTTTTCTTCAAGGACAATGTCATGACCGAGGTTGCCTGCGAGAACAACGGCAAATGCGATGTCGACCAACGTTCGTTCAAGGCTTATCTGGCGCGCTGGATGGGATACACTGCGATCGTTGCTCCCTGGACAAGCCAATATATCGACCCATTGCTCCAGGCTTCAGCCAAGGCCGCTGCTGCGCAGTGCACTGGTGGCGTGAATCAGACATCTTGCGGTCTTCGATGGATTGATAACGGCGCGAACGACGGTAGCTTCGGTGTCGGTGAGCAGATGGCGGCTATGGAGGTCGTTCAGGCTCTGCTTTACCCTACTGTTTCCGGTCCCGCGACACAGAATAATGGCGGTATCTCCAAGTCCGACCCCAATGCTGGTGCCGACGTTCCTCAGACACCCATCACCTTCAACGCTGTCACAACCGGCGACAAGGCGGGCGCAAGCATCCTGACCCTTATCGTGCTGGTTGCCATTGTTGCCGGTGCGTGGTGGATGGTTTCGTAGATACATACAACATGCACGGAAGTGTATATACCTCACCTCGACCGCATCGTTCGATGTGACTGCTCATCGAACAACAGGCCGACGTTCCGGAAGCCTTGTACTTTTTGTTTTGCGATACTCAGGGGACCTTCAGCATTAACGCATCACCCATTATTGGACTTGTATCACATTTAGTTGACATTTGGGAGTGCTGGCGTTCACAACGGGCCCTCACCGGGAGATGTAGCTCGTCCCTCGAAAATATACTGATTTACCGCATTATCATATTAATCCGCGGGGTTTTCTATAATGACGTTCGAACGTTGGGGCTCGCTCGAGCTAAGCTCCACCAGACACTGACAGGACCTCCGCAACAGCAATACCCACATTCAGCATCTGAGCAGCATCGAGTCCTTGCACACTCCTATCGTTTGTCAAAGTCTACAGCAATGGTCCCACAGAGCTCATGCAGTAGATACCCCGCGCTAGACCTGATGCACCCGCCCAGATGCTCATGCCCCACCTTCCAAGCCCCGTCTCACTATCGACTCCCTACGTCACCACGCGGCAACAGAGCCCTCCTGACGCGGGAGCTACGCGTCACTGGTGCCTGCTTATAAACATGCCTTCCTCTTCCAAGCTTCTAGGTCGGATCAACTAATACCTCGAAACCCGCAAAACAGCTGTTTCATACGTCAACGAGACAACCACCCAACTCCCACAGCTACAGCACCTCACAGTAAACGATACCCCAGACTTTGCGAAAGCCGTCCTTGATAGTAGAAAGTCGCACGTGTTAGAAACGAAGACCAACAATCAACAGAACAACCACCCAAATGCCTGTCCACCCCGCTGAAGAGACCACCTCCGGTAGTACGTCTTCCCCATGCAGGATTTCTACTTCCCGTTCTCCGACTTTCCACAACACTATTCCTCCAGCTCTTTCCACTCGCAGCTACATGTTTCGTTTCCCTACTGACATACACAGGTATCACCGACAAGGTTGCAAAGGAGTCCAAGGACTCCAACGCCTCCGACCACCAGTTGCACGGTACGTCCCAACCACCGGTCACCCCCACCCATGCACTAACATGACTTCAGACGAGGACAACCAGGCCACAAGCGGCGGCTCCATCGCGGCGAACGCACACAAGGCGAACCCGGTACGAAACACACCGTCTCTGCTGGACAGGATACAGCACGCTGGATGGACACTGACAGGAAGACAGGGCCCTGTTCACGCAGACAACTTGCCTGAGCCGGCGAGCAAGGAGGAGCTCAAGAAGAGGGCTGAGGAGCTTAACAAGTAAGCCACTTGCCGTTTTAGGATGAGAAGTGTTGATGGGGAGTAGGCCCAAGGACTCAAAGATATAATATCAACGATTCACACAAGACTACGCTTGGAAGCTCTTGAGCCAAAACGCGTGCTGAGGCACGTGTATGTATTGTGTCCCTCTATTCCGAGTGATATCTACACTGCGTATCCAACGTGACATACCATCTCTTGCCCATGCAGTTGGGGGTATTACGCTGACGCTAACATCCTCGCGCTGTCAGTATCCACGATCTACTCTTCCTCAATCCGCAGCTGCTGCTGCCCCTCCTGCACCTCACCTGGCTGTTGCTCCTCAAGGCTCTTCCTCCTCTCGGCCTCAAGCGCCGTCTTCAGCTCCTTGACTACCTCGAGCAGGGAGTCTCTCGTGTCCAGAGCTTGTTGCTTTTCCTTCCTTTCCCTTTCGACATCCGCCACCAACTTCTTGACCTTTTTCTCGTGCTCGAGACCTATGTGCACGCCTTTCAGATACAAATTTCGTTTGTCGAATTCAAGAGCGTGATTCTGGTTGGCGAGGTATCTGAGGGCCTCGTCGACCTGTCGAATTTAGTGGCAGACTTCCGCTCTGGTGTCGGGGACGTTGATGGTCTTCGCGTAGGTCTGAAGGTCTCTGAGGGCTTGGACGGCGGCGTTTGGTAGTGTCATGTCTGTAGCGATACCTCCAGGCTGGGGTATGGCGTCACTGTTATTCACTGTCCAACCTACGTCCCTGGAGCAATTAGCAGGTGCTGTGTTATGTGCTAGTGGAGTAGACGTACATTATAGTAATGTTATACGATGCGATGTATGGAGAAGGATGCAGTGTCGGAAGGCAAGGAAGATGGGACTCGTGGTAATTTGAGTTCCAGCGAGCTGGGCAAGTGAAGGCAAGAGGTGGGTGGCGCGCTTTCTTTGCTGGGAGCCTGGAAATGGAAGTCACCAGTAGACAATCCCTATCTGCTGTAGCATACATTCGTTTTGCATTACATTAAAAGCCCGTAAAAGAGCTGTCTCTAACGTGTGGGACTCAGATCAGAACATCTTCCATCACCTTCTTCAGCGCCTCCAGCTTCTCCTTTATCCCTGCCACCTTCTCAACTTCCTTGTCCTTCTGCTTCTCTAGCTTCAGCTGCTGCTTCAGCCGCATGACTTCCTTTTGCAAGTCTGCAATCTTCTTCTCAGCCTGCTCCCTAGCCACTTGCTCATCGACAAGCAAAAGATCAAGACGATCACGCTCGTGACGAAGTTTTTCACAAACAACGTCGAGCCGCTCCAGGTCTCGGACGAGCTGCTCTTCGTCTTTGCGAACCTCTGCCGTTTCCGCCAGGCAGCATCCCTCCAATTCCTTGATGTTCTTAACCATGTCGGCAAGCTTCCTGATCTGGGCGTTGGCTTCTTCAAGGCTGAGCACGCGGCTTGTTCGACCTAAGCTAGGGACATGACCTCGGAAATCTTGGTCCATCTTGCGGTGCTGTGGCGGTGAATAAGCGCTGATGGACTTCCTCAATGCAGTGAAAGAGGGAGCTTGCATATCTATAATACCGACTGTGCGGAGGCGTATTTCCTCTAAATAGAACAAAGATGAGGGAGATTTGTATGGGAAGCTCCCATCCTTTAGCGCATTGGGGAAACGAGGCCAGAGTGAAAGCAAAGCCAGTTCGCTGAATCAACATTAGGACAAGGTTGGTCCTCACCCGTCGCTAGTGACCGGCGACTGTAGCTGTAGAAGCCGTTGTTCCACATGGGAACTAGGCACTCCGGAAGTTAACGAGCACAACCCACCACTCTGATTCATGGAACAAGACAGACTGTAGTCGACAAAATTGTTGTACGAGTTGCACCGTGGCAGTGACTGCGTCTGTAGAAGCCGTGGCACTAATCAACAGTACTTCTATAGCTGACCTCTGGCTTGCACTTCGACTGTGTTGAGCTCTCCTCTACTTCTAAAGTCTGTGCTTCCATCACTCTCGCCTATTTCAGGCACAGGTCTCTCGCCGCGAATCACATATCTTTGACCCTATACTCCGATTGCACTCAACTTATCGCATCAACATGCCCGCAAGCCGCACCAAGCCGGGGGTGGACGGGCCAATCATGGTTCTAGTAAGTCAGTCTAAGATGTGAAAGCAAACGACTAGATAATGACGTTACCTGTTATCACGAGGAACCGCGCTGTATCAAGCGACGCGACGAGCTGATAGCGATTGTACTAGGGGCCAACTTGGACATCCACTACGTTGCATTGCACTAGAACCATGTTGAACAATCCTTTAATTGACGGCGATCAGTTTCAAGGTCCCCAAAGGCTGCAAGAATCCCATCGCTCACATAGAAGACGACGTTGACATCCGCCAGCCGTGGGCGCCGCTCGAGTCCATTCTAAAAACCCAGAGCCATGCTGAAGTGGTTGCTCAAGCCATCAAAAACGCCGCCGCCGCTGCCGTCGCTCCGCTCAACAACGACATTGAAAAAGCTGCGAATGATGACGTCCAGCCCCGCAACAACCCATAAAGAACCAAGCTTGACGCCGAAATTGTTCGTCATGATCCAGAAAGCTAAGGCGAATGGGCAACATGGTATGAAGGTCTAGTGACGGTTAGCACCAATAAAAGCGGCATTGCAACAGCATGGATATTGTAGCCAGCACACAGCTGTCTTGAAAATCATAACGACCCGCAGTGATTGCTGTGGCAGCCGTCAATACTGGCGCAACCCGCCACAGCAATGCAAGCGAGTCTGAGAGCTGAATGGCGAATATGCCTCAATCAGGTGGTTCTCCGAATACGGCGTTGTAGCCAACAAATGTATTCACAGACCTGTATTGTATCAACGTTCATCCTTGAAGACGCCATACCACCTACCTTCAGATATCCTACACCAATTCATCGCGAAAACGCAATCGCAACGCAGAGGGGTGTAAAGACTGAAGAGACATGAAAAGATGTACTTCAGCCGCCCAAGCACAAGCCCTTCGAGTGCACCAAGAAGAGGAAAGTCGAGCGTGCAAAGCACCTCGCAGAGCTCTCCGACAGCTCTTCTGCTGCGTCGGTGGCCTCAATAAGCATACCCTTCCGGCCCCTACAAGCCCATCCGTCCAACTTTCCTCAGCTTCTCCCATCCTTCTCTCTCCAGTTCTTGCAGACTCTACTGAGTCAAATCCCTCAACGCCAACCACCTCTGCTACCTCTGAACAACCAGCTGTTGATCAACTCGTCGCATCCAACCTTGGAATAAATCAAAAGCGGAAGAGGGCAAGCCCACGCCCATGCTGCATCAGCAGCAAGAATGTGCCAAACACCAACACGGAGGGCACGTTTCCAAAGTGCGACCATGTCTTGCCATGTATACCTTGTGTGAAGAAGAGCAAAGACGCTGCTACTGCCTGTCGCTAACACACATCCATAAATACAACTTCCCGACTCCGAATCGTTTTGAAATTACAGGCGCCGACTTAGCGATAGGTTTTGAGAGAATGAAAGTGAGCAAGGTGGTAGCCACCATTACTGCTTCGAAGTAAGCCAGCTGTTCTGTAGCAACATTTCGCTCCCTGTTAGCTACAATGGATCTAGAAGCTCATGCTAATCGTTCGATGCATTTCGATATCAATACAATCGGCCAGGTCATACTCAATTGTATACAAGTGCAACGCTGACTAGCCGAAACGGAGGGAATTGATCTGCTGCAAGGAAAGATCTGAGTGCCTCAGCTGCGTCTTGCGACATTACAGTTGCCTGCTTTGGTCGGTGAAGAGCTACAATGAGAGAGCGCTGCTGTGCTCTGGATGCATCTACAACTGCTGCTTATTGTCGAAGAACCGCATCGCCAGCCTCTCACTTTGCCAGTTTCCTTTTGCGGCTGCATTATGACATCGTCACATATCTGTCCGTGAGAACGTGATGTCGTTGCTGCCTGCATGCTGAAGCCGAAGTCACTGTGAGATGCTGTTGCTTGATTGGCCTGGACAAACTCCGGAAGCGCAAGGACCGTGCCTAGTCACATGACGTACTAGCGTGCCAAGCTGCTGCCTGTGCGTCGCTGGCTTAAATACTCGCTGCTCTCCGGCCCTCTTCTTCTTCTGACTATCCAAGTGCTAGGGCTTTACGCTTACCAGTGAAGATTCGTCTGAGGTAGCGTTTTTGCTAGTTGAAAACTACAACTATGACCGCTCCAGTTGGTCTTCGGATCGGCTGGGAATTTTTGTATCCCACCTACTGCTGTCAGTTACTTTTTCATTGATCCCCGTGGCTTGCCGCGAGATTGAGGAAGAATAAACTCACGAACACTTCCACAATGTCTTGCAATGACGTCCGCCTGCTGGCGACGTATAGAATACTCCGCCGACCGCACCTTTGCGATGGCGATGCCATCGATGCTGGCGAGCGCAGCAGTCGCGAACGGTTCCGTATCAGCACTAAAACACGTACACCTGAGCCCAGCCACGCCTGACCGAAGAACACGGGACGCGGATTCGATCAGCGCAACGAAGATGCTCAACGATTGATGTGGGCTGTCCGCAGAGTATTGCCAGCAACCTCGACGCAACGGCGCGACAGCATTCGTGCTACCCAGTACAGCTGCGCCCAGCATGCCACACCCAGAGTGCAAGCACATGCTACATACCGTCTGCCTATCGACGGCGCCGTCCTTGTCAGCAGTAACGCGTCACGAAGCCGTACCTGCTTGTCCGACGTTAGCAACAACATACCGTACCAAAAGGCACGCGCGCACCTTCGTTGGCACGCTCTGTCAACGTCATACCCCGCAATTTGCTCAAGAGCAGCTCGGTACACCCTGCTGTTACAGTACAATTGGACTACTTCAGAGCTTGTCACCGGCACTAGACCTCCAACAATGTCTGACAAGATGTTGTGGCGAAGTACGAACTCATCGCTGACAACCAACCTGCGCCCAATCATCGAGAAGGACCAAGACGCGTCTTGCAGCATCCAAAAAAAAACCCCCCCCGCCCCGCCGCATACCGGGATCTCGACCCTCCTACATGTCAGCAACCTTCCACGACGCGAGGCACAATACTCTATCAGACATCACCCCAGACGAATCTCCACTGGCAAGCGCAAAGCCCTAGCACCCGGATAGTTGTTAGCATGAATTCGTGAACAATAGGGGGGAGTTGAGACCCGGGTCGGATGGCAGCGAGGCGCTCGCTGCGGTCGAGACTCAGGCGTCGCCTAGATTCAGTCGAAACCATTCCCACACCTATCTCTGGGGCCACACGGGTCGACCGAGCTCTGCACACGCTGCGCACCGCGCGCAAGACGACGTACCCTGCGACGAGGACCAGGCTGGCGAAAGCGCGACAAAGAACACTGCTGGAATGTACATACAGCGTGCATTAGGAACTGGACAAAGGCAGCGATCCACCACCAGAATTCAGTCCTCATACCAAGAATACTCGAGGCACAAGGGAGACTGCGGTTTCTACCTGGTATCCGGCAGCTCTGGGAACCGAAGTTGTTTGACAAGACGTTTGGATGCTCCGTCTTCGCATGACGCTCTGTGGCTGTCGACCTTCATACGTGTCGGCCGCGTTCTTGCAGCTGCACAGCGAGCTACTGTCTCGTCTTGCAACTTCAGGCAGCAATGCCGCTCTCCTTCGTGCTAGCGGTATACGCGACAACTTGTACCGAGGTACGGCATTGATACGGCAGTGAACGGCTCCGGCTTGTCGAGATGCCTGGGTAGCGCAGCTCAAGCGCGTGGGAAAGATCAACGCAATTGTACGATGCAGGAACTACTGGCCCAGGGTCCACACCAGACCTCGTTGCTGCAAGGTCCCTGGGGACCGGGGTTCTTCGCTGAGGTGCCCCATTGGCTTTGGTGTTTGCTATTCCTGTGGGCGGACTTAGAGCTCCGGTCCCCTCTCGACTATAAGCGGTGATAATATGCACGTGCGTCACAGAACTGCAGGCTCGAGCAGTCGTAAAAGCAAATACCGCGACAGTACAAAGCGGACCATGCGAACCTACCATGCCTTTGGTAATGCTCTTCGACATCGATTACGGCGCTCGATGTGTTCACCGCCTGGCAGAGGTGGCACTCGGGTTGCTGCTGATCGAGAAGTCATTCGGTGCCAAACATAGCTGGCACATGGAGAGGGAGTCTCCCGTAGTATTTCGGGGGTTGCTATCGGCTGCAATCTGCCTCGTACACAAAGTTTGATGAATTGCGGGTGGCGGTGAGCTCGATAAGACCGGTTTGCAAGACGACTGACGCTGCACGCGCGACCGTCTGATGTTTCTACAGTCACAGTGGGGAATGTGACGCTGTACTCGGTCCTACCCCATCCCTCAATATCTTCACAGTGGTGGTTCGGTGCAACCTCGTTCGATCGCGCTTCGTGTAGACAGAGATGGTGCTCCTGCTTCCATTGTGCTTCTCCCGTGTCCGCGTGGCGTGTTCAAAGGTTCCAGCTTGTCAGAGCATGCGAGCAATACTGTCAGGGCAAGCATCGATTTTCGAAGGTTTGCTTCAAAGACCGGTACGCGCCTTTCAAGTAACTCGGGGCCGGCCTCCTCAGATCTATATTGGCCGTGTTAAGACCGACTAAAGTAGCAGCAGGTTACCCGAAACACGAGGGTTTTGACACTCGGCTCGTCGATTATAATTGATAAAGCAACGTGTACTGTGGTTGCAGGTATAAGTTTTGTCAGTAGAGAAGGGTGATGTTACGATCTCTTATATCCAGCCAATGCTGACAGACCTGTGTTGAAGTCGTACCTGGACGAAGTCCAATATTGTACTAGTTTGGGTTGGTTCTTGGGGATAGAGTACAGTTTCTGGATTAGTAGAGTTTCTGCGTCTAGACAAAGTCTAATATAGCAGAAGGGGTTTAATAGCTAGCAGCAGGATTAACTAACTATAGTATTAAGGATAAGATTCTAATAACAAACTTAATTAATAAAGTAACTAAGAAGTTAAACATAAACTATAAGGGTTGTGTTCCTACATTGCTATATACTATAATAATTATAGTAGCTTACTAGGCTCACTGTAAGCTGCGTAAGCTTAAGCTTACTAAGCTTAATATAAGCTGCGTAAGCTGTCACGTGTGATCTACTAGACCTACTTAGCTTAACTGCTAAGGAGTAAGCTAGTTATATAACTAGTAATTACGCTGTGCTGTAACTGTGCTGCTTATAGTACTTTGTAGAATTATAGCGCTAGCCTGCTGTGTAATGCTAACAGCCTGTTAGCATTAGCTAAATATAAGAGATTATAACACTATTCCCCCTCTTTCTAAGATTTGTCTTAAATCTTGTTAGCTGTTCTTTATAAGCACTACCCTGCTTACTCAGTTCCTGTAGTATTATTATATTCTCTGCATCCTAAAAGTGTCTGCGTCTTAGTATTAAAATTTGTTAACACAATACTATTGTGCCTATCTCTTATAATTATTACTTTGCTGCTAGCTACAATTGTTTTATTATACCTAACGCTAACTGTTTAAAGTGCGCTAAGTGCGTATGTGCTAGACATCTGTGTGTTAACTTGTCTTAGGAGTCCTTAGACAAAACGCAGACAGAATATAAGAAGAAGGTTAAGGAGGATAAAAAACTCCTAGCAGAGGTAATTACACGTCTGCTGTAAAATAAGAAAATTCTAGCCTAAGCAAAGGATAGGGCTGCAAAGAAGGCTAAGTGCCTAGCAAACAAGTTAGAGGAGTTAGGCAAGGATATTTAGGCTAAGGAGATTAACTGCCCTGCTATAGACGCGTTAGTTAGGTATTCTCCTACTATGTAGGCTACGCTTAACTTGTTAGATACTTCTGCAAACTTTAGAACTTCCTTAGCAGTTATTAGCAATTTATAAGGTTTATAACTAGTTCCTATGTATTTTCTAATTTAGGGTATCCTAACTATTTAACTAGGTACTTATTACTGTTACCTTTGTTGCAGTATTGTATTATTTTTTTAACTTCCTACTTGTCCTAGCTATCTGCCTAGTAGTGAAAGTCCTTCTAGATTAGCGTTCTAGGGTCAGCTAGTTCTAACAGTAAAATGTAGAACACAGGATAGATCTTTACATCCTTTAGTAGCATTAGTTAGTAGTTAACTAGGCTAATTTGCTTAGAAATAAAAAACAGTCTAACCTTAACCTTGTCTAGTTTTTTTATTAGTTACTGTGTGCGTAGGTTTTTTATAAAGAGATAGACTTTATCCCCCTCCTTTAGCAGAAGTGCTGTTTTTTATTTTTTATTAATATAAGAGATGCTTTGTAACTAAGCTTTAGTAATGTTATCTAGTAATTTCTTGTGTACTTCCTTTAGTGCTTTAACTAAGGTTATTACTAATTTTGTTTAAATATTACTATCTAATAATCTAGTAAAGAGATTTAGGTGTCTCCTGTAGTTCGCAAAGAACAGCGTGTAGCCTGTTACTTCTAAAAGCTTGTTATTATATGCAATTTGTGCTATAGGCAGTAGTAAACACTAGTTATCCTGCTATTAATTGCAGTAGATCCTTAAGTACGTTTCTATTGTCTAGTTCACTGTTTTAGTCTGTCCGTCTGTCTGCAGATAGTAGGCTGTAGATAGCTTCTTCTTAGTACCTAATGCTGCTAAGAGCGTAGTCTAGTAGTTTAACGTAAAGAGCTTATCCCTATTGCTAATAATTAATTCTAGTATACTATAGTAACAGATAATCCTATCCTCAAAGACGTGTGCTAGTTGTTTAGCAGTGTAGTTGTGTCTAAAAGGTATTATTTTAGCGTATTTAGTAAATTAGTCTACTATAACAAAGATTAAGTCATAGGTATATCCTGTTACAGGATCCTTAGAGATTAGTAGCTAGGTAACAAAATCTATTATAATGTTTGTCTAGAGTGCTGTTAGAGGCTCTATTACCTGTGCTTCTCTATACTTAGTATGCGTGCTGTGCTTGTTCTGTTAACAGCTTGTGCAGTTCTTAATAAACTTGCTGACCTTGTCACACATGTTTAGAAACTTGTAATGCTGTTTAATAAGTTCTATTATTTGCGTGATACTAGGGTGTCTATAAAGCAGGTTATTATAATAACTGCTTATAACTTCTTCTTCTAATTCTTCTAGTACTTGTGCTAGTGTGTAGTGTTCTCCTTAAACTACTATTATAAGGTTAAGCTGCTAGGATAGTCCTAGTAACCTATCTAAATTTTTTCTAAGAATAGTGAATTTGTTAATTATTTTTTCGCCTGCAAGGTTATAGCATTAACTAAGCGCGTCTGCTCTGCTGTTTTCCTTTCCTAGTGTATACAGTATCTTAAACTTATATTAACCTAGTATTTCTAACTAATAAACTTGTTGTCTATTCAGAACCTTAGTAGTTGTAAAATGTACTAAGTTCTTGTAATCTGTATAGATAGTAAGTTTAGAGCAGCTTTCTGCGTAAACTCTCTAGTGCTGTAACGCATTAACAATAGCTATAAGTTCCTTATTATGCACATTATAGCATTCTTCTAGTGCTGTAAACTTTCTTAAATAGTAGGCAATTAGATGCTATTTTCTATCTTTTTCTTATGTAATGCAAGCTCCTAGTGCTAAATCTAAGGTATCTGTTTTAAGGCGCATTAGTTTGCCGCTCTTGATCGTGATTAATGTAGGTGGCTTAATATATACTTGCTTAAGCGCTTAAAAGGCGTCTTCCTATGCCTGTTCCTACTTAAACAGTGTGTCCTTCTGCATAAGTCTTATAAGCAGTAAGGCTTTTATAGAGTAGTCCTTAATAAAGCATTAGTTAAAGTTAATAAACCCTAGGAATTCCTAGATCCCTTTAACTAATTTAGGTGTTAGCTAATCTTTTACAACCTAGATCTTCTTGTTGCTTATTTTAACTCTATATCTTTCTATAACATAGCTAAGGAATTTAACTTCTTCCTTGTGCTATTCACACTTCTCTAGCTTTAGCCTAAGGTCTGCTTTTGCTAAGCAGTCTAACACTTGTCTTATATAGACCTTATATTCTTCTAGTGTCTAACTGTACACTAGGATATTGTTAAGGTATACTATCACAGTAATGTCTAGGTATTCTTATAGTACATTATTAATTAACGCCTAGCATACTGCTAGTGCATTAGTTAGCCTAAATAGCATAACTGTGTACTTAAAATAACTATAATAGGTTCTAAACGCTGTCTTCTATTCTTTGCCTTTCTTTATGCGTATAAGATTGTACGCTCTGCGTAAGTTAAGTATAGTAAAGAACTTCGCTCCTACAAGTCTATCTTGTAACTCTAATATGTTAGGCAGCAGATAATAATTCTTAACTATAATATTGTTCAACTTTTAGTAGTTAACACAAAGCCTTAGCTTGCTGTCCTTTTTTAGTATAAAGAGAATAGGAAATCCTGCCAGGGATTAGGATCTTCTAATAAATTTCTTCACAAGGTTTTCTTTAATATACTTGCGCAATATCTTAAGTTCTTGCTTAGATAGTTAGTATATAGGCCTAAAGGGTAGTTCTTTCCCTTCCTTAAGTTTAATCTTATAATCCTAAGGTTAATGCTTAGGTAGCGCTTTTGCAGATAACTCTTCTTTAAATATCTAGGCGTACTAACAGTACACATCTAGTATAGCAGGAGGTGCACTCTTAGTCTCCTTAATTGTCACAGAGGGGCTTTCTTAGTCTGCACAATTAACTACTCTTTCTTAGCGCGTCTTATATGTTAAAGAGATGTTATTAATCTCCTTCTTATCTACTAGCTCTAGCGTAGGCTGCGTAGGATAGCATGTAGTAGTACTACATCTACACCTGTTAAATTAAAGCGTTCTTTTTACCTAGTTAATATATAAGTTATGCTTCCTTAACTATAGTAGTCCTAATATAATATTGTAGGTAGCTATCCTAAGAACGTCTAGGTCTAATTCTTCCTTATAGTGTTGTACTTATAGGAGTGCACCTTAAACTTTAAGCATAACTGTCTCTTCCCTTAGTATTAGTTCTCTGTTAGCTACTTACAAGGGGTACAGGTCTATCTTATACTATAGCTTAAGTCTAGCTTGTTCTACTACTGTGCAGGATATATAGTTTCCCTAAGCACCTAAGTCTAATAATGCCTTTAACTTCACATCCCCTATAGAGACTGTAAGTTTAATAAGGTAATTAGTCTAAATAGAATTAATAGATTAATCCCTAGAGTCTGTTGTTACAATTCTAAAAAAGGCTCCTTATCTCTAAATCTATTACAGTGCTTGCTGTTGCAGTGCAAGTCACAATCTCTATTTAAGTAATACTGCTAGTGCAGATTGTAGCAACTCCTGTTAATAACAAGTTATATCTAAATAATCTTTTGCAGGTTATTAGTACCTAGAAAGTGCAACTTAGAATGCTTGTCCTATAGGTGCACTGCACACATATCCCTTTTACAGTTGTACTACTATAGCTTGCAGTTGTTCTTCTAGCTAGGAAACTAACTAGATTTTAACTTAGCGTTATAGTATACTACGCAATAGTTAAAAGGGCATGCAGTCTATAATTGCAGTCTATACCTAAAGTTTTAGAAGTCTAGGTTATACTCTAGTTGCGGGCTAATAACTATTATCAGCTTCCTATTAAAGCCTAGTTCTAAGAGATGCTTCTAATCTCTATTAGATTTCTTAATTTAATTAAGAGTAGTTTAGTTGTTCTGCGCCTACTCCTTAATCTATTTGCTGTCCTACTCTATCCTAGTCTTAAGTAGGTTATTAATTACTATAAGGGCTTACTCACAGTTATTCTAAAACTTAATTTCTACAGCAGCGTTCTCTGTTTGTGTCCCTATATTATAATACTGCTAGTAAAATAACTTTTTAATCTAGTCTTATATTACAATAGGGTTGTATTTATTAACATAACAGAATTCTTTTCTATACTTGTTATATACAAGGCTATTTTTAACAGTAACTCCTACATCTGCAGCTTCCTGTAGGGTCTGCTTAACCTACTGCTAGGTTTCTTGTTATAGAGCCCTAGCCTAGCAACGTTGTCCTTGTTGCTTAGAGCGTGTTACTATAGGCTTAAAGAATTTGTAGTGTAGTATAGGTGCGCAATTAAAGTAATCTTTAGTGTAGTCCTAGGTATTATTATATTCTAACTTAATATCCTCTAGGAGTTGTCCTATGTCTTTTATAAGACACTCTATATCTTTAGAGAGAACTTCCTATTCTTCTCTGTTATCTACATCTTTATAGGAAAGTACGTTTAACTAGCAAATAACCTTATTCTTTATTTAGCAGTCTCTAGTAAAATGTCCTAGCTTACTACAGTTATAGCAAGTTAACTTAGTTTTGTTATTTATACTTCTTTTCTTATTCTATTGCTCTGTTCCTTTATTAAGATTAGATAAGTCTATAGCAGCAGGTCTATAATATCTACTTCCTATATTGTTGTAGATGCGTTGTCCTGTGTTAGATTAATAATAACTGCTGCGCTGTTTATAGTTAATATTATTACTGCGCTACTAGTTATTGCATAGTAGCAGGCATTTGTTAGTTAAGACTACACACGCCCTAGGATTGTCTTAAAGCTCTTGCTGCAACTTGTAGAGCTTAATATTAATATTAATTGCTGTGTTAATAAGGTTGTTAAGGGTGTTAGTGCTAGCGCTAGTGCATATTAGCTTAGTCTTAACAGCTAGTTTAAGACCTTATCTAAACATAGTTATTAGGGCAGTATCGTCCTAGTTAGTGTTAGCAGATAGCTGCTAGAACTCTGCAGCGTAATTAGCAGCTAACTTAGTCTAACAAACACGCTAAATCTTATATTAAGCAATTGTAGGTTTGTTTAAGATACTAAAAACAGGCTTAATCTTTTCCTTAAATCTGTTAAAGTCTTAGACCTATTTGTCTACTTTATCTAGGGCTTCTCCTGCATTAGTCTGCTAGATAAAGGGCTTAATCTACTTAAAAGTGTTACTACGCATATAGCTAGACACAAGGGTGACTTGTTTTTTTTTAGGTACTCTCTCTCCTTAGAACATAAAGAAGAGATCCTATTACATAAGCTAGTTATTAAGCTTAGCACAGTCTCTATAATAGAGATCTAGCTTGTTAACATTGATATTAGTAGCCTTAATAGGGTCAGTTATAGTTGTGTTGTGCAAACAAGAGCTAGTAGGAGTAGCATATAATCCTAAGGTAGTACTTATCTTATAGGTGTTTAAAGTGTTAAAGTCATACCTAGACAAAGTCTAATATTGTACTAGTTTAGGTTAGTTCTTAGGGATAGAGTACAGTTTCTAGATTAGTAGAGTTTCTGCGTCTAGACAAAGTCTAATATAGTAGAAGGGGTTTAATAGCTAGTAGCAGGATTAACTAACTGTAGTATTAAGGATAAGATTCTAATAATAAACTTAATTAACAAAGTAACTAAGAAGTTAAACACAAACTATAAGGGTTGTGTTCCTATATTACTATATACTGTAATAATTATAGTGGCTTACTAGGCTTACTGTAAGCTGCGTGAGCTTAAGCTTACTGAGCTTAATATAAGCTGCGTAAGCTGTCACGTGTGATCTACTAGACCTACCTAGCTTAACTACTAAGGAGTAAGCTAGTCACGTGACTAGTAATTATGCTGTGCTGTAACTGTGCTGCTTATAGTGCTTTGTAGAATTACAGCGCTAGCCTGCTGTGCAATGCTGACAGCCTGTCAGCATTGGCTGGATATAAGAGATCGTAACAACCTGTTAGCATTGCACAGCAGGCTAGCGCTGTAATTGTACAGAAGCACTATAAGCAGCATAGTTATAGTATAGCATAATTACTAGTTATATAACTAGCTTACTCCTTAGTAGTTAAGCTAGGTAGGTCTAGTAGACTACACGTAACAGCTTCTGCAGCTTACAGTAAGCCTAGTAAGCTATTGTAATTATTATAGTATATAGTACCTAGGAACATAACCCTTGTAGTTTGTGTTTAACTTTATTAATTAAGTTTATTATTAGAATCTTATCTGTAATAGTATAGCTAGTTAATCCTATTACTAGCTATTAAACCCTCTCTACTATACTAGACTTTGTCTATAACGTGTTTCACCATCGAGCGCCGCACCCTACTAAGCGCCGCACTTCCGAAGGCACAACGCCTGCGCAACAATAACGCGTAATGTCTTAACTACAACAACCCCCTAGACCCTATACTAAAGCTAACGTGCAGCTTGTAATATATAATATCTTAAGATACTAAATTAAAAGTATCTAACGTGCTAAGAAAGTCTATAAAGTGCCTAAACAAACGCTCTAACAGCAACGTAACAGAACCTGCTCTTAATGCAACTGCAAGCTAAATTAAAAGCGCCTTACAAAGCTAGAAGAGGAGGCAGTTATACTATATATACTTAAGGAGTCTAATTATAGACTACCCTCCTTAAAGGCAGATGTACAAGATATAGCAGATAAACTGCTTAGAGAGCGCAGGGGTGTGTTATGATCTCTTATATCCAGCCAATGCTGACAGGCTGTCAGCATTGCACAGCAGGCTAGCGCTGTAATTCTACAAAGCACTACAAGCGGCACAGTTACAGCACAGCGTAATTACTAGTTACGTAACTAGCTTACTCCTTAGCAGTTAAGCCAGGTAGGTCTAGTAGATTACACGTGACAGCTCACGCAGCTCATGTTAAGCTTAGTGAGCTTAAGCTTACACAGCTTACAGTGAGCCTAGTAAGCCACTATAATTATTATAGTATATAGCAACATAGGAACACAACCCTTATAGTTTGTATTTAACTTCTTAGTTACTTTGTTAATTAAGTTTATTATTAGAATCTTATCCTTAATACTATAGTTAGTTAATCCTACTGCTAGCTATTAAACCCCTTCTGCTATATTAGACTTTGTCTAGACACAGAAACCCTACTAATCTAGAAACTGTACTCTATCCCCGAGAACTAACCCGAACTAGTACAATATTGGACTTCGTCCAGGTACGACTTCAACAGGGTGACGCTGTTAGTAAGAACTAGGTTAACAGGTTTATCTAGCATACACCTAAGGTGCGAACGCGATAGACCTGTCTGTATAATTGCTAGCAAGCTGCCTGTAAGGACCTAGCGGTTATCTAGCCCTAGTTCACTCTTGTTTAGTTAACAAAGGCAAAGTACAGTATTATAGACAAGGACATGTACAACTTTAATAAGTCTAGCTTCCTAATAGGTAAGATCTTGTTACAGCTAGTAGTAACAGGCTTAGAGAAGCCTAGGAAGTAGAAGAAACTCTAACCTAGTAATTATAAGTAGGTTACCCTAGTATAAGGTGTTAGTTTAATAGGGAAGGTTATCCTACTATTCCTTATCCTTGCTAGTAAGGTTCTAATCTCTAACTAGTTTACTAAGGACCTGCTACACAACTAAGTTATATAAGTAACCCTTACTAGCTAGACTAATAATTATCTAGCACTTACCTAGCTTAAACACTTTAACACGCATGCAAAGCCTATTAGGGTCTACTAGCTACTTATTATTAACAGCTACAAGAGCTACTACTTAGTAGAATTCTAGGATTACTCTAAAGAGAAGAAGATAATTACTCTCTATATACTAGCACACTTATTACACTTATTACAGCTACTTAACATTACCTACTTCTTACTGCTAAAGCGCCTGTATAGTAATAAGGTTTTAGCCTTAGCACGCAATTACATCTACTATATTAATAAGGAAACCTTCCTACTAGCCTTTAAAGTAATATTTAAGAAGGTGTTTACAGCAGAGAACGTTCGCGCAGGCTTTAGAGGTGCTAGGCTAGTCCTACATAACTTAGAGGTTGTGTTATTAAAGCTTAATATGCGCCTGCGCACGCTAACTCTACTATAACCTAGTAATGTCGCCTAGGAGCTAAAGACACTACGCAACACTTATAAAGTAGAGGAGCAGTTAACTCTAATTTAAAAGCAGATTTAAATCTATTAAAGGTCTCTAGCAAGTTTGTTAGATAAACAGGTTAGATAGTTAAGTAAGGGTGCTTAGCAGATAGCGCATAATATAGTGTTACTACAGGAGGAACAGGCACGCATGCAAACTGCTATTAAGGAGCTTATAAAGCGCAAGATTTATAAGCAACGCTATATACACGCAGAGGAGACCCTTATAGTTAGTAAGGTAGCTAACTTAGTTACTAAAAAGGAGGGTTAGGGTTATAGTAAGGGCAAGACACCTGCAAAGAGAGTGCGTGCAGGACAACGCTGCAGGCGTTATAGAGAAATTAGACACAACTCCTACACCTGCAAGGCAGAAATAGAGGATATAGAGGATAGCAAAGCTTCTAAATAATATTATTATATTATTATAGCTAACGTGTTTCATAAGTGAGCGCCCCACCCAAGTGAGCGCCCCACGAACACTGCTGACACGACAGCGCAACGCTATATCGCAATATAGCAATAATAAATTGTAACTTGCAGAGTTAGATAATATTATTTAGAAGCTTTGCTATTATCTGTGTCCTCTACTTCTACTTTGCAAGTGTGAGAGTTGTGTCTAATCTTACTACAACGCCTGCAGTGTTGTTCTCTACGCACCCTCTTTGCAGGTGTCTTGCCCTTACTATAACTCCTACCCTCCTTTCTAGCAACTAAGTTAGCTACTTTGCTAACTGTAAGGGTCTCCTCTGTGCGTATATAGTGTTACTTCTAGGTCTTGCGCTTTATAGCTGCTTCTACAGCGTCTTAAAGGCAGCCTATTTCCTCCTGTACTAAGACTATATTATAAGCTATCTACTAAGCGCCCTTTGTTAACTGTCTAACCTGCTTGTCTAAGGAACTTGCTAGAGACCCTTAATAAATTTAAATTTACTTTTAAATTAGAGTTAACTGCTCCTCTACTTTGTAAGCGTTGCGTAGTGTCTTCAGCTCCTAGGCAATATTGCTAGGTTTTAGTAGCGTTAGCGTGTGTAGGCGTATATTAAGCTTTAATAGCACAACCTCTAGGTTGTGTAGGACTAGCCTAGCACCTCTAAAGCCTGCGCAGATATTCTCTGCAGTAAACACCTTACTAAAAGTTGCTTTAAAGGCTAGCAGGAAGGTTTCCTTATTAATATAGTAGATGCAACTGCGTGCTAAGGCTAAGATCTTGTTGCTATACACGCGCTTTAGCAGCAAGAAGCAGGCAACGTTAAGTAGCTGCAACAGGTGTAATAAGTGCAGGGGTATACAGAGAGTAATTATCTTCTTCTCTCTGTAGAAATCCTAGAAATCTACTAAGCAGTAGCTCTTATAGCTGTTAATAATAAGTAGCCTGTAGACCCTAACAGGCTCTGCATGCGTATTAAAGTAATAAAGCTAGGCAAGTGCTAGATTATTATTAGTCTAGCTAGTAGGACTAATATTAATAACCTAGTCTTGTAGGAGGTCCTTAGTAAACTAGTTAGAGATAAGAACCTTACCTGCTAGGATAAGGAACAGTAGGATAACCTTCCCTGTTAACCTAACGCCTTATACTAGGGTAGCCTACTTGTAATTACTAGGTTAGAGTTTCTTCTACTTCCTAGGCTTCTCTAAGCCTGTTACTACTAGTTATAATAAGATCTTGCCTATTAGAAAGCTAGACTTATTAAAGTTGTATATATCCTTGTCTGCAATACTGTATTTTGCCTTTGTAGACTAAACAAGTGTGAACTAGGGCTAGATAACTGCTAGGTCCTTGCAGGCAGCTTGCTGGCGATTATATAGTTAGGTCTATTGCGTCTATAGATCTGCTGTGCGCTTTATAAAGTTGTTAACCTAGTTCTTGCTAACAGGCTTTGCGCTACGCTCTCTTAGCAGTTTATCTGCTATATCTTGTATATCTGCCTTTAAGGAGGGTAGTCCCTAATTAGACTCCTTAAGTATATATAGTATAACTACCTCCTCTTCTAGTTTTATAAGGTGTTTTGCTAGCAGCTTGCAGTCGCGTTAGGGGAGTATATTTGCGCGTTGCTGCTGTATTGTATACTAAGGCACGTTGTAGAGTAATTTAGCGTGTTGCAGGGTTTTAATCTGCTAAGTTTAAATGTTAGAGATAGTAAGCTGCATGTTAGCTTCTAAGTAGGTTTTCTTAAGGTGTTGTTGTTAAGACATTATGCGTTGTTGCTGCGCTGTCGTGTTAGCAGTGTTCGTGGGGCGCTCACTTGGGTGGGGCGCTCACTTGTGAAACACGTTATAACTTAATTGCATAGTATTAAGAAACAGCGCTGCGCAGGCGTTATGCCTTCAAAAGTGCGGCGCTCAGTGGGGTGCGGCGCTCGATGGTGAAACACGTTACGCAGAATCTCTACTAATCTAGAGACTGTACTCTATCCCTAAGAACTTACCTAAACTAGTACAATCTTGGACTTTGTCTAAGGTACAACTTCAATAATAGGTTTATAGATAACTACTACAGCACCTAGGAGTAATATAGTTACTAGTAAGTATAACGTGTTTCACCATCGAGCGCCGCACCCTACTATGCGCTGCACTTCTAAAGGCACAACGCCTGCGCAATAACAACGTATAATATCTTAACTACAACAACCCTCTAGACCTCATACTAAAGCTAATATACAGCTTATAATATATAATATCTTAAGATACTAAATTAAAAGTCTCTAATTGTGACGAGCTTGCGAGACTATACTCAGGTGATCGATAGATTGATCAGTGTCTTTTCTACGTAGTATCTAAGGTTCAGTTTATATACAAAGGG
>SWKW01000089.1:0-131717 GCA_011058865.1 Didymella keratinophila | reverse complement strand
CCCCCCCCTGTGGAACCCCCCCTCTCTCCCCGTCCCCCCCCCCCCCCCCCCGCCTTCTCCAAGATAACGAGCTCAGGTAAGTTGAAGTCCAGTGAGTAGTGAAGATAGGCGACACGCCGAAGGCACGTAGTCATCGCGGTTGTTGTTGGCCGAAATGCTGTAGGCATTAAGGATTCATGAGACCATATTTAGGATGGGGAACTTGTAAGGCTCACGGTTCGTCTTGTATAAGAGAATACAACTTGCTTCTTGACATCTTCTTTCCATCACTACAAAACAGAAACTACGGCCTCCATCATACAAAATGCCTGAAGTATACGCAGCACCTCCGGACTTTGCCTTTCCCCGTAACTTCAAGGGTTACGGAGAGAAAGGCCTGGAGGAACTCAAGTGGCCGAACGGTGCTAAGATCGCAGTTTCTTTCGTTATCAACTATGAGGAAGTGAATCAATCACCAAAAACGAAGATAAGTTAGCACACAACTCAGCATGTGACATCTAGGGCGGTGAACGCTCTGTCATGAAAGGAGACGGTGTCTCGGAAATCAATCTTCGCGAGTACCCTGCTCAGCACAGAATCAACGAGCGTGACTACAGCGGCAAGTCTGAGTTCGAGTACGGATCACGTCGCGGCTGGTGGCAAATCTTTAAGCTCTTCAACGATTACAAGATGAAGTTCACACTGTATGCCGTTGGTTCAGCGGTCGAAGAGCAGCCTGAAGTCGTATCTCGATGCGTTGAGGAAGGGCATGATGTTGCATCACATGCATACCGCTGGATTGACCATGCCAACCTTTCGGTCGAGGCCGAGAAGCAACACGTCCGGGACGGCATTACAGCGCTGAAGAAGCTCACCGGATATGCACCCAAGGGCTGGTACTACGGGCGACCTTCGCCTCAGAGCAGAGCATTGATCCCTCTCGTCTACGAAGAGATGGGTGAAAAGCTCCTCTGGGCCAGTGACACCTACGCTGATGATATTCCTTACTGGACCGACCTTCCACAAGAGCGTGGCAACGCCAACCCCAAGGGCTGTCTCATGGTCCCCTACAGCTACGATTGCAACGACTTCAAGTTCCACACGCAAGGCACCGGTTTTCGCAGCCCGGGTGGCTTCTACGAGCACATCAAGAATGACTTCGATGTGCTGTATGAGGAGGGCGAGGATGGCGCTCCTAAGATGATGACTATTGGACTACATCGCCGCATCATCGGTCGTCCGGGTCGTTTCAAGGCTCTGCAGGACTTTGTCAAGTACATCTCGGAAAAGGAGGGTGTTTGGGTTGCAACCAGAACAGAGATCGCGGAGTCATTCAGGGAACAGTTCCCATACAAGAAGGGTGAGCTAGCATAGTCGTCCTGATGAAACAAACTTTCCACTCTATAGATAAGAGCAACGAAACCTATAAGTGATTACAATGTCCGCAGCTCTAATTTGAACGACTCAACAAGTCCAGGGCTGCCGAAGAATTTTTTCTTTGGTCAAAGATCTGTTCTCTATTTGATAGGCCATGCTGCATCCAAGGCTTGACCTTGGGAATAGTCAATATCTCACCGTTCAAATCCAGCATCTAGTAACGAAGAAGAACTAGCGCAGTCTTGATAGGATCACGAAGAAGGCGTGAGTATTTGTTGTTGTTGCAGGTTTGGATGACTGCGTGCATCGCAGTACTTGTCCTATGCGTATAAAGATGATGCCCATTGGCCTCTTTTATCTATACCCAGAAAGACTCCATTGATCGTGCTGCATCGTTGCAAAGTTACCCATATGCAATGCCGCGTCTTGAACAGGGTCTGTGCCGTACACTGCCGAGCCCGATTGGTTCCAGTCGGCGTCGAAGGCCACTTGCCCGATGGTATCCAGTCCAGAGGCTGACATCCCTTCTTCAGTTACTATCTCATTCCACATTCTCCATCCTTGCCACCCACCCGGTGCCTCTTCGTCCACTTCCATAAAGGCTTCCTTGACCGCATCAGTCACGAAATGTGACATGGTAGGTCGGCTTGCTTGCGTTGATTCGAATGGTGCAGATACAGGGCTTTCGTGGGTCAAGTCGGTTGTCTGAATCGAGGGCTTAGATTGTGCTTCGACGTTCAGGTGGAGTGATAGAGGGCTCCTTGCAGTTGATACCAAGTCCGCTTGTTTCATCGTGAGCTTAAATAGGCTCTGCGACAAGGCATCGAATATGTCGCGGTACTTTACAGCCCCGGGCCATTTCTCGCCGAAGATGGTCAAGATCTGCGAGCAGCTTTGCATTGCTTCGATGACCTCGTATGAGAAAAGCTTGCGATCTCGCCAGATGCAATATACGAGCGTCAGGCCAGCTACGAAGCACGAATGTAAGGATATCATGGTGTACGTCAAAGTGTTGTTCTGGCTCAAGCGCTTGTAAGCATTACAAACGCTGGCAGCAGAACGGGCACAAGTGATGAAGCGTTCGTCAGAAGTTTCGAGAACCGGGAGAAATATCGTGAAGAGAAATAGAACAGCCTTGTGGTATTGCCTGTCAAGGAATTAGCTTCGTATGTGCAATTGTCATTCGAAAGAGTCCTTACACGCCATAGAAGTCGCGTGCATCCAGATACGCACTTTCGGGATCGTACATCCATGTACTCTTACTGTCGTTTTTCGGTGTCTGAGGAAACGTCCTAATCCAGTCATCAAGATCTGCTCTGATTTTGGTCATCTTCTGGTCGAGTCTGGCTCGCTCGTCGGGCAAGCACCGCACTACGTCCTTGTCGACCCGGAAGACGGTCTTGTGAATCCGTGACTGGATCTGATCCAGTCTGATGATGTGAATGAACGGTTGTACGTTTGACCATTGGCCTTTATGAGGATCATACTTATTGCGGTGGGTCAAAGTCCAGTAGTCCGGACTAGCGTTCGGAAGCTGCGAGATGATTAGCAACACTCCTGCCAGATGTTCGTTAACCGCACCTCTACGTTTATGTCCCGATCTGCAATTGCAAAGGCTCTACCGAGTACGATGCTTGTCACTCGATCGAGACAATAACATGCCCAAAATGCTCGACGCCGAATCTCGGCATCCCGGCGTTGCGCAGGGGAGCCATACTGGCTTCTCCTTCTATGGAGACCCATCTCGATACAAACGCAGGTAGCGTATCGAATCTGTGCCCACGCTCCGGCGTCATATGGAGATCTTTGGCCATGGACGCCTAGCAGAATCAGATACTGCACAGTCGCAAGGTCATGCTGTTTCAAGATATGTTCCATGGGCTCGGTTGCTGCAGTAAGCTGAGCCTAGTCGAGGTTAACAATGCAACACACAGTGTTCAGGTAGCGCCTGCCTCGTCATCGACACCATAAGGCCTCTTCGTAACAGCCAAGAATCGAGCTGTGATAGCATAGATGAGATGCAATATGCTACGTTCTGCAATTGACAGCGCGCCAGGCAAGTACTGCCGTTCGAATATCCCCTCGTAGACTGCCTGATCTAGCAATGGCCAACGAGGGTGAATCCTCTCGAAGAAGAAGTCGAACAAAGTACGGGCTTACGCCTCAGTTGGTAGGGCATTTATAGAAGCGCTTGATGCGAACTCTGTAGGCTGAGTAGATGGTGTTGGAGTTAGTGGAGCTTGGTGATCTTGACCAGTTGCTGCTAGATCAGATGGTCGACAGCCTGAGCCTCGATAGATGGATGACTGAATGACTCGAGCTATGGTGGCTCCAGAACTTGACCCAACATAGTACGGTTCATGATCAGTGTCGGTGGTGCCAGAGGCGCATAGAGAAAGGTAAGCCACGCCATTGACTAATGAGTTCCCATCGTCGAGGTCGAACTCGTCTGAAAGTGATCCTGCTAGAGACTCGCGGCACGATCCACGTCGAGCTTGATGAGTCGAGATACTTGTCACTGCAGACTCGTGGTGGTCATGCTGAGTACCTCCAGAGGTACTGTTGAAGTGATCTTGGGCATGATCAGGAAGACGAGCTTCGAGGAACGCAATGCGCTCTTCCAAGGCATTGATGTAGCTGCCATTTGTCAGACTGTGTACGATGATATATCGAATGCAACCCACAGTGATTTACCTCCAGGGTACTGAGGTCGAGCAATCCTCTCGTAAGTGCAAGCTTCTTTCGCCCTTACACAAGCTTGGCAGCTAGGGTGCCCACCATCACACTGTGAGCAGATTCATTAGTATCATGTACGTTTCTCGGAGCGTCCTAGTCGCTGCTTGTGACAAACTCACCCTTTGCTTCCGGCGTTTGCATCTTTTGCAGGCCAGCGTGATACGGGACTTCCGACTGGCTGTCCTCCGATGATGAACGCTGCTAGTATTCGGAGCTCCCGTTGTGACTACCGGCGTCTCGGGATTTGTACGAGTTGACGCTTCGTGCACTTGCGTCGAACTTCGCTGGCTATCGTTCTCCAGTTGCAGCATGATGATTTTGATGAGAGTATATAACTTGTCAGGTGCAACGTCGCCGCAGAGCTAGGCCATTGCTTGCAGATCATGGCTGCAGGGCTGCGTTCCACGGGGACGACTTCGGCAGCTGGCACCCGACATGGCACGGTTCTCCGACTGACGTGGATCTTGGAGCCGTGCTTGGCCAATGGTTTCGGTAAGACGGGAGGATGAGCATGGAGATGTCGTTCGCGACAGGCATGAAAGTGGGGATGTCTGGCCCGGGCTTGGCGTGCCGCTATATTGTTATCTTCAGAGGGGCAGGGATTTGTTATCTACACCACACCACCGCTAACGAGCATCAAAGATGACTCTTCTTATCGTCCATGATGTTCGGAATTACAAGCTACGACCAGCCACTTGGTTTTGCGACCCTTCGAGCATCCAAAGAAGCATGGCACGTCGGTTGAAAACGCGCCGATGAGGCTACACGGAGGCACTTGGTGATCTGGTCCACACGTGTGATGTGCGATATGAGATACTCAATCTGGAGGTTTGAATCATGGACCTATCGAGAGACATATGAATGGCCAGAGACCTGAAATCAAACTAGATAGTACTCCACTGAGGCATTCACGTCGACAATTGCTCCTTTGCTGCTATGGGTCGTGTCACACTCCCTTCGAAGCAAGAGATCGCAGCACCGTTCATATCAACGGCCGCGTTCGTCGACTTCATCCGATCGCCGCAAGACAATGAGGGTCAGGTTACCGTAGGCAACGCGAGATGGTCCAACAAAGATCTCGAGCCAACACCAGAGAAAGACAGGACGTGGACATGGTAAGCAACCACGAAGGTCGCTTCTAGCTCAATTGCCAATGATCGTAGGTATAACCTCCCGTTGTACTGGTTCTCCAATCAGTTCTCCTTGGTTGGCTGGAACACTGGCTCTGCTCTGGTTACTGTTGGTCTGGTAAGCTTCTTTCAAGATGCCATGAGACAGGGATGCAGGCTCACAGATCACAGACATGGCAGCAATCGTTCGTATCAGCATGCATTTGATCATTTCTCGCAGCTGTTGTGGTCGTGCTTATGGCTCGTCCGGGTGTCAAGTATCACATTGGATTGTAAGGCTTTCCTTGCCATCAGCAAGTATTGTGGCTAACAGTGTATAGTCCGGTCCTTGTACGCTCAGTGATGGGAATGTACGGCGGATACTTTTTCGTCTTCATCCGAGCCATCGTATGCATCATCTGGTACGGTATCCAGACCTTCTACGCCGGTAACATACTCTCGGTGATGCTGCGCTGCATCTTCGGTAGCTCCTGGGAGAACTTTCCCAACGCACTTCCTGCCGGTGCAAATGTTACCTCAAAGCAGCTACTGACATTCTTCATGGCGTGGCTCATGGAGTTCCCATTCGTAAGTATTCCGCTTTCGATCAATTGCTGGCTTGCTAGAGCGTCGCTGACCACTTACAGATGTGAGTCCATCCCAAAAACATTCACTGCATCTTCACAGTCAAGGGTGTCGTCATGCCTGTCGCTGCTTTCGCAGTTTTTGGCTGGTGCATGGCGAACGGAGGCGGACTCGGCTCGATGAGTCTTGCGTCAGCAGGTCAATTCTCGACGACACCACTGGGCTGGAGCATCATGGCCGGTATCAACACAATTTTCGGCTCTCTCTCGCCCATGCTGGTCAACCAGCCTGATCTTGCTCGCTACTACAATAAATCTCGCGACGCTGGTCCAATCCAAGGTGTCAGCGTCTTCGTTGCCTCGATCATCGTCTTCTTTCTCGGTATGGCGTCAACTACCTCGATTCAGGCAAAGTGGGGTGAAGCTTACTGGAACGTCTGGGATCTCTTCGAGGCCGTCCTTGACCACCAATTCAACTCTGGAGCACGCGCTGGTATCTTCTTCGCTGCTCTTGCGTTCTACCTCGGCATCTTTGCGACCAACTTCGGCGCCAACTCGATTCCCTTCGGCTCTGACATGACTGGTCTGTTCCCAAAATGGCTGACTATCCGCCGGGGTCAGGTCCTGTGCGCGGTTCTTGGGGTTGCCGTTCAGCCCTGGCAACTCATGGCTAACGCAACCACCTTTCTCAGGTAAGTCGTCGAGAGGCATAGTTGATGGACTAGACTGACTTTTCTGTAGCTTTCTCGGCTCGTACAGTATCTTCATGGCGCCTCTGTGCGCTGTCATCATCGTCGACTACTTCATCGCGCGCAGGGGCAATGTCCACGTTTCGTCCTGCTATGTCGGCAACAAGAGCGGCCTGTACTGGTTTTGGTCTGGAGTCAATTGGCTCGGTGCTGCAGCATGGCTATTCGGAACCACTATGGGCATCCCGGGTCTGATCGGCCAGTACCAACCGCAGATCATCAGCAACGCGGCGAAGTACATGTACATAATGGGCTGGATCCTGACGTTCTTTACATCCGCCGTCATTTACTACATCATGACCATAATCGTCAAACCGCGGGTCTTCCCTGCCGGATTCGAGACCACTCCGCTCAAATGGGAATGGCTTGCAAACGATGGTCGAGAGGGATTCTTCGATGGCAAGAGGGAAGGCGGAGAACTCTACTGTCCTTCCACCCCACCAACGACGGATATTGAGGAGGTTGATGTCGGCGAAAAGCCAGGCAAAGCATCCTATTAGGGCGATTCTGGTCTCTGTCACACGAGCTGATGCTCAAAGTTGACATATGTGTCATGCCTGGCTTTACCTAGATAGACTGTAATACTGCTTGAAGACCATCGTAATACTTCATTCTGCCAGATCATGTGTGTTATGCAGATGCCAGCTTACGTTCGTGATTGACTATATGCTGTGTGACTTAACGTTTTGAGATGCACTGTGCCAGGCATGTTTCATCAAGTCTTAGTGTTGAAGAGGTCAGTGGGGTTGTACAATTAGAAAAAGGATACATGAATTTTTGTTGAAATGAACAAATTTTATTGCATCTATGTATGAGTGACTTCGACTGCCAGCGCATGTCTATGTCGCCCGTTCGATTTTCTATAGTCATGGAAAAGATCTCCCGCTATCACAACGAAGACTTAGTTTCGCGATCATCGACGTAAATTCCCTTCTCTGCAGTGGAGAGCTTGTCTGTCTCGGTGTCCTGACCATCGATGATATGTGATGGAAGCGCATCCTCCACACCGTCCGTTGTTTCTTGGTTGCTGTTGACCGTTGGCTTTGGGGCTTTGAGGCTAGTGTTGCCAACCCAGCAGGTCAGGATCAAGCTCAATCCCGAGCAAACTGTGAAGAACACAAAAATGTAATGTAGTCCTCGCATGTACACGTTCAGAATGTGGTCTTGCTGGTTTTGTGTAAGGTCTAAGTTGTCGAGAGCATACGTGGAGGATGTGAACTCGGACAACAAGCTGTTCGACACGTAGCTTTCGGCAACCAGACCCTCACGAAGCGTGTTCGAGAGTATCACGCCAGAGACGACAAGGCCAAACGAACCACCAATGGTGCGACTGAAGTTGCGTAACCCTGTTGTGACCGCTCGGTCTTCGGTGCGGCTGTTGGCATATATGCCTACAAGTGTCGGTTGCAGGGTCAGACCAATGCCAGCGCCTTCTACGATGAGTGCGGGAACCAGGAGGCCCAGACCTGTGGTGCGGCTGAACATCAAGGTAAGACCATTTCCAATCGTGCAGAGTGCGAAACCGAGTAGGATGCAGTGCATGTAGCTACCTATCCGTGTCATGTACTGTCCACTCGCAATAGACGCACAGGATGAAGTGACCACAACCGGAAGTATCATGGCGCCTGATACCAGTAGAGAATATCGGAGAATGGACTGGAAATAGATCGGTAGGTAGAAGAAGTTGCCGAAATAAGCCAGGCCAGTAAGAAAAGCTTGCAGATAAAGGGCCCAACAATGTGGGGCACGATATAGTCGCAGAGGCATGATGGGCAGAGGTGCAAGTTTCCACTCGTAGAGTACGAATAAGATCATGAGGACCACGCCGACTACGGTCGCGCTGATGAAGAATGCTGATGACCAGGCGTATGTGACTCCGCCGCCAGAGAGAGGGACAAGAAGCAAGAGCGTCGACGCAATGTTCAGCGCTATACCGCCATAGTCGATCTTCTTCATGTTCTCCATGATATTACTGGACACGTGCTTCAATGGTAGGAAAAACAAGAGCACGAGTGTGGTCGGAACTATCATGATGGGAATCATCCAGAACTCCCATCTCCACGATCCGCCTTCGACGACAGCACCTCCAAGGAATGGACCGATACCGTTGCCGAGAGCAATGACAGCACCGAGCCAACCTAGACGTTGAGGTTAGTCACATCGTCATTACACAATACGGTTCGGTTTGACCCACCTTGGTGTTTTCCACGATTTTGCAATGTTGTGATGTCGCTCACAATGATCATGACAAGGCTGTTGATGCCTCCACCACCGATGCCTGCAATAGCACGAAGCACAAACAACTGCTCTGCAGTCTGCGCAGATCCGCAGCCCAGGTCACCCATTGCCAGGAGGAAAAGGCAGACGAGCAATAGACCCTTTCGACCGAAGATGTCGGATAATCTCCCGTTGATCAGCTGAAACGCTGTAGAAGCGATCAGAAAAGAAGTGCCAATCCATGACGTCGCAGCTCCTGTATTGAGGTCTCCGGCTATAGCAGGTGTTGCTGTCGACACGCTCGTCTGGTCGATGAAGGATACAAAGAGACACACAGACAATGTCGGTATCGCTATTCGAAGCTGTCTTGCGGTCATGGTGTTGCGCTGACCGCTGATGGAGTGCGCATCACTTGCATCGTCGTCGTCATTGTGGAAGCTTGCATGCGTCGCCAGCATCGATGCTGGGCGGTCAAAGTTCGTGGCAGAGATCGTCACGTCATGCGCGTCTTGACTTTGAGGTGTCTCATCATGCTCTTTCTTCTCCTCGTAATCCAACATAGAGTTTGACATGCTTCGACGAAAGGGCTGGTAGGTCACCGATGTGGCTGAAGGAAATCATGAAGAGTGTCGAAGAACAGCCTGGATTCAAAACAAAGTTTACTTGTGGAATTGTCAACCAGATGTGCGAAAACGGCTTGCAAAGCGGACTGTGGAGAAGCTATCCCCACTGTACAGCAATCCATTACTTCGCTCATCGATAAGGCAGCTTGCGCAATGGCGATGGAGACGGCAGTGCGGGCTGCGATGCATCCGTTGACAGCAAAAAGATGGTAAATCCACGGTGGGATTAAGGACGGAAGATGGCAGCCGCAGTTGGGAGGCGGGAGTGGAGCCATCCCTCATTCGCGTCTTGGCATTCAGCCATGAGGAAGCAGCGTCCCGCATCGGCTGGTTTTGAGCCGATGCGGGACGCTGCTTTGCGGTTCCGCTGCTCTCATGTCGAGAGTCAGCAACAACACATAGCACCAATTGACACCACACGCGAACACTACTATCGCAATGATAAAGAATCCGACAGAGGGCGTCGGTCTCGCGGCTCCAGGGAAGCTCCTTGCCGCTCTCAGGGACTCCACTATGGAAACCCGATGATATACATCAGGCCTCTGACCAGGCCTGAACGCTCAACAGAGCTCTTCACTCACTACAATCAATCGACTCTGCGCCGCATTGCCACTTGATCCTGTCAGCACCTTTCCTCTGAATAAATCCATGATTCTCCAGGATGTCACGACTTTTCCAGCCTCTGACACTTGGAACCACCAAGCTAGGCCACCGGGTCGCAATGGCTCCATTGACTCGGTATCGCATGGACGATGACTGGAACGCGACAGCTCTGAGTTAAGGTATTTCCATGGAATATGCAGGCAGCAAGGTCATCCGTTTGACTGACACAGCTTTTAGAGTACTATGAGCAAAGAGCATGTGTTTCCGGCACGCTCATCATCAGCGAGGCTACGTTCATCTCCAGAAGTGCCGCTAGTTGCCACAATGCGCCTGGCATCTGGTCAGATTTGCAGGTTGCAGCTTGGAAGGAGGTTACGGACGCCGTTCACGCAAAAGGCTGCGTCATCTTGTGCCAGCTTTGGCACGAAGGGCGAGCCGCTCATCTAAATGTTCTGGAATCGTAAGGGTTCAGGCTCCTATCTTCCAGCGCTGTACCCATCAGTCCACAAGACCAAACGCCAGCCGCCATGACAGAGGATGAGATATTGCAAACCATCGCTGACTACGCAGCGGCGGCGAAGAACGCGATTACTGCAGGGTTCGACGGTGTCGAGATACATGGCGCTAATGGCTACCTACCAGACCAGTTCCTACAGACGACCTGCAATAAGCACGCAGACAGTTGGGGAGGAAGCCTAGAAAACCGAACATGATTTCACATGGAAGTGACCAGGGCGGTCGCTGCTGCTGTTGGCGCCAACAGAACGGCAATGCGCCTGAGTCCTTACAGCAATTTCAACGGCATGCTCATGGACGAGCCAGAACCGACATTTGCGTACCTCCCAGCTCAAATGAAGCCTCTCAGTCTCGCGTATCTCCATTTGATCGAAGCAAGGATTAAAGGCAACGATGACGCTGAGTGCGGAGGCCAGAAAAATGTCTTGTGGATGGTGAAGCAGTGGGATAATGCAAGTCCAGTCGTTCTGGCTGGAGGTTTCAAGCCTTTGTCTGCTAGGCAAACCGTCGGCGACGCATACGAAAAGCATAACGTGATCATTGCGTTTGGTCGGTACTTCGTTTCCAATCCCGATCTTGTATTTCGTGTCAGGGAAGGAGTGCCACTGACTGGGTACGATCGTTCGGTGTTCTATACCCCGAAGCTACCGAAGGGATACATCGACTATCCTCACTGTCAGCAGTATCTACAAGCAGCAGCACCAGCATGAATCTTGATGAGTTTAAGTCGACTAGCTACCCTCTTCTATGTGCACATCATCTCACCACTGAACGAGGAACGGTCTTGCCTCGGTGAAGTCGAAGACTTGCTTTCAGAGTAATGCAACAATGCCACACGCTCCGCGCGAGACCTTTCGATATGACCCAGCAAAAGACGAAATCATGTGCAACTTCTCGTTATCTATCCTGTGCCGCTTACTGCCATCGCTCAGATACGACGCTCTAGATCAAGTCCGAGATGCTGACCACAGGCGCTCGATCTCAATCGCCCAGAGCTAGGCGGCGGGGCTTATCGAAGGGGGGCCTCGGTGACTCGGTGTCTGCGTCTGCGTCTGTTGTCGGATGAAATACACGATACTGCGTCAATGGCTGTAGTTCGGTTAACACGCCCAGTAAAGATCAGTACACACAGGTGGCAGCCTCACAACGGAGTGGACAGCACCGTCAGGATCATGAAGATCGCACCCACAGAAGTCGACGATCACCACCGACAGACGGGCTGCAGCATGCAGCACATCCCGCGGAGCTTCCTTACAAGCAACCAGGACGGCAGCGATGTAACAGAGTGACTGGCGGTGGACATAAGCAGGACAAGCCACTTACACTAACTTACACAAAGGTGCATGCCCAGCTTGCCATATGGAAAGCTTGTGCTGCGCCCCCGGAAAGGTCTAACCGAGTGCCTGTGCCAATACCCAACGTCCCGGCTTCTGTGCACCGAATCACAAGCAATGCCCATACTGGGGATCGAACGATATTACGACCTTTCAGCCGTGTTCCAATCGTGTTGGTATCCCCAATCGACGAAGCATGGCATTCCTTCAAGGCCGTCGATGATAGTGGCGCACTGATCAACCGCTCTTAAGCGCTCTGCTGCACGCAGCGTGTGAACGTACTGAGTGTCAGGGACGGCCGCTACACATCAGCCACCAGTTTCCCAAGACAAAGCCAGTCGCAGCACTTATCATCCAAACGTAATAGGTAATGGAGGTTGCGACCGACGCAAATGGTTCGTGGAGGATCCGCAAATTTTGACACTACCACGGCGCGTCTATTCAACCACATGGAGCTACTGTCGCAGGTCGCCGCGCCCATGGACGACAAAATATGCTGTTGACTAGCCGGAGCGGGGTGCGGACGCTTTGGAGATGGTCGAAACTCGATCGAAGGTGTGTGTTCTACGACTAGCCCTACGCCGTTAGCTCCCCCGAGGTAAGCATTCTGGCCAGCGCCACGGCTTGTTTTGGCGCGCCGTTTTAGGAAGGAGCAAGAAAATACGGGCGGAGCGTAATGATGCCAAGACACCTGTCGCGCATCCTTCAAGGTTGCGTTATTGCTGCGTTGGGGATGCTGATGGCTGTTCGCAGGTGGGAGATGTCCGTGGAATGCAGACTGCGATGGTTTGCGGACGAAAGAGAAGGCAGAGGCAGCAGTGCGCGACCTTGAAAACGATCTTCACTGCTCTTGGCAGTACAAAGCTTTCCAAGACCTCTCGTCCGCTGCTTGGTGGGTCTTGTCGGTGCCCTTGATGTATCTTACCGAGGCTTGTGCATCGACTCGCTCCTGGGCGGTGATTGGCGTGCGCGGAGGAGGTTGCAGCAGTTATCGCGCACGCGCCTGGGTGAATTGGGGAAAATGAATGGCGGTGGCAAGGCAATTGACAATGTAGACCTGCCGTATCAAAGCTAGGTTACGGTGTTTATCTGTTACCATTACGACCTCCTTCCTGATCGGCCGTACTCAGGCGGCCAGTCCGGGCACACGACACACGAGCTACCATTGCGTGCTTTCACTTCAAATACCCATAAACCAGGGCTCCCCAAAGATCTTCTCTTCAGGTCGCTCCCCACTACACCACCCCACCTCACCAAGTCTACTCAGTAGCACAACCATCATCATGCCTGTTGGTGACAACGATGCCGTCGTAAGTCCTACAACGTCATATACCCTCACGTGCTTTTACTGACACTCATTCAGACAGCCGTCGGCTTGGACCCGGCTCTTGTCGATGCCTCTGGTGATCCTCAGCGCAAGAACCCTGCTCTCCACAACAATGAGGCACCGCCTTTCCTCTTCTCTGAGGGCAAGGCTACCCTCCAGGAGAGCTACCTAGACGACAGCGACAGCCTTCCCACCGAGGAGGAGCTCGCTACGCTCGAGCGCGTCGGTGCTGGCATCCCTTGGAGAATCTACACCATCGCATTCGTCGAACTTGTTGAGCGTATGTCATACTACGGATGTGTCCAGGTCTACTCCAACTTTATCGCTAAGCCCAGGCTCACGCCCACTGGTATGGCTGTGGATCCCAGTGATGAGGATGCTCAGCCTGGTGCTCTCGGTCTTGGAAAGCAGGTCGCTTTCTCCCTTACCACCTTCAACGCTTTCTGGGTTTACTGCTGCCCTCTTCTCGGAGCTTGGATCGCTGATACCTACCTCGGACGTTACAAGACTATCCTCTACTCAGTCATCATCGCTGAGATCGGTCACATCATCCTTGTCGTTTCTGCTATCCCCTCGGTTATGGACAGCCCCAAGGGCGGTCTTGCTTGCTTCATCATCGGTCTTCTCGTCATGGGTCTTGGAACTGGTACCTTCAAGCCCAACATTTCGCCTCTGATTGTTGAGCAGCTCGAGACCGATAAACTCCAGGTTGTCGAGCGTAACGGCAAGCGCGTCATCATCGACCCCGCCATCACTGTCACCCGTGTCTACAACTACTTCTACCTGTTCATCAACATCGGTGCTCTGGCTGGTCAGCTTGGCATGGTCTACGCCGAACGCTACGTTGGCTTCTACCTGTCCTACCTGATCCCCACCGTTTTCTTCCTGCTCGCTCTTCCCGTCCTAATTGTCTGCAAGAAGCACTACATCCTCCGTCCCCCGAGCGGTAGCGTCATGGGACCTGCTTTCAAGCTCCTTGCTAAGGCTCTCGGCACGAGGAACCTGAAGAACTGGAACGACGGCAAGATGTGGGAGTCGATCAGGCCCTCTGCTCTCGGCGCCAACAAGCCCTCTTGGTACAACTTCGACGACGCCTGGGTTGATGAGGTCGCCCGTGGTTTCCGTGCTTGCGGTGTCTTCTTCTGGGTTCCTATCTTCTGGCTCGCTTACCGCCAGATGGACTCCAACTTGACTCAGATGTGCTCTACCATGGCTCTGCACGGTGTTCCTAACGATCTATTGGCCAACTTGGACCCTATCTCCATCATCATCCTCGTACCGAGTAAGTCTCATCCTCGATCGAATTGACATTACCTTGCTGACTTATTGGTAGTCCTTGACACCGTCGTTTACCCCTTCTTCCGCAGGAGAGGAATCAGGTTCACTCCCCTGAAGAAGATCTGCGCTGGTTTCATCGTCGCTTCTTTCTCCATGGTCTGGGCCTCCGTCCTCCAGTACTACGTCTACAAGACCTCTGGGTTCTACAACATGACCGCTGCCGAGATCGACGAGAATGGCTACAAGTCGCCTATCAACGTTTGGGCCGTCACTGGTGTCTACATCCTGATCGCCATGTCCGAGATTTTCGCCTCCGTCACAACCCTCGAGTACGCTTTCACCAAGGCCCCCAAGAACATGAGGTCTTTGGTCATGGCTGTCCAGCTCTTCACCACAGCCTTCTCTGCTGCTCTTGCCCAGGCCTTCACCCCGTTGACCCTCGACCCTCTCGTCGTCTGGAACTACGGTGCCGTTGCCATCATCTCATTCGTCACTGGTGTTGCTTTCTGGTTCGCCTACCGCAAGATGGACAAGGAGGAGGATCAGCTCAACATGCTGCCCACCGGTCACCTTGGTAACGCCGAGCAGGCTGCCGACGTCGAGAGGCGCATCAGCGTCAGCGCCGTCGATGAGAAGAAGGCTTAAGTGTTTGCGCCAACGAACAACACGTTGCACGCAAACTCGCTCAATGTCTCGTCTACGGATGTTGTCAGTTTTGAGATCGCTCGTTTGAATCACGACGTCATGGTGTGCGCTTGTCAGGAGTCGCAACGATATGTAATGTTATAGTAATACTTATACCCAATTCACGACCAAAGGTCATCTCACAAACAACTCTTATCTTCTTCGATGAATTATATGTCTGTGAACTATTAAGGCTCAGCGGTAGACCTTCTCTGTTGGTCTCGGCGCACGACCGAACGTGGCAGTCACGCCTACGACCGTGCCACCGTCTCGACTTTCCCTGATCTTCGCCATCTCCTGCCCTTCTGGGTCGTCTTTAGCCTATCGAACTGGGACCTGCACCCTGCTCAGTGCAACACAACGTGTACAAAACTCCACAATCTGGCCTTGCTCCAGCCAAAGAGACGTCATTCCGATTTGCGCGCTGATCATTCCCCATTCTTACCCCGCACAGCACACGCCTACCCCAGAGCATTGCACGAGGGGCCCCACATCTCGACAACTGATTGCTGTCCTTACTCGCTCGTTTCAGCGCGTGCGCACGTTGAGATGCAAGGGAGAGCTGCGAGTGCCGAAGACGGCAAGCCGTGGTCATTCAGCTCGGGCGTAGAATGCGCCGAGCTGGTTCTTAAGAATGAGTGACTGCCGTGAAAGTCTCTAGGGCTACCTCGAACCGAAATTGCCATTCCACCCTCGACAAGATGGCGTCCACTGGCATTGACGAGAAGCGCGTTGAGCTCGGCGGTGAGCAACGCATTGAGAATCTGATGGAGAAGGGGTCGACGAGCTCCGGAGAGCTAGGGGCCCAGCGCTTTGAGCTCGATGAGGCGGAGGCCCAGCGCGTATTGAGAAAGGTGGATTATCGACTTGTGCCTATGCTGGCGCTGCTTTACCTTGTCGCTTTCATCGATCGTTCGAACAGTAAGCATCCTAGTATTGCATGGGCAGTCTGCTTTCATTAATGCTAAGAAGTGCAGTCGGTAATGCCAAAATCGCAGGCATGGACAAAGACCTCAACCTCAAAGGCCTCCAGTACAACACCGCAGTAACGCTTTTCTTCGTCCCCTATACGCTCCTCGAAGTACCCTCGAACATTGTTCTTAAGATGATGAAGCCGAGTCACTGGATGGCGATCCTCATGTTCTCGTGGGGACTGGTGATGACCTTGATGGGTCTCGTCAACAGCTATAGCGGCCTCCTCGCTGGCCGTTTCTTCCTTGGCGTGACCGAGAGTGGATTCTTTCCTGCGGCGACGTTCTTGCTCACACTTTGGTACCGTCGATTCGAGCTCCAGCGCCGCATGGCTGTATTTTACGTGGCTGCTTCTTTGGCAGGAGCTTTCTCCGGCCTTCTCGCTTTTGGCATTGAGAAGCTAGACGGACGGTCTGGCATTGCAGGGTGGCAGTGGATTTTCCTGATTGAGGGCCTGATCCCAGTGGCCCTTGCCCTCATCATCTGGAAGATCCTGCCTGATAGTCCTGAGACAGCCAAGTTCCTCACGCAGTCGGAGAGGAATCTCCTGGTTCGTCGACTTCAGGATGACTCTGGTAGTGGTCAGGGCAAGGCTACCAACAACGACAAGATGGGCACGAAGCACATCGTTGCTGGTCTCTCGGATTGGAGGGTCTGGGCTGGCGTCGTCATCTTTTGGGGTAACACCGTTGGTGTATATGGGTAAGTCACCGCGATACTGCAAGATACGGAAAATGTGCTGACATGCATAGTTTCACTGCCACAGTCCCAACCGTCATCAACGGTCTGGGGTACTCCAGCGCCAACGCCCAGCTTCTGACCATACCCATCTACGTCTTCGCCGCTATCGTCACTATCATCTGGGCCTGGGGCTCCGACTTGACGCAGGTCCGCTCACCCTGGATCATCGGCGGCTACAGTATCGCCATCGTAGGCTTCATCGCACAACTTGCTATTCCGCACCCCAAGTACCCGGGTCTCACCTACGGCTTCCTCTTTCCAGTTGCAGCGGGCTTGTACTGCCCGTTCACATGCCTCGTATCTTGGGTTGCGAATAACCTGGCGCCTAGCTCGAAGCGCGCCGTTGGTATGGCGCTGCTCATCTCGGTCGGTAATATGGGCGGTATTATGGGCAGCAACATTTATCTTGCGCGAGAGAAGCCAAAGTACACCACTGGCTTTGCCGCCAGTCTGGCGATGTGTATCGCTGCTATTGCTATGACCTTCGTTCTGCGATGGGCATACGCCAAGGATAATAGGAAGAGGGACGCGTTGGTTCAGGAGCACGGTGAGGAAGCAATCAGGGCCAGACACACGGAGGATGACCTATTGATGTTGGGTGACAAGAGTCCATTTTACAGGTACACTTTGTAAGTGCGGCCGAACAGCGCCGCATAGCATCTTCATGATCGTAATGAACTCATATCTGCTCCATGGCTGGTTCGCCTTGCCTATTCTTGGATGCGAACTCTGCCATACGTCCACTCCAGTCCGTCAACGACGACGTGTGAATCCAACCACTACTGTCCACTCGAAGTCCACGGCCGCTTCTTCTTTGATGCTGAGGTGTTTGATAAAGGCAGACGCGAGGTTCTGAGTCGCGTCATCGTCTAGTCCAGACTTCAACACTAGTCTCAAACTGAACCAATAATTATCGCCATCTCGTCGAGCAATCTAAATGCCGCTGATACGCTGGAAGTCGACCACCCGAGCGAGGCCCGTGAATCGCTGGACGATACGATGAGCAAGCCGCATGTGGCTCAGTAATCCTGGGCTCGGAGGAAGGTACGATAGGCGGAGAGGCTGGTCTTTCCACTCGATTGCCGCTAGACCCATCCACTCAACTTCGAGTCCGTAGAGGGTGCTGTAGGCGGCGCTGTAGAAGTGTGCCATATCTTCCACGGCGTTGTCGAAAATGTGAGCCACCACAAGCCACTCGGTTCCAGGCAAAAACACACGCATATACGCCGGCATATCCTTAAAGCGCACGAAAGGCCTTAAGCTGGCAAAGTACCTGCAAGCAGAGAACTCTCCGCATATCTGACGATTGACTTCCAAGGTTGTGTAAGTCCAACGAAGAGTCGTCGATGCTACGGTCTGACACCGTCTGGATTCCAGCGCAGGTGGAGACCGCGTGGATCACATGTCCCAGCCACAAAGATGATACTGTAGATCCGGTTACGCAGCTCTAGACCCCTTGTTAGTTAACATGCCTACGACATCGGCGCTTCAGCAACGAACCTCTAGGGAGATCGAGAAAGCGGAACGTGTGTGTTCCAGCACCCATTGTAGCAGCTGTAGTGTTTCGCTCCTTGCTAGAGGTAGGTCAGAAAGGAGTAAGATTCTACTTACGCCATTTGGCAGTCAGTGTGGTGGAGTATTGTGTTGAGAGAGCGAAGTTGAGGTAGGATGGCCGGACTGCAGTTAGCTCTAACCGCTTGAAAGTCACGTGGGAGATGGTATCGGGGCGAGTGAAGGAAAGGGAGGACTACCCTGGAATGTCTGATCCTTGCAACTGGCCTAAGTGCATCCACCTCTGGGAGGCATACATTTGCTATGATCATCAACGTGCACTCGTCTGTAGACGGGTGAATTTTGGGTTCAATTGAACTAACTCCACCGCGACTCCGCAAGTCTCATGAAGTTCCCCCCTTCCTCAACATAAAAGAGCGGGCACCAAACTACTCCTACTCGGCTGATCCGATACCAGAAGCCCAAGATCTCATTGTGCCTCTAGCGACCATTCCTCCATATCAGAACGGATCTGCTCGCAAGACTAATCTCCATGTACCTGACCTGGAATAGGATGTCTGACCATAAGCCCATTCCAGGACTCCACCCCTGACGTGTATCGCCAGCCATTGCTGAAAACATTGAACCGCACGTCCTTTGATCCAAACAGGCCTGATTTCTTCACGAATACAGATGCGACTTCTAGGATCAGAGCGCTGTTAAAACCAGGTTCCAATTCCAGGTCTACTTCGGCTCTGCAGAAACCATTTCTTCCGACCTTGATGGACTTGATGTGTTGGAATTCGGTCTCTCGGGATAAGCTGGTGAGGTACCTGGTTACCCTGCAGGCAATACGTATGCGGTGTGACGAATTCTCCAGTCCAAAGAATGAGACGCGGAAAGGTACGTTCCATATGATTGACGCAATCTCGATGAGCTCAATCTTGTGTTCCTTCGACGTCTGCTTGCAATTCGCGCAGGCTATCGATGACTTTATCGAAAACGTGCAGCATTTTGAACTGTCCTGTGTCGGCGAGGAACGTCCTTATGTACGCAGACCTTTCGTAGAAGCAGCGTGTCTAACCGTACGTACTACAGTACAGTTAGGGGTAAGTATAGTTACGTTACAGCCTAAAAGTGCTCTGTAACGTCCTAAAATTACAGCGTAAGCCTATTTTATAGCGTATAACTGTAGTTATAGTAGTAGTAATAACTATTCTTATGTTTACTACAAGGAGCAAAAAAAAAGAGGCAAAGAATAGTCTAGACAAGAAATAAACCTCTAACGTGTTTCACCAGCGAGCGCCCTACCCCACCGAGCGCCCCACAAACACTGTTAACACGACAGCGCAGCAACAACATATAGTGTCTTAACAACAGTAACTTAAGAAAACCTACTCTAAAGCTAATATACAGCTTACTATCTTTAATATTTAATCCTAGCAGATTTAAACCCTATAACACGCTAAATTAGTCTATAATGTCTCTTAATATACAATACAGTAGTAACGCGACAGAACCTGCTCTTAATATAACTATAAGCTGAACGCAAAGCGCCTTACAAAGCTAGAAGAGGAGGTAATTATAGCGTGTATACTTAAGGAGTCTGCCTGTAGACTACCCCCCTTAAAGGTAGACGTGTAAGATATAGCAGATAAACTGCTAAGAGAGCGTAGTAGTAACACTGTTAGTAAGAACTAGGTTAATAGGTTTATCTAGCGTACACCTAAGCTGCAAATATAATTAACCTGTCTGTATAATTGCTAGTAAGCTGCCTGTAAGGACCTAGCAGTTATCTAGCCTTAGTTTATACTTATTTAGTTAATAAAGGCAAAGTATAGTATTATAGACAAGGATATATATAACTTTAACAAGTCTAGCTTCCTAATAGGCAAGATCTTGTTACAGCAAGTAGTAACAGGCTTAGAGAAGCCTAAGAAGTAGAAGAAACTCTAACCTAGTAATTATAAGTAGGTTACCCTAGTATAAGGCGTTAGGTTAATAGGGAAGGTTATTCTACTATTCCTTATCCTTGCTAGTAAGGTTTTAATCTCTAACTAGTTTACTAAGGACCTGCTATATAACTAGATTATATAAGTAAGCCCTACTAGCTAGACTAATAATAATCTAGCGCTTGCCTAGCTTAAACACTTTAATACGTATGCAAAGCTTATTAGGGTCTACTAGCTACTTATTATTAATAGCTATAAGAGCTACTACTTAGTAGAGTTCTAGGATTACTATAAAGAGAAGAAGATAATTACTCTCTATATACCCTCCTACTTATTATACTTGTTATAGCTACTTAATATTGCCTGCTTCTTACTGCTAAAGCGCCTATATAGTAACAAGATTTTAGCCTTAGCACGCAGTTCTATATACTATATTAATAAGGAAACCTTCCTACTAGCCTTTAAAGTAACTTTTAAGAGGGTATTTATAGTAGAGAATATTTATATAGGCTTTAGAGGTGCTAGGCTAGTCCTATATAACCTAGAGGTTGTGTTATTAAAGCTTAATATGCGCCTACATATGCTAACTCTACTATAACCTAGTAATATTGCCTAGGAGCTAAAGACACTATATAATGCTTATAAAGTAGAGGAGTAGTTAACTCTAATTTAAAAGTAGATTTAAATCTATTAAGGGTCTCTAGTAAGTTTATTAGATAAATAGGTTAGACAGTTAAGTAAGGGTGCTTAGTAGATAGCGTATAATATAGTGTTACTGCAGGAGGAACAGGCATGCATATAAACTGCTATTAAGGAGCTTATAAAGTGTAAGATTTATAAGCAACGCTATATATGCGTAGAGGAGACCCTTATAGTTAGTAAAGTAGCTAACTTAGTTACTAAAAAGGAGGGTAGTAGTTATAGTAAGGGTAAAACGCCTGCAAAGAGGGTGCGTAGAGGACAACGCTGCAGGCATTATAGGGAAATTAGACACAACTCCTGCACCTGTATAGTAGAATTATAGGACATAGATAATAGTAAAGCTTCTAAATAATATTACTTAAGTCTATAAGCTGTAATTAATTATTACTGTGTTGCAGAATAGCGTTGCGCTGTCGTGTTAACAGTGTTTGTGGGGCGCTTGGTAGGGTGGGGCGCTCGCTGGTGAAACACGTTAACCCTAAACGCTAAGAACACTGCTAAACTAAAAAATTATTACTTCTTTATGTCAGCCTCAAGCTAACTTAGAGGAATTAATAAGATAACTATCTATTATCTATGTTATAACCTCTATTTTCCTCCTGTGTGAGGTATACTGTAGCTATGCTGTAATACAGTCTCCTTCACAGCTACCTATAGTTACTGCTACAACTACGTACATCTTAAGATCTTTGCTATTACTTACAGTTTTTACGGCTGTAATCCGTAGCCGTAATGGACCGTACTACGTACGGTTGGACACGCTGCGACGGTCGAAGCATACAACAACCCTGAAGATAGGCGTAGTAGCCCTGAGGAAAGAACTCTTTCCGAGTCTGGCGGTTGACCTGCGTGAGACTGACGAACATTCGATGATCCATCGAGACGCTCTTGTGTTTTTGGCGTAAGAAGAAGAGGTCTGTAAAAGACGGTTTCTCGTCTTCGCCGTTTTCGAGGGCGATGTCATAGATGCGATTGCGCAGCTCTGCAGTCAAAATCGGCAACGTACAGCGCAGAGTAAGTAAGAGCCTGACGTACCTGCAGGAAGATCGAGAAAGCGGAACGGCTTCACCACAAAAGCCATCACGATGTCTTTGTCGTTATAAGGGCCACTGTCTGGTGTTAAATACTTGTTGTAGCGAGGGCGCAAGGCCGGGGCACCTGCGAAGTACGTGAGTCGACGTATTGGGGTGTTGTCAGGAAGCGGGATGGCGTGAAAGCGGACTCAGGGCTATCTGAGAGAAAGCTTCAGCTGGGTAAAACAACGCTGGTCGCTTGGCAACTCCGCTGGACGGGTTCGGTGAAGGAAGTGAAGGCAAAGTCACGTCAAACTAGTCAAATGGCGCTGGCAAACAAGCAAGGAGCTGTGCAATTTCAACCTTCCAGCATATTAATAAAGGATAACATACTCAGGAGTGAACAAGTCAAGCAATGCAGGAAGCTACATAAGATCTGCACTGCAGCAGGCTTGCCCTGGGATGGAAGGAACTCGCTCACGCCTCCCATTGCGGCGAAGAAACAGAGCCTCGTCGCAGCGAAGAGGAGCAGCGGCCACGCGCTGCAGCTTAGGAGCACCACGGACGACGAAATAAGGTGCCAAACAGTCATCAATATGCTATGCTATGCTACGCTCCAAACCCTCGCCAAAATGCGATTGCCAAAATGCAACAAGCCCTCCCGTCATGTTTATCTTGAAGCAAAAAAAATCTCGCAGTATGGTATCCAAACACCCACCCTGTCAATGGGTGCAACATGTAAGCTGGCTTCAAGCCTCCACCGCGCTTTTGGGTGCGACATCTTGCCTGTGTCGACCGGTGCTTTTGTGGCGAGCCACTAAAGTGGCTGCTTGCAAGTGACCGCCGTCTAGATCCGTGTAGTATTGTGTGATGTGAGGTGTGTTGTCTGTACAACTCTTTTTCTCTCCTCTCCTCTCCTCTCCTCGCTCGGTCCCCTTGCTCTGCTCAGGCGTCCTTGCTGACACTATTGAGCAGCTCGCCCTCGCTCTTCCTTCTTCTAACCTCCTGGCTCTGCTCACCATCCTTCTTAGGCGTCTGCCCCGTAAACCAGCCATGTAGTCAGAACTCCTCATCCTTATCCCTCTCCTTCCTTCTTATGCTGCTGCCGAGGTACTCATTTCTCCGTTCCTTCTCCACCAAGTCCAAAATCCCCTTTTCATCTCGAGCGCGGTGCTTGCTCTTGCGGTCCTCCTTTTCCCTTTCTTTATCTTTGTCGCGCTCCTTGTCCTTTTCAGACCGGTCTTTATCTTTCTTCTTGCGCTGGAACGGCAGCACACCCCTTAACCCGCGCTCCTTGCGCTCCTTGTCTTTCACTTTCTCAGGCGCGGCTGAGGTGAACGCCGGAAGCGCGGTGGTGTACTCCTCCTCGTGCACGCTGCCATTCCTACTATTATTATCATCGTTGTCTTTGCTGACGTCGCCAATGTTGTTGGCGCTATCGCGCTCCGGGCGCACGGTGCGCGTGTGCGAGTCTTGGGGCGATATAAGTTCGGGGCGCGACGTGTTGATCGGGGCTGCGGGGTTGCTGCGGCCGAAGGAGCTGGTTGAGCCGGAGGGGTTGATGTGCGTTTGAGGGTAGGAGGGCGCGGGGGCCATGTGCAGACCGTCGCTGGACCCTGGGGGCGTTTCCTCGCCGGCCGAGGCGGACGCGCTTGCGGATGCTGATGCGGACTGGGAGGTGGTCATGGAGTCGTTGGCTGATGGGGCGTATCCTCCGCGGCTGGCGAAGGGGTTGATGTAAGAGATTTGCTGGGAGTCGTTGCTCTTAAGCGAGCTTTGGGATGCGTGGGAGGCTGATATGCTGGAGTTCTGTTGGTGTCTTGTTTTCGGTGGTGGTCTCATGGTGATCGGTGTAGTAGCGGCCGAAGACGAAGAGTAGTCTTCATAGCCAATGCCGTTACCTGGCGAAGTCGGTATGTCTTCCAGCTCTTCTTCTTTGATCACATTACGACTCCTCGTCATCGCACCACGGGTAGCATCGAGATTCGCACCGTTGAGCTGTTCGATCAACTCCTCCCATTTGACGCTCAACGAAGAAGATGGACGTTCAGCAGGCTCAGCGCGGTTCAAGCAGTCTTTAGTACGCTCGCTGAGCGACACACAGATGTTGTGAAATCGAAGAAGATCGCCATCACTGGCCTGAATCTCGTGGGCGGTCTTGGTAGTATTGTCAAGCCAAAGGTTGATCAACATGGCGAAGTTGCGCGAATGATCAATCAAGTACGGAAGCGATGGAAAGCCTTCCTTGAATGTAGGAGGGAGACGGTGCAAGATAGCGATAGGGGTGCTGTAGGACGGCGGTATTGGCGGAGCTGGCGTGTTTGCGGTCGATATAGAGCAGATGTCGTCCAGATACTTCTTGAACTCTGTTCGATGTGAGGTGAGAAACGCGTTCATAGGCTCCATCCAGGCTTCTTTGGTGCCGAAAGAAGACATGTTTGCCAAACCCTGCAGCGACTTCGCAATCAATGTGAATGTTCTCCGAGCTTTTGCTTTCGGGTGATCTGTGCTACATTAGTATGAGAAACTTTTGTTGAATTGGAGAAACGCACCTTTGAGCAGGCCGAACAACTTCGGGTTCAGCACAGCCGGTACGAAAAACCGCAAGAACAAGAACCCAGACACACTACTATACTTGACAGTACGTAGGAAGTCACCATATCTGTCTTCAGCACAAGCCTTAATGTGCCTGAAGATGACTCGCAACTCCTGAGGACATCGCTGTACCGAGTTGTAGATCGCTCGCCAGACCTCCTCCGTGCAGTTGATGAGCCGTCTCCAGTTGCGGTCCAGCTCATGCTGGGATATGACTCGGTTGGGATCGACTTCGCAGTCAGGATCCTTTTCGTTAATCTCGCGTAGCTTTTCGCAGAGCGTCTCTTCCAGGTACTCCTTGCCAAGCCTCTTCATGTGCAAATCTAGAGACTTGGTGAGGAGAGTATTGCCGCGGAAGAGCAGATTAGCCTCCAGCTTGGCGTTGACGCCCATGTCCCGGACGAAGACTTCTCGATCGCTTGCAGAGCCAAATGGGACACCAAGCGCTGATTCATTGGATTCACTCGATCCAAGTCTCTTGCTGAACCGAAGCCGACTCGCGGGCGAGTCTTTCAGCGTGCCGTCGATCTCCTCTTCAACAAGCGCGCAAAGCCAGTCGGACGCTGCCCCAGATACTTGAAAAATATTCAACAAATACTCAGACAGCTTCTTGAGCTCGTTGGGCACCATGTGCGCAATCTGCAATGTCAAACTGTTCGAGAAACGGTGTAACAGCTCCGAAAGAGGGTAGTAGTCGCGGGCCATAAGGATGGCACATTCCTCGCTGCTGACACGCACAAGCACCTCGCCGACACTGTTACCGTACATGTTCACCAGCGGCCACCACTTCTCCAGCTCCTGATTCGGCCCAAGATCGTCGAGGTAGATGTCTGTCTTCCCCAGCGTCTGGTCAAACGAGATACCAGCATATCCGCCTTCTGAAGCGTATGGGTTATCGCTTCCAGTGACATTCTCGAACATACTCTTGTCGTTTCGGTTGTAGCTCGGTGGTCGTTTCTTCAGCAACAACGAGGCTGTGTGAAGTGCCGGCAGATCCAGGAATTCAAATTCCTCTCTCCAAAACGGCGTGTTGCCTTCGTTCTTGACTGTTGTCCGCGCGCGCGTCTCTCCATCCAATAATACTTCAATGAGGTATCCACCTGGGTTCGTCGTAGCAGAAGAAGTCGGCCGTATCGGTGTAGGCCCTTCCCCAGCGGCAACCTTGGGGCTGACAGGCGGGACCAAGCGCGCCTCCATGACTCTTACAAAAAGCGATTTTTCCATGCGGAACATGTCTTGGGTTTCGAAGGACGGTGACAAAGGGCCCTCCTCATTCAGGGTATCTGACTTGGGACCGTATAGCTGGGGGACTGTGAAAGCGCGGAGAAGAACTATCCAAACCTCGTACAGGACTCGAGACTCTAATGACAGAAAGACAGGACGTGTGAGCGGTATCGAAGACGACGCAGCGGTATACTGCGGGTACACGGCTATGCAAAACTCGTTGTCCAAAACGGAGGGATCCAAGCGTTGGACGGCACAGCGCGACAGCTGGGAGAGCTGGACGGTCGATACGAGGGTGACATCGGTGTCCGAATAGAGCTTAAGCTCGCCGTTCTCGCGCAAGGTACAAGAAACGCGTCTCCACCGCCGCGAGCCGTGGCTCTGGACGCGGTACGCTTGTGGCCGCCCTGTGCCGGACTTGGGGGTACCTGTGTTACTGTACGTCACGCTCGTGTCCCAGTAGATCATCTTGCCGACCTTGATGATGGGCGCCTCCTTCTTCGGCGTTTCTTTCAGCAGCGACACCTCTGAGTGCCGCCTGCTGTCTGCCAGTCTGCGCTCGATGACAACGGGCGCCTGAGGCTTTGCCATGCGGTTCTGTATGCCCTTGGGTCGCATGGGCTGCCAGCAAAGGAGGGCGGCGAACCATGAGTCGAACTCGTCCTGAGTCGGCGGGCGCAGGTGGACCTCGATCTTGGAGTTCTGTACGGTGACGTGCAGATAGGCGGTGTAGGCCTCGCCGTCGTAGGCGCTCTTGACCTGGCAGCCGCGCAGGTCGGGGATCAGGGTGCGGCTGAGAGTGGGGTCGTTCTTGGACTCGTAGAGCAGGGTGCCGGCCTCCTCGTTGATGTAGCAGTACGACAGGGCCCAGGCATTGGCCTCGCCGCGGCGGAAGGCCAGCAGACCCTGCATCTTGCCGCACGTGGAGCGCATCAGGCTCTTGAGCTTGCGGACGTCGGAGGCGGGCACGGGGGCAACGCACGACTCTTGCTGGTGCTGAGAATTGCTGGTAGTTGCACTTCCATGCTGCGGCGGTACTGGCGGCGGGGTGCTCGCGCTCTGCGACTGCGTCTGCTTGACGGGGCGGCGGCTGTTGCTGCTGGCGGTGCGGAGGGGCGGCTGCAGCGCAGGCCCGGGGATGGTCGACGGATGCCCGATGCTGCTCACGAGGCCCTCCTCGAGGCTCTGGAAGGCGGCGCTGCTGCTGCTGCTGCTGCTGCTGTTGACGGAGCCAATGCGATGGCGGGCGCCGGGCATGCCAGCCATGAACAGGCTGCTGGGCGAGCGGTCGCGTGTGCTGCGCTCCTCGAGGGTGCGGGTGCGCGGACGGCTGCTCTCTGCAGTGCTGCGTGCATTGTGGCGGGCGTAGGAATCGCTGCTGGCTGCTCGCCCCGGCGGTGGGTTGGCGCTGCCGTGGCTGCTGCGAGGGCTCTGCGGTGGGGAGGCATACAGCGAGGCGCGGTCGTCTCTCTCTATGGTGCTTTCAGGCGTCACCGGGCGTATCGTCTGCAGCGTGCGGCTCGAGGTGCTCGTCGTGGTGCCCGTCCGCGTCTCCACCGTCGTCGTGAAGGTCGCGTACTCGATCTCGTCCCGTTGGGCATCGGCCGTCGTCGAACTCCTAATGCGCCGCCCACTGCCGCTCCCATTGCTCGCGCGCGGATCCATGCGTGCGATCGAACTTGTAGGCGTCGGTGCCTAGCGAGGCCTTCTGCGGCGGGCGGGCATGGATCGGGGTCGAGGTGCTGCTGCTGCTCTCAGAGACGCAACGGTGGGCACCGTGGGCGGACAGAGAATGGAGACAGTGTTCCAGCTCAGTGGCGCATCACCTGTGTTCGCGCGGGACAGTCAGTTAGGCTAGCCTTCAGCCGCCGCGACAGGGTACCGACGACAGTGACCCGACTACCAACCGCAGGTGCCAGTGCCCTAGGCTTTAGCAGCATTAACGCGCAGCAATTAATCGCTTGGCGGCCTGCGAGTCGCGTAGAAGACCACGGCAGTGTACAGTCGTCAGGTTCTGACGTTGCCCACTCATCTATCTCGCGCTCTAGCAGCAAATCGAGCCACCCGCTTCCCTGCACCCGACTGTTGGGCGCGGCCAGCTCGTGCGGCAATCGTAGGGCCTGCACTTCGATTCCAGCACGCTGGTGTGACATCTTCAGCACTTCAGCAACGAACGTGTCTCTTGTCAAGTAAAACAGTATACATTCCGCCGCAGGTTGATCTTGCGACAGCTGTAGGATATCATAAGCACACACAAGGTCATCGAAAATGAGACGAAAGAGATGAACACGAAATCTGCCCCTGCATAACGCACCCCTGTCGCAGCAAACATCTGCACACACCCGCCCACCACCTAATCAAACATGACCTCTTAGTTATCTGAACGGACGCTCGTCCTCCATACTGACTGGCGAAAGTGGCTGGCTCTGCGGCGGTGTTGCACCAGCGGTGCCTGGCTTGCGCATCGCCTGCCGCATCGTCTCAACCTGCAACGGCAGCTCTTCGTTCAGCGGCGCGTTGTGTGCCACGTGCGATGCCGAGGGACTGCCGGGTGAGCGTGTGCGCGAGTGCTCGACGCCTTTTTCTGACGGTGCGCCGCTGGTCGGAGGCGACGCTGTCCTGCCCTGTGACGACAGAGGTGACCGCACAGGAGACGGCGAGCGGTTGGCCGAGGTCGAGTTCAGACTCATGAACTGGATGCCCTCTGCAGGTCCAAAAGACTCCCTGTCGTTCTCAACGTGCTCTGCCTGCACTACGTCGGCGAAGGAAATGAAGCTGAGACGCTTGACATCCTCCGTGTCCAGGGAGCCGTAGTTGGGCGCCGCCTCTGTTGTCTCTGTGATGCTTGTGTGTCCAGACACAGCCGAGTCGTCGGGGGCCAACGATGGCGAGTACACCGAGTCGGCCATGCTGGCAGATACTGTCGCAGCAGCCGGCTGGTGCGCCGAGTGTGTGACAATCTCGACCTTCTCTGGGCTGAGGTGGTCGTCGGTAATGGCCAGCGCAGAAGCGTCCAGCGCAGGCGGTATCATGTCCTCGGTCTTGACATGGCTGGGGATCGCTGGCGAGGGTTCTGGCTCCTGCACGTTGCGCTCAAATATCTGCGACGACGCGGGCGATTGCAGGCCTGGCGATGAGGTGCGGTGGACACTGCGACGGTTGGGTGAGGCGCCAATGCCAATGGGGGCAATGCGCGGGCTGCCGCGGGGAGAGGCTCGTCGATCGAATGGCGACGCAGTTAGGGGCGGCGAAGGCAGCAGCGAAGGGGCAGATGTTGTCGATGCGGAGACGGGCGCAGAGGTCAAGGTCGAGTTCGAGGTCGGCGACAGTGTTCGTGTGGGCGCGACTTCTCCAGCGATCGCGAACGCGTCCTTCTCAGCCTGCCCGATCCCCTCCTGCGGGCCGCCGAGCCCCAACAGCTTCTTCCCCTTCACGAGAATGCTCTCTCCCTCTGTTGTTGTCGCATCGTCAGCCAGTCTGGCCAGGGGCGCGCCGGGGTTCTGCGGGGCGGGCTGTTGCGGGGACATGGTGCTGGTGGTGCTGGTGGTGCTGGTGGTGCTGGTGGTGCGGGTGGTGCGGTGCGGTGGTTGCTGTGCTAAGGGGTGCGGTACTGCGCGGATATCGAGGCAAGCAGACAAGGTTGCGCGGGCAGGTTGGGCTGAGTCCTGGAGGGCGAGTCCTGGAGGGCGTGCGTTGTTATGCGCCGCGATCAATGCCGTCACTGCGGTCGAATTATTCTCGAAGGCCGATGCGCTTCCAAGGATGTTGCAGATGTGGGTTCGCGCTCAGGGTCCTCAGTGGAAACTGCTGCACGCTGCAAGCCTTCGTTGCGGGCGCTTGCAACGGCTCGATTGGACTTCGCTGTGAAGAGAGGGTTTGAGTGTCCAGGTGACCTCGCAGCTTATCGTGTCTAGCAGGGCAAAGAAGCAAAGTGTTGGGCTTAAGCTGCTCTCATGCAGTTGACCTCGCGTCCACGTGCAGGTCACCGATGACGTGCCCCTCGAACAGGCTCTCTATCGCTGTCGATCCCTCCAAGCCAGGCACCTCAACACCAACCTTCCTCTTTTCGCTCGCTCTAAATGACGCGTCCCGCAGCCGTTCGCCCTCCCTCAGCGGCGCCCGTTATGAACCAAGTTTCAGGGGTGGTAGCCCGAAGATCGCATTCTATCCAACACACCTGCCAATCTGCTTGAAATGATGTTCTTTGGACGGGTGCAGCCCAATTTCAGTGTTCTTATCACTGGGCCGTCGAGTCGCAAAAGTCAAGCCGATTGCAAGAGCAAAACCCAATAATATGCAAGGCAATCAGAGGTTGTTTGTGCAACATTAGCGAGGCGATAGTACCACACTGAAGGCTGCAATGAATTTTGGAGTTCTTTAGTACCTGTAACACGCATTGAGGTACGAGCACAGCGACTTCCTCAAGGCGAGCAACGACAACGCGGCCACGCATACATTCAGGTGCAACTTTCGTCAGTTACTGGAATGAAAACCTTCACAACGACATGTGCAGAAGAAAAGACGGCGATATTACACCACCCCTCGGCGTTGGCAGTGTCAGAACTTGTCAGCTGTCAACGCGACCGTGTGACAATGGCTCCCAAACTTGACAGCGGCATCGTACTCCCGCATTCTCAATGCCACCACTCTTTGAAAACCGACTATCCCACATCAAGCACTGTCTGCAACTCTCGCCGATGTCTTGCTTCTGAAATCGTAGACCACCGCTCAGATGTAACGGTTCGAGAGATCTGACACCTGTTCAGCGGGCCTATTGGCGGCCTGTCTCAGCCTCTGCTCCCCCAGCGCTTCGGCAGAGGAGGCGTCTCGCCCGTTTCAGTACCCGCTATCCACAACCTCACGCATCTTAGCTCCATCTACACATCGAATTTGTTGCTCGCTGGCATTGTTCGACAAGCATCGAGTTCCAGAACGCCGAGACATCGTTTTGACACAAGCCTCCACCTCCCAGCAGTGTGTATCTTCCTCATCGACGATGTCCTGCTGAGATGGCGGATTGCATATGCTGGTGTATTCTTAGGCAGTTGTGTGAACAACGGTACGTGCCTCGAAGGCGAGACAGACAATGTTGCTGCCATTTGTGGTCACGGCCTGAACCGTACGGACCCACTACCGGTAAGCGCCCACCCAGAAGCTTGTCTGAGCTTGTCACACCTATCCCACCCTGTCGTGCCCCGTTCGAGGAGGACAGTCTACAATCAAGCCTCACCTAGCCTTGGTGCCGCAGATCTATGGCTTGAGACTCACGAGCGGAGCAGTCCGCAGTTGGTGACGGAGAGGCCTGCTGTGCGCCTTTATGCTGTGTGAAGAGACGAGTAGGACTCCGAGGCTGTCTTTATGGCGACCAGACTATAGGTGTATAAGAAGGCGACGGTCTGCCCGTAGGTAACTCCAGTAGCTTACGGCTTCAACCAGTTTTTTCTTCTTCTTCAATCTCTATTCAAAACGACTGGTTCGTTTCTGCATTTTACTTTCCATTGCTAGTACATCACTACTTCACCCATCCTTACCACCTTTCATCCATCAACATGCGTTTCTCCGCTCTTCTCGTCGGTTCGGTAGCACCTACCCTCATCGCCGCCCACGGCAAAATCGCCGTCGTCCAAGGTGACGCCGGCGGCAACGGCACCGCCATCGGTATCCAGGGCGGCATTATTCCTGGAGCAGGGAAGAACAAGATCACAGAGCCCGACACCACCGTCTTCGGCAAGACTAACATCGCCACCGACGGTCTGGGCAAGACTAACGGCCAGGGCAAAAACACCGTTGCCATGGTCGCCGACACCATGGCTCAGAGCGGTGCCACGCTCCCCCAAGTCACCGACGGCGGCATGATAACGGGAACCTTCCACATCGTGACCACCGACGGCGCAGGACCAGTCTCCGCCATGATCGATCCCACAGGTACCGGCGCGTTTAGCACGGGTGTGAAGGCCACTGTCATGCAAGACGTGCCCGGCAACAAGGGCAACATCAAGGCCAACGGTCAGGTGCCGAGGAGCTTGGGATACTGGGCTCTGCAGGCGCGCAGTATCGTCAAGCGTGCGGCGAATGTCAACCAAGACTTCCCTATTGCGGTGCAGGTGCCTGCTGGAACGACGTGCTCGGGCACCGCGGCGGGACAACAGAAGGTGTGCTTCATGAAGATTGCGAATAGCAACAGGGCGGGGCCTTTTGGAGGCGTTATTGCATTCCAAATGGCGGGCGCTGCTGCTGGGAATACGACTGCTGCTACTGGTACTGGAGCGACTGGTTCGACTGCAGGATCTACGACTGGCTCTACCACTGCCACATCCGCGACCAAGGGCACAGGAGCTGGTTCCTCCTTGTCCGCCGGCTTGACTCCATCCACCGCTAATGTCAACGGCAAGGGCACAGCTGGCACTGCTGCTAAGCGTTTCGTCGCATAATTCCTAACTTCACCACGACCCAACGATAAACATCCTCCTTTCACGACCTTCGAAACCGCTCTTAGCGGATCCATCATCTCTTACATACACCTCCCGCAATCCTATATAGTCAACACTCAATGTCCACTCAATCAAGATCTTGTCATGACCCGATCTCTCACTTGCTCAGCTCACAATGGACTCTTCCTCATGCCAATGCTAGTCTGCTAATTTCGTCCTGTTCAAGACCCGCAGGACTCGGCAATCTTCCGGGCTCCACTTCGACAACTCGCGTGCCCACGTCCGTAGCCGTGCTCACAGCCTCACCGGCTGCGTGCTGGACGGCTTGAAGCTCGCCACAATCCTGCAAAATGAAGTGAGCCTTACGACGAAAAGAATTCGAGTATAATACAGAACTACGTTCATCGAACCCGAAAAAATTGCCATCTCAACAAAGCAATCGCGTCCAACGAAGGACACTACAGCATCGAAAGCATTGAGCGGAGCTGCAAAACTCGACTTCAGTAGATAGTACCAGGAACGGCTTACACGAAACGGTTACAAGTCGACTACGATGTCAGGCCAGTACGCGCCCGTAGGACAGGGCCTTGATACATCCTATCCCCCACAACAAAGTACGCTCCCTTCCTCAACACCCACCTTCCCTCACGATTTCCATTCCATCACCTCATGTCCACCAGACACCAACAGCTGACACACCCAGAATTCGGACAGCCCCAGCCCCAGCACCCCATGGCATGGCACGCCCAGATCGCCGAGACAGACGCAGACGTCAAGCAAGAAAAGAGGGACGATACGTGGTTTGACATGCGCGTACCGAGTTGCAGCTGTCAGGGCGGGACGTGCGACTGGCTGATGCGGTGGACGGATTTCTTGTGCTGTTGGGGGATGTATGTAGCGGGGTCTTGCCAAATGAGGGAATGCACGATAGGTCACAGTGGGCCGAGCTTTGACTCTGCAATTAAAGGATTTGCGGTATACGAGAGCTCAGCCACTTCAACGTACCATGACAGCTGGGCTTCGCAAGAACAATGGAGGACCCCTGAACATCGTGAGATATATGATATGTGCCCCGGACATGCAGCGCGCATCTCCATAGACCCATTCTCCGTCGACCCACAATACCACATTCAAGCTCTGACAAGCATTGCCAAGCTCATTCGTTCACCCAAACGACACGCGAAGAGGCCTTGGAATCAGAAGATGGCAACGCAGTACGCCCCAGTAGATCAAAATGTAGACACTGCCTACCCACCGCAACAACGTACGCCTCCACGCCATGCTAGGACTCACCACACTTACCCACATCAGCACCAATGGCATACAGTCCGCAAGGTCAAACAGCCACCAGCCTGGATTCCAGCATGAACCAGCCCAAGTCTGAAGATCCGATGGCATGGCATGCGCAGATCGCCGAGACAGACGAAGAAGTCAAGCAGGAACGCTCCTGCGAATGCGATCCCTTCGCGGGCTGCTGCACGATCCCCGAGTTGCCCAGTTGTAGCTGTGAGAAGGGGTGCTGCGAGTGGACGGATGAGTGGTGCCTATGGTGCGATAAGTGGGATAGAGTATGTTGGCCATTCAGGTGTTGGAGGCTGTTTACTTAGTTAGTTGGCAATCGCCTGACGTCGGTTTTCCAGGTGACGAAGAGAAGCAGCTGAAGCTGATGGTTTTGAGACATGATGGTTCGTTGATACATTTCCTCGTCAAACGTCGCCTGCGCGGAACACGCCGGGCATAGCCTCCACGTCCAGAAAAGTTGAGCACCTAGAAGTTGAACGCGTTTGCGTACGCCTTCTTCTCCTTCTCCTTCCTTGCCTGCACCTTCTTCTTGACCAAATCTAGCTCCTTAACGATGGCTGCATCACCCGGTGCATACTTGATCGCCTCGTTCAGATCCGCCAACGCATCTTCCTCGTTCTTCTTGCCAACCTTCGCTGTCGCCCTCCTGAAGTATGCCTTGGCAAGGTCCTTCTCTGTGATACCCTCGATCTCAAGGGCCTTCGTTGCGCTCTCAGCGGCCTCGTTGTATTGGCTCGTCTTGTTCTGAAGCAGAGCAAGGTTGGAGTAAACGGTGATTTTGAGCGCCTGGAGGCCCTTCCAAAGCTCGGGAGGCTCGTTGTCCTGCGGCGCGGGGATCTCGTGCAGGTAGCGGAGCGACTTCTCGTACTTCTTGATACCGAGATTCAGGTCCTGCTTCTTGAAGGCTGTGTTGCCCATGTCCTTGAGCTCGGTCGCGATCTTCAGGATCTGTGCGCTCTGCCACTCCTCTTCTCCCTGCAACTGATCCTCGGGGAAGTCCTCGTATGGGTCGCCGGTAACGTCGGGGGTCTTCTCGGTCGCCTTCTCGTAGTCGTCTCCCGTGAGCTCACCGCAGTCTGCTCCTTGTTAGCGCACGATCCAGCTTCGTTACTATCTTGGCAGCTTACCAATGATGGTAGCATCGTGCCACGGCTTGTCTCCGCTCTGAGTCTTCAGATTCTCGATCTGGCGCACGATGCTCTTGCCGTTGATGACCTCGCCGTAGACCACGTGCTTCTTGTCGAGATGGGGTGTGGGAACGGTGGTAACGAAGAATTGCGAGCCGTTTGTGCCTGTCTTACATTAGTGGACGTTGCGCATGATCCCCCTTGAGTTGACTCACCCGGTCCCGCGTTGGCCATGCTCAGCAAGAACGGCCTGTCGTGGATCTTCTCGAAGTTCTCGTCTTCGAACTTCTCGCCGTAGATGCTCTCACCACCCGTGCCGTTGCCTTCTGTGAAGTCTCCGCCCTGGATCATGAAGCCCTTGATAACACGGTGGAAGCTCGAACCCTTGTAGTGCAGTGGCTTGCCAGCCTTGCCGATGCCCTTCTCGCCAGTGCATAGTGCGCGGAAGTTCTCGGCGGTCTTGGGGACGATGTCGTTGTACTGAGTTCGTTAGCGGTTGTCTGCGTGTGGACAGCTGATGGAAGCGTACGAGCTCGAAGGCAATGCGACCAGCTTTCACGCCGCCAATGGCGATGTCGAAGAAGCAGCGAGTGCGCTCTGAACAGTGTCAGCAGTTGTGTTTCGAGGTTGCGACGATTGCTTACTGTCAGCCATTTTTGTTGCTCTCGCACAAGTGGGTATAGGAAGTGTAACGGTTATGCAATTGAGAAGTGGCAGAGGTAGTAGCGAGCTTCAAGATGGTCAATTAGAGTTTGTTGTGCGGAATGAGGTTGAAGAAAAGCTCCGGTCAAGCAAGCTCTAGAAAGTTCGACGAAGCTGTACAGCCTTCCCGCCCCGCGCAAGCGCGTGCTGCCTTGCAGCAGGTACAACCATACTTTTAGACAAACAAGGGCGGTGAGTCCAAGCCGAAGGTCACCTCCAGGGCTCATACATTATGCAGAAATCAGTATTAGCTTCACACCCTTGGAAGGTCGTCTGTTGTTTCCTGTAAACATCAACATTAACTTGGTGAGGGGCAGCGCGCGCGGGGCATCAACAAAGTGACCGTGCACAGCAAGGCTGTGGGCGTTCTTTTCATGTGATCGTAATGTAGGGAATGCTGCTCTACTTTTGATGAACGCCGTCTTTGTAACAGACATGAGTAATGGGTACTCCAAACGCCAATGCAAACAGGTATATATGCCAGACCAACAAGCAACATGCAACACCCCCACAACACAGCATATCGCTCACCAGCTCTTGCCCCTGCCCGAAGAGAAAGGTAAAGCTGACGATACGGTTTCGTTCTCCTCATAGTGGTATGCAAAGCCTCCCTGAAGCGTCCTCCGCAGGGCGTTGAGGCGCAAGAGCTTCCACCACTTGTCGATTCGCACTTCAAGATTGCGGTTGATTCTGACCTTCATACGGCCGGCGCCATACGCTCGTCCGCTTTCTTGATCGATCGCCGTAGAATACCCGGGTCCGCGTGACGGCTTCTCAACCGAGTTGCGAATCTCTGTAAACCCAGAGTGCAGTGTCTTGCGGTCCTTCTTCGATATTCTTCTAGAAGAGACCTTCGCCAGCTCGTCGAGGGTCTGCAGCAGCTTGGGCTGATTGCGGTAAACCTGGTAACGCTTGACGAGCTTCTCGCCACCCTTGGTGTACTCCGGATCATCCTCATCTTCGGGTTGCTGCTCGACCTCTTCATCTTCCTCTTGCTCTGTATATGACTTTTCATACAGCAGAGCAATGTTCTCGCCCGCAGCGATCTGCACATTGGCATCAGAGCTCTCAAGCTGTTCCACGAAAGCTTCTATGGCAGCCTCCGTCTCTTCCTCAAGGTCGTCGATGTCTGTTGCGAGCAATCCCCAATTCTCGAGTGCGGCGGTGACAATGTTGCCGTTGTCCTGCGCGTCTACTGAGGCGCCATCTGACTCTACAATTTCCAGGAAGAAGGTCATGTTGTCCTTGATCTCATCTTCGCCAGCACCACCGAAGAACGTTGCCAGACCAAGGCAGTGTATCGCATTGACCTGAACCTCAACAGACTCGGACTGGATCGCACGTTTCAGTTCGGTCGAGACATCATCGTAGACGTCGCCGGTGTCAAGAGTGACAATAGTCGCAGCAAGTGCTATGGGATGTTAGTACGTTGGTCTGCAAAGGGCGTCTTAGGCGCGTACCTTTGAGTGCCTTTACAGCTTCGCGCTCGGTGGTCTCTTGTCTGACGCTACGGAGCATAGACTGCAGGAGCTCTCTGATATGCGGCTCAATCTCCTCGTTCGCATAGCGCGCCATGAGGATGCCGCGAAGCTCTCGGTGCGGCCCTCCGTCGTGCTGCGCTTCAGGTTGGTAATCTGCTCGATGCGCACGCTAAGCTCAGACTTCCACTGCTCCTCGGATATATGCACATCCTCGCCGTTGAGGATCTCGTCGATCGAGTTGGTGCTGTGAACGATAATGTTAGCGCGTTATCCGCGTTGCAGGTAATGATGTCACTCTGCGAACCGCGATGTGGGGAAGCAAATATAGAAGTTGTGGGCACGCTCAACGCTTACCTCCAGGCGGTGTCGTCGCTGAGATAGCCGTTGTCGTCGCCGTCGTCTGAAGGTGCTCGGCTTGCGGTGCGGCTTGCAGTGCGCGAGCCGGCAACTGAAGAGGCGCCCGACTGAATCTTGGTGCGCGCTTTGCGCGACATGGTTTTGTGGCTCTCGAGAGCCTGCTTGCGAAGGTCGCGCATGGTTGCGAAAGTTTCTGCTATAGTTTCTGCTATAGGAGCAGAGTTCGCCGGGTATAGGTGCTACCGACAGCACTTTGGGTGTGTTGGTGGTTGGGCGATCCGATTATGCGGGGGACCGGAGGCAAGGTAGGAGCAGCTATTGCAAGGGTAGATCAGTCGAGTATTGATATATATGAGGTTTATACGACATGAGTCACAGCCGTGGCGATAACTGCAGGAGGGATATTTGTGGGAGCAACGATAGGTCGCAGGGTGTTGAAAACCACTTCGTCCGTGGTTGCGCTGCCTGATCAAGGGCATGTGGCGCTAGTGTGAATAACTCTCCTCTGTCACACGTCATCGGCTCGACAAACCTCCGCATGTGATAGTTTCGTGCCTCCGGCTTGCTCAAGATATATTCCGTTAAGCTACCTTGATACTGAGTGATCAAGACATGTCGTTCTTGAGCTTTACCTGCGAACGAAGTGCCTGATGAGAAGGTAGGTTCTAGCTCGCTTTGATTGGTCGAGGTAGTGGGGTGTCGTGAAGGCAGGTCCAGGTTGCTTACCGAACAGACTTCATGGAGATACATTTCGCTGTACCCAAGAATTTGTCCTCTGAGCTACCTACTGGTTCTCCCCGGAATTTCCTTCGATGTGTCATTCATGCCAATTTCGAAGTATGCAGCATGAGATTGATCGAACCTTGGAACTCATACAACAGCATTTCCAGAGGTCGTTCACTGTAGCTGAGAGATGAAGATCCGAAGTCCTGACTGATTTCTCGTCTCATGGGCGTCGCAAAGCTAGGTATAGACAATCTGTTCACCTGCCTATGTCGCTCAAGATGTAATACTGACCTGGACACGCTGACTGTTGTAGAAGCAACTACGCAGAAACCAGACTGGACCTGATTCCGCATGGTCTCCAGGACGATAAAAGGGGACACCAAAGGTTTCTGGACGCTTCAAGGCAGTTCAAAGCGGGCGAACGGCATCGCAATGCGACAGCGAATCCGACAACGACTAGCCCAGCCCTACACCTATTCTCAGCTGCTGACTACACTAATCCATCTCCTACTCCACGCTCGCCGCATCTCGCTCCCTCAGAACCTTCCACACCGATGTTGATCTTCTACAGCCGGGGTCAGCAAACCTGGGTCTCGAACATAACAACGTGGCTTCCATTGTCTGCACAGCGCAGAAACAGGCTCGATTAAAAGATTTCACTGCACAGTTCTGCGTGCACGCGGTTCCACACCCGCAGTCCCGACGTGTGCCAGATTGCAGATCTCGGCCATCTTCCATGGTGCATCGTTGGATGGACCTCAACACAGTGAAATCCTGCCGCGTCCAGAAGGCACTCGAACAGCCCTTCTTAGCCAGCCTTGTGAACACGGTGGAGCTTATTGCTGTTCCCAGCCGGGGACAAGTGCCGTGGCACGCAGACTAGCTAGCGGGAAAGGTTAATGCCAGCGGAGAAACGTTGTGTACGGCGGACAGAGAATGCTGGATTGATGAGTGGCCCGTGGAAAGGAAGCCGGATGGCGCGGTGCTGTGGCTGTAGATATTGAGGGCATGGAGATTGTGGAGCGATTGTGCGAATCATAGAGACTGGGTGACTTGGTGCAGAGCTGTGGACTCAGCCGCTTTCTGCCGAAGCATCTGGTGCTCGTATGGAGCTGTCAGATGCGCAGGGTCGAAGTCTGCTCCAATCCGTGCTGGGTAGTGCACGCTCAAATTTGACCGGGCGTTGACTTCTATTGGCATGAGACTGAACTTGTCAAGCACGTATTCAGGCTTTCGGGTTGCACAGAGAGCCGGCCACAGGAGCAGGATATCCAAAGATATTAAGGTAGCCAGAGGTGAGCTGTACACTGTTCGCGACAGATCGACGGCGCTGTAGACATGATATTTTGAGATTGTGGCCGGCTTTCTCACAAGATGCGAGACGAGCTTGGCAATGACAAAAAGGACTTCAAGCCTAATTCCTTGACTATGATCAAGAACTCCTTGCCAGCAAGGAGATATCACTCGCTCTTTCCCCTTCCCCCTTCCCCTCCCATACCTTCCGGCCACCCAAACGGGAAAGCGCTTCTCTCGCCCGCCTTCCGTTTCGGCACATCAACCTTATGGAAGTTTCTTAAATGCTCCATGAGATGGTCTCTCCTCGTGAAGCCTTTGTTTCCAACCCGTGGGCAGTGCGGTATCGTGCAGGGAAACTCGGGAGTCCCCATTCCGTGGACGGTAGCTTGGTGCCGCTGCAGGTCGGCTAGTCGGGTGAAGTGTGCGGATGAAGTGCAGTGTGCGACATCGCAGGTCCAGGTCCTGGAGGTCGTCAGTGATTTCGCTTGGGCGAAAGCATTGCATGGGGGAGGGAAGCTGGCAGCGGAGGTGGTACGTACTTCGCTCGACTATTGCTTCTACTCAAAGTCAGTGGCTGTCTTCGAGATGAGCTTGCGCACGTTGTATGGTCCTGGGTACTTACGTTGTTGGACTCTGACTATGGCCTTGGTCCTGGGACTGCGCTGGGCTTTGAGGTGGCTCATAGGGAATCGATTGCGTCAGCCACTGAGCTGCAGGGTCTTCATAGCCGAGAGGTACATCAAAGCTCGGCTGGTGGGTGTTCTGGAGTACCGTGGTTGGTTCGAGGACAGCTTGTGGTGGCGATCGGTCTAATGGCGGAGCGACCGGTTGTGTGTAGAAATCCGAGACGATTTGATAAGGCTGAGGTGGGTAGCAATGATACTGTGTAAAGTACTGATTCAATTGTGTCTGTGTGTACTGTGGCACTGTAGGATAGGCCGTCGTGTATGTAGAGATGTCGCTCTGCTCTGGATAGGATGAGGGATACTGAAGGCACAGTTAGCCTGCGGTCAGGTGTTGCGATGCGTGGCGGGGCCATACTCCGTATCCTGACATGGTAGAGGTGGAAGGATGCTCGACAAAGTGGGGTGAGGCTATTGGGCGCGAAACATTTAGATACCCAGCGGAACGGTACGCGCAGACGGCAGGGATGTCTTTTATGCGTCCTGGATGCAAGTCGTTGAGGAAGGTCGCGTGTGTTTGAGTAGATATTGGGATTTGTTGGCTACAAGCCATGATTAGTGAACTATAGTAGTTCCCATCATTGCTGCGTACTCCCTTGTGGTTCTTGCAAGATGCAGCGACCAGATTGAAGCATCTCAATCGTACTTGAAGTCTGACAGACCTAAGAGCTCCTGGATGTACACTGCACAACGATTTCCTTACCGCCACGCCTCGGTACGCCCTGCGTTATAGTAGGGTCTTAGCCTCTAGAGGACTGTCGACGAAGTCCGGAGTAGTAGTGGACGATGAGAAAAAATGTTCTGAATTTCAGGTATGCTAGCCACTTGTGATCTGGTGACCACCCACGTCAGTGGGAGGCCCGATATAAGAGCTGAAAGAAGCTGGAGACTAGAGAGTGTCTTATTAGACAGATGAGAAGGTCCACACGTGTACATACGTAGGGCTGATACTTGGTGACTTCTGGCCGCTGGGCAACAGTAAGAGCATAAGAGGGGTAAAGCTAGGTTCTTCCACGGCGCGGCTTAGCCCGCAATGAAGTACAACGTAGCCTAAGCGGGCAAGCTGGGCGAAACCGAAGACTAGACCGTCCCTCGTGTGCAGCATAAGTGAGCCTATGGGTGCATGCATACCCATCTGTCTGACTAACACCAGTCAGAGCTTCCACAAAGAAGTGCAAGTTGGACCTCAACGATTCGTTGGCCAGTTTGGATCTGAAGGCAAATGAGGGCAAGTGGTAGGCGACTCCAGCGTGAAGACTAAGTGCTGTGATTGGGTGCGCGGAACGAATGATCATCAACGTTGGATTGTAGCTCTGAGGCGGAGTGACCGATACAGAGCGCTGTAACCTCTTGTTATGGATGCTGATGTGCATTCATCACAACAGTGATCGACCGCAGGCCTTATCGGGAACCCCAGTCGCAGTTGTGCCCAGAATCGCAGTGCTAGCTGACTAGGAAAGGTCAAGTGTCCAGCTGTGGAGGACTCGATCCATCTCGGTATTTTCTTCCGCCATGCAAGATAACCGGAGCATTGCAAAGCGCGACAGGTCTTGTCGATACGGTTAGACACCTGCTCAAGTCAGTAAGCAGCGATTGCGCGTTCCACCTTGGGAGATGGCCAAGGCTTTAAGAAATGCTGCACAACTTTTACCGGAGCCGCGGTTCCTGATCGCCGCGCGCGGAAGACTCCTCAGCCGTCCACCAACGAGAGGCGTGCATTCACAGTACATTATCTCGACCACATCAACCGTCGAATCGGTGAATACGACATTGGGCGCATTAGCCAGCCACGAACACATCGGTTTCACAGTGTAAGAACCACTCGCTTAGGCAAGCCTCAGGACGCTACCGTCGGCAGCTCAGCCCCCTGTGGAACCTTTGTGTGAGCAGGCAATCCTAAGCGACATGCGATCTGAAATGATGCTGCGCTTGCTACATGTCAGATGTGTTTTGATCCTGGAGTGGCGACTCGCTCAACATCGTCGCAAGTTCAAAGTTGTCGAATTGTTGCGTAGATCGACGGTGCAAGATCGTCCAGCAAGCTCTGATCTCAGCTTGACGGTACAGCCTGATGTTACCGGTGAGATGTGCAACGACTGTGCAGGTGGCATTATCCATGAGAATCGAACAATAAGTTCCGCACTGGAACCCAATTCCTGAACTACCTATACTCATTACAGAACGACACTATCGTGACCTTATCAGCAATCACTGAAGCCGGGATGAGACTCTGATCATAGATCGTCTTCCAGGAACTTGTAGGCGAACCGGAAATCTGCCTTTCTGCGGTTCATCCTGAGACGCGTTAGCAAGATCATGTAAGTAATGACATGCGGAGATGATATGCTCAAATCACTACCTCCAAGACTAGTCTGTTCGCTGCAGGCAACAACCTTCAAACGCACTCCTGACGACCACAGACATAGATAGAGTTCAAACCTGCTTCGCAAGCCCACCCTCTACCAAGTCCGCTGCGTCATGGCAGTTAAAGAGTGTTGCGTTGCTGCTCTCAAGTCTCGAAAATGGCAGATTCGTTCCACATCGGCCGCATGCCATCAAGGGCGGGAGATACTGACCATGTGCTCTCGTAGTCGAAGAACCTGTATGTTCCCTGTTCATAGTCTTCAGTGATAGCCTTGGGCTCTTCGTGGCGCTGGAACCAGGTTTGGTACTGCTTGTGGAACCTCCAGCTTTGCGACTTCAGAGCCTTGGCCGCGAGGTACTGCTGGTATGTGTTTTGACGGTAGTAGAACGCGTAGAACAGAGCGTCGGTCTCAATGCGCGAGTACAGCCTAGGATCATCGAAGATCGGCAGTGGCTCTTGTGGGTAGTGCGTAGGCGTAAATGGGTAGGGGTTCTGCGGGCGGTAATGGCGGGGCGCATCGGTATCTGCTGAGTCGGGGGCGGTAGCCATTGATGCGGCAAGCATTCGCTCATCTGGAGGCTTCGTCATGCCGGCACTGATGTCATTCTTCGTTGCCTCGAAAGAATCGAGCAAGTCTTGCAGGCTTGATGGCAGGTGGTAAACCGACTCTTCTTCCTCTTCATCAGCATGTGATTCACCGTTAGTAAGCGGCGGTGTAGTCGTTTGTGACTCATCCTCTTCTTCAGCTGCAGGATCTGGCACTGGTGTCTTCTTCCTGCTTGCAGCCTTCGTATCCTCAGCTGATGCTGCGCGTGAAAGGCCTTGCTTCTCTGCGGCGGGTGTTGCTGGCACACTTGGGGTAGCCGCTGGTGACTTAGAGGGCTGTGCTTGCGCTGGTGTTGATGCTTCAGCAGGTGGCTGAGCTCGCGATGCAGGCTGTGCATTTGTGGTCGCTGGAGATGCTGTCGCACTTGAACGTCCTGGCGCCAAGTTCGAGGTCAACCCTGGTGGCGGTGGTAGAGGCGCTATCCCCACACCATTCTTGTCGCTCGCAGCAGCAGCTGCCGCCGCTGACGCGTACTTCAGCGGCTCTCCTGGCGTTCTCGTCGGTATCGGTGCGGGCTTCATCGAGCTTGCTGCTGTATTTGACGCACCAGGTAGAGGTGTATGTAACGTTGCCAATACCGGTAATGGCGACTTGAGTTGCGTCGATGGCCGTCGCGCGCCTGCTGCTTCGCCGGATTTTGCCTTCGTGACTGTCGGTCGTGCTTCCGACTCCGGCTCCTCTGCTATCGATTGTGTATCTTGTGATGAGACGCGGTCTGCCTCATTGCCCATGCCGTATATAGCCTCCTCTTCGTCCAAGTTGAAGTCGTCGTATATCGTGTCGTCCTCCATGAAGTCCGGATTTTGATTCTCTTCGACGTAGTACTTGATGCTGTCTTCGATCTCTTTGACCTGCTCAGTGTCGACATTGCTGTTCTCCAGCGCTCGTTGCAGCAAGTCCAGCTTGCCCTGGTGCCATTTGTGTCGTTCTGCCATCTCCTCGAGTTCTGCTATCCGCTCGGCCTTTGCGTTGTCCGACTTCTTGCCCTTCTTCATGCCAGCGTGCATGATCTCCACGTCAGCCTCAATCTTCTCCACTTGCTGCTCCAGCTCTTCGTTCATATGTTGCAGGAACTCGACCATCTCCAATCGTTCTCGATCTTTTGGATCGATCTTCGTTGCTAATGATAGCCCCTCTTTCGAGTATGCCTTGGTCTTCATCTCCTTTTCAACCGCCTTGAACTTCTCCATTTGCTGCGCTTCGTTAGCATGACATCATCCCAGTGATGAGCAGCCGCCTACTGTCTCAATCAGCTTCCTGTGGTCCAGTAACGGCTTCTTGTCCTTGATCTCGCTCATGGCGGCCCATGTCTTAATCTGGTCGCGCGACCGCTGCAGCTTCTTGATCTCCTTCTTCAGCTGGTCTTCCAGCTTCTCTTTCTGCGAAGGATTTGAAGTCTGGATGATCTTGTCGTATATGCTCTCGAAGGTCGCGACGCCTTCTGCGACCTTCTTGAAGCATTTGTCGATCTCCTGCTGGAGCTTGCGAGCTGCCATTGTGTTTGCGTAGCCTCGCGCGAGGGCTTGGGTGACGGCGTTGGGCGCGCGTGATTCGTGAGAGGGAAATACGGTAGCGGCGTCGACGGTGAGCGCGAGAGTGTCTGCTCGGTCGCAATGGGCGGGCGATGTACGTCACGAGCGTTTGGCAAGCGTGAAGGTCGAATGCGTCCACAGATGGAGGTAATCGCGATTGGGGCTAGCATGCCAAGACGCGCTAGCCGCATCCCCACCAGCTTCGACCAGCGCGTGTCCACGCGTTGTGGTCAAATAAACATCATTATACCGATCTAGGCAATCAAATCCATGGTGATTGACGTATAAATTGTTTCACCTGCCAGAGACAACCATAGATAACGTCTCTGTTTTACTCGGATTTCGAGAGCCTCCAAGCTACCCCGCCATCATGAGGAGTACGTCTACTGCAAGCCATCCAGGGCCAGGCCATTGACTTATGCACAGCCGTGCTGCAGAGAGTCAAGTCCGCATCCGTCACAGTCGATGGCCAAATCATATCATCCATCGGGAAAGGTGTCCTGATACTCGCCGCTGTCTCTAGAGATGATTCCGAGAAGGAGATAGAATCCATGGCTGCTAAGGTCTTGAAAACCAAGCTCTGGGACGACGAGTCTACGGATCCCGTGAGCCGATGGAAGCACAACGTGAAAGAGATTGATGGCGAGGTTTTATGCGGTACAGAATGCTTGCAGTGACTACACTGCGCAACGTGCTGACTGCATCCAAAGTCTCTCAATTCACACTGTTCGCAACCACAAAGAAGGGCAACAAGCCAGATTTCCACGCTTCCGCAAGCGGTGAGAAGGCCAAAACACTATACGACCACTTCTACAAGCAGATACAGACTCTGCACGGCGAAGACAAAGTTAAGAACGGCCAATTCGCTGCAATGATGGACGTTGCGCTAGTTAATGATGGCCCAGTGAGTCTGCGCCGCTCTCATGATGGGACGCCGACTGAACATTGTGACAGGTCACTATACAGATTGACAACACCCCAGCCAAGGCCGAGAAGGCAACCAACGGCAGTGCGTAACAAGACTCCATAGTGTCATAACTGAAACGACATCCGAGAGCGATCGATCTGGGACGACAGAGCAGGCAGGCTTGCACGATTGATGAGCGGCTGCAGCCGTTCAATATAGAATGGACATTGCGGTACAGACTGAACCTTATAAGATCTTCTATATTTGTAGAAAAGGCCGGCATTCCATAATAAAATCAGCGCCTTCTTTACCCACGTTGAGCGTCTCTATACTTTATGTCTCCTGGTGCAAACGTGTTGCAAAGGAATCAGCGCCGGCCACGATGTACAAATGACAGATCGTTCCCCTCGGTCTGGAGGCAGACACAGCAACGGTATCAGAGAGCTATTTGACGCTCGGCGTTGGTCCAGTAAGTGAAGACATCAATAAAAGCAGTATTTCGGCTCGAAGAGATCAGGTACCGCCAGGTTGGTGATCCTAACAAGGAGTACAGAGTAGGCATAATCAAAATATGGGGTCGCAGTGAGCTTCGCAGACTACTTGTTCGTCTCTCGATCTCCGAATTTCCTCAGCACTGTCTCTGCTTTTTTCGGAGAAGTCGTAGTTCTGACAGGGTTGCTCACCTTGAACCTCAACTGCCGGCTGGCGATCCTTCCACATGCTGCGAACCGTGCAACGTCCGATTGTTCTCGATTTCATTATCAGGGTCAGCAATCTGGAATAGACCGTGGAACCGTCACCGTGGAGCTGGAAAGATAGATCCGCCCAGATGTGGCTATGGAAACGCTCACGGGGCTGAGCCCCTTTCTGAGCCTTCTGATTCGCTGGTCGCCTCCTCAAAACGGTTCCATCGGATGACGTTTGGTTCGCCGACGTGCGGCAACACCGTCATTCGTGGTACAGAATGCAAATCTCCGCAAGGCAACTCCACTTGAATCGAAGAACGCACAAAGGGAACCCAAGGATCGTTTTCGAGGTTGCGATCGCATGGCAAATGTGTTCATTGTGTAAGGCGACGGCGCGATAGAGACAGGTCCCGGAGCCCTGCATAGACAGACAAGATGCGGTTTAGTGCGTGTCAAGCTAGAGATACATGTCTCAAGACTTTTCGACCTAGAATGTATCAACAACATTCAAAATCACACTGGGCACAGTGCGCTCGTGGCCTTCACGGCCTTCACCTTCTTTCCGCCTCTCCTTTAGATTTTGACTGTATTTACGAGCGTTGCGCGGAGATGTTTGTTGCTCTCGCCACCTGGGCGCTTGGCGCAGGAGCTCGAGGGTACCTTGCAGACAAACAACTAGCAACAGACTGCTCGATCTTTGGTCTTATTGCAGCATGGATGGCAAGAGAGCAATTGGTAGAGCTGCTGCAAAAGGGTTGGCATGCATTTGGCGCGACTGTAGGGTCTTCGATGGTGGCCCTTGCTCTCATCGCAGGCCCACTTGCCGTCCTAGGATTCCAATCGCAACGTGGATCGAAGAACGACGCGAGTGTAGACGAAAACGCGAAAGACATCAGCAAGTGGACGCTTCAATATCCAAAGGCCAGGATCTTTCCGTGTGAGACGAAACATGCGCGCATGTTCCCGAAACGTCACGCTTTCGAGTACTCGTACCTACAATGCGGATTCCCAATAATACCCGGCGGTGTAGACGCTGATGGACACGATGTTGCGACTGGAACAGATCAGGAATTAGGCAACTGGTGGTTGCGCATAAGAGCTGTTGACTACCTCACGCGAGGCAATGGCAAGGCTGGCTTCTATGGAAAGCTGCAGACATTCATGAGGGAGCAGAATGTGGACGATGATGATTGGTCGTACGCCTACCTAGTCACAGCTCCACGCTTCCTGGGACACTCTTTCAATCCAGTGTCGTTCTGGTACATCTATGATCGAGAACACCAGCTCAGGAAAATGATTCTCGAGGTCAACAACACATTCGGTGAGCGCAGGATATACCTTCTGAACGGCACCAGTCCTTCAACTCCACCACAAACTCCAGATTCTACCTATGAGGCAGACACCGCTCCAGATATGTCCATTGGTACGAAGTCCCGGTTCACGGACCTGTGGATGAAGGACTTCCACGTCTCGCCGTTCAATTCTCGCAAAGGCTCCTACGCACTCAAGGCTCAGAATCCATTTCCATACGTAGATTATGGCAAGCCGATGATTGACAACACTATTACGCTGAAGTCATCGAAAGACCACGCGAAAGTTGTAGCGCGCCTCAACTGCGTTGGAACGCCACTTGACCCAGACGAATTTGGCATCCTCGGTGCAGCGTGGTTCATATCGAGATGGTGGTGGGTCGGACTTGTCACCTTTCCACGTATTGTAAAGGAAGCAGGCAATCTGTTCTATAAGCGAAGTCTACACGTCTGGTTCCGTCCGGAAGTTCTCACACCCAGCTTGGGCCGACTCCCAAGCTCACAGGAAGTGTAAGTGGCTTGTCAAGATTGCGCAGCCTCTGAGGACTGACTTGTACAGTACGATCCAGCAGGTGTTCCATGACTACCTGACTCACCTCGTCAACACGGCGCAGGACGACTTCCGCATCGTACTGCATACCACGATACCCGAAAATCCGAAGCGAAACATCGACTTTACTCGGCCCTCAAGAGGGGGCATGGTCAAAGAGTTTGAAATCCGTGTCTTGACGCCCGCTTTCTATTCGCGGTTTGTACACTACGCGTATACGTCAGAAGCCTTTGACCGTGAATGTATCTTCACCGACGAAAAGAATCGAACCTGCTGGGTCTCTCGTCCCGAGCTGCTGGCGCAGCTACTCATGCAAGCTGCGCCCGTAGTTTCGCAAAGTAACGCCAGGAGAGGTCGATTGAATGAAGCAAAGTGGTGGCTGCTGAAGAAGCTACGATGTGCGCCGGCGGAGCCTGCGTACAACGCGACTCCAAAGAGCTCCGAGCTCCGTCTGGAGGACATTCGAGCGGCGAAGCACTCAGAGATGGAGGCCTTCGTCAGGTCTCAACGACCAAAGTATGCCGGCGAATTTCGAAGGATAGTCACCAAGCTCTTTCTGGCTCAGCGGTTCTGCTTTGGATTTCCACAAGTCCTCACCATGATGGACTGGGCTGTCAGAATCATGCTATGCTACTCCGCGGCAAAGCAGGTGTCGTATCCCAATGTCTTTGGTGGGAGTGCTCTACTGGAACGTGACTGGTGGTCGTTGTCAGGAAGTATTGTGGCAGCCACTGCGAGCCACGCGTATGGATTGCTGAGAGGCTACCATTAGTATACTCCATAGTTGTAATATTATATACTCAATGCATCTATAGATCGGTCGACTCCAAGGACATTTCATCAACTTGACAATGGATAAGCAATGCTTTTCCGAAATCACGGAAATACCTTGGATATCTTGAGATCTGTGCGGCATTTGTTTGGAGCTATCGCTAAATCTTCCCGAGAGTGTTTCGGATTCCATCCAATCCACAGGCCCAAAATCGGGCTTGAGTCATCTGTGAGATCATGTCAAATCCAATGTGCGTGCCATCATCGTGATGCTCCAGCGAGTTGTTCTGGCCCTGCGCACGCCATGCCGGATTCGACAGCCGAGGTTATGCACCTCCTTCGCTTGAGGCCTAGGGCGGCCGAGCGAAAATCTGGGGTTGAGGACCTGCACCTTCACATGTCATGCAGCGAACAAAGGAACGCACTCGCGTCGACATGTGAAGCTGCAGGATGGTCGCGTGCCACCAGCTCACCACTTCAGCGTAAGCAACAGCGCTGATGAGGAAGGGCAATCGAGCAGACAGTGCCGTGATAAGCTGAGGTCGAGCCCCAAGCAATTGGCACACAACGTCATCCTTGTCAAAGCTCCAATCCGATGTCCCCTCTCCACCGGATCTGCGCCAGTCACGCATTCAGTCGCGCGGTCGTCCCTTCAGCCGAGGGAACTTTTCACAACGCTCCAGCGTTAGCTGCGCGTGCTGGACGCTGATTCAATGTGCCAGCTTCCTCGGGTTCAGCGGTCGGCCCAATGGTGCCCTCAGCCGGACCTTCCCGAGCTTTGTGACTGGACTTCATGAGCGTGCTAAGTTGACCCTGGGGTAGCTGGGAGATCCGCGGTTCTACTTAAGAGACTTGGCTGCCCGGCTGTTGAAATTTGAAACTAAGGAAGTGTCATCATTGCTTGTCATTGATCAAAAGGCATTCTTATTCTGCTTCTCTGCTGTCTTTATCCCTCCACAGCAAAGATCGGATCTCGAAAAGCATTATTGATACCCTACGTCACAATCGATAACCACTCAACATCTACATAATGTCTCACGCCGATGCCGAGGAGGCTCAGTACCAGAAGGAGGTTGAGGAGGTTAAGCAGTGGTGGACTGACTCAAGATGGAGGTATACGAAGAGGCCATTTACAGCTGAGCAAATCGTTGCGAAGCGTGGAAACATCAAGATCCAGTATCCGGGAAACACACTGTCAAAAAAGCTGTGGCACACAATAGAGGGTCGCTTCAAGGTACGCCAAACCTTTTGTACGAAGGCAATGAAAGTGCTGACTTGGCGAAGAACAAAGATACCAGCTTCACATATGGGTGTCTCGACCCTGTGATGGTCACACAAATGGCGAAGTACTTGGACACAGTGTACGTGTCCGGCTGGCAATGCTCCTCAACGGCCTCATCGACCGACGAGCCCGGACCAGATCTGGCAGATTACCCCTACGTGAGTTCAAGGAATCCCCTTCCAGCTATTCCCGACTAACCGATGCAGACCACTGTGCCCAATAAGGTTGGACATCTCTTCCAGGCCCAGCTGTTCCACGACCGAAAGCAGCGCGAGGAGCGCGTCACCACGTCGAAAGCCGACCGCGAGAAGCTACAGAAGATCGACTACCTGCGGCCCATCGTTGCCGATGCGGATACCGGCCATGGTGGTCTGACAGCTATCATGAAACTCACAAAACTCTTTGTCGAGAAGGGCGCTGCTGGGATTCACATCGAGGACCAGGCACCAGGAACAAAGAAGTGCGGACACATGGCAGGAAAAGTCCTGGTACCGATCAGTGAGCATATCAACCGCTTGGTCGCTATCCGTGCTCAGGCCGATATCATGGGCAGTGACCTTTTGGCCGTTGCCCGTACAGATTCGGAAGCTGCGACCCTCATTACATCCACCATCGATCCTCGCGATCATCACTACATTCTTGGTGTGACAAACCCCGCTGTTCAGCCCCTAAGCGATCTCATGTACGCGGCAGAACAGGCTGGAAAGACTGGCCCAGAACTGCAAGCGATTGAGGATGCGTGGATGAAGGAAGCCCACCTGAAGCTTTTCCACGAAGCTGTTGCAGACACCGTGAATGCTGGTGTTCACGTCAACAAGCAGGAGCTGATTGCCCAGTACAACGAGCAAAGCAAAGGAAAGAGCAACGCTGAGGCTCGTGCGATTGCAAAGGGCCTGACTGGCGTCGATGTCTTCTTCAACTGGGAAGCCGCACGGACACGTGAGGGTTACTACAGGTATCAGGGCGGATGCCAGACCGCCATCAACCGCGCTATTGCCTATGCGCCGTACTGCGACATGATATGGATGGAATCGGCAAAGCCCGACTACGCACAGGCTAAGGAGTTCGCTGACGGCGTTCACGCTGCATGGCCCGAGCAGAAGTAAGTCCTTCCACATCTAAGTACTTGACATTATGCTAATCGCACGGTAGGCTCGCATACAACCTTTCACCCTCCTTCAATTGGAAAACCGCCATGCCCCGTGACGAGCAAGAAACTTACATCAAGCGCCTCGGCGCTCTTGGGTACTGCTGGCAGTTCATTACGCTCGCCGGATTGCACCAGACTGCTCTCATGGCCGACACTTTCTCCAAGGCGTACGCCAAGCAGGGCATGCGCGCTTACGGCGAGATCATCCAGGAGCCTGAAGCTGAGAATAAGGTTGAAGTTCTCACACATCAAAAGTGGAGTGGTGCCAACTACGTCGACGGCCTGCTGAAGATGGTATCGGGCGGTGTCAGCTCGACCGCGGCGATGGGCAAGGGTGTTACGGAAGACCAGTTCAAGTGAAATGCTGAACAGTGTAGGCTATTGTAGGATAAACATTATCAGTTTGGTTACCAGAGTCGTGATCCTACATTGGGTTTACACTGCATCCGACACTCTGCGTTTGCAGCAGTGACAATGCACTAAACGGTGAGCGGGTCTTGTATAGAAGGACCTTCCAAATGTTCAGGGCGGCTACCCACGGGTTGTTGTCCACAATGCAACCGCAACCCCAAGTCAAACGTTGTACGAGCAATCTGAGGGAGGTCGAACGGGTAGAACGCGATGGGCATCAGAATCCCAATATCCTTGTCGACGCAAAAGCATTCGAACACGAAGTTGGCAGGCCGACCTTTACCTCAGAGCTGCTTGAGTATGCTGCTCAGCAGCAGGAGCGCTGTGAGAACACCATCCGCTTGCATTTGCAAAGTACTTATGAGCAGGCTTGGTACACTTATGTTCCGTACAAGTTCACGGCGTCAGAAACATGGCCTCTAGACTGGCTTGGTACCCTGGAAGGTGATCAGATCAAATTGGAAGACCTCGCTATGCCTGCTCTTCGGCGTGATTTTAACGATCGTCATCCATTGCGCCAGTACGTCGCCGCGATGCCTTTTCCGAGGCATACGGATCTTCTTGATCGTATGTACACCGACTTCTCCTGCAATCCTGTGTGGCTCTGTTTGAAGAAGCAAATACTGCGCTCGGTAATCAAGATTGACAACATCGTTTGCATAGCGTTCGGCACACTCACCGATGAAAGCAGACCCAAAGCTCGACTTCGCAGCCATCAACAGCATTTCCTGCCACGCGCCATCGCCGACACACACCAAGACCACCTGACGATCGCTAATGAGAAGGCAGCTTCTAGCATCCCCATAGTAGCACACGATCCAGACTATAGGCTCGGTGACATGAATGTTATCTTTCGCTTCTCGCCACCAATTGACATTGTGTCGATGCCTCACCACTTCCTATCCATTACAGAGAACTCCCTCGTCATCATAGCCGGAACACCACCAGGGGCTCCCGTCCTGGAAGTCCTAACTGATGTCTTGTACCCAACCGGACCAGCTGCGATCTTGAAAGACGAAGTCTGGCGATACTGGTTCCACGATGAGGGCAAGATATGGCAATGTGATCAGCGGACGCCTCGAGTGAACCGGTTTCTAGAGACTCTTCACGGCGACCTCTGGATTACGGATCTCGTGGATGAGGAAAAGCAGTGCGTTGAGAAGATTGAAGGACGGGGCGTTTCGCGTTACTAGGGGCTACCACGAGAGCAACATTTGAGATGTATAACGCAGAAGATGCATTGGTACAATAGGAAAACGTTAGTAAGCATACTTGTTTGCGCATGTTTTGGGTGATGCATGGACAATCGATGGGAAGTTCTTTGTCCCATGAAATGAAGCACTCTATCTGTCTCATTAAACCCCCAATCGACGCTTTGCTGCGTTGAAAAGCACTCGAAGGTATGTGGCTACTTGGGTATTGCGTAGCTAGAGAAACTACCTCCACTTTTACAACTTGGCACTTTTCTTGCTTGCTCGATGCACGTGCCCGTGTAACACTGTGATTGATGATTCGACTATGTCTTGAGATTTGTGCTTATAGAACTGTCAGTCAGTGAAAGCGAGACGTCGAGGGCAGTCGGGCTGTCTAGCCCAAGCAGGAGCGAACGATCATCATGCAGCACATTATCTGCCCCTTCCCCACCCCGATTCCTTAATAACTCTATCGACTTGTCACAGCACGCTGAACATGATGTGAGTTCTGCAAAGGTGGCAGATACACGCTGGTACTAACTCGTGACAGTGAAGCAAATTGCAGCACAGCAGAGAGTTTCCGTTTTCTGGACCTGCCAGGCGGTATGATTACCTCTTACGGACGTAATGGACAGAGACGACCGACTGACAGCCTTCCAGAACTGTGTAACCGCGTGTACTAAATCATTGTGCAGGATGAGAAGGAAGGCGGCGCCGTTTACGTGTGGTCCGCGCAGAGCGTGTTGGCTCTCTCGTTGGCCACGAGTCGATCGCCACGAACACCGTGGATTGACACAAGTCAACCGTTTGATCCGTCCTGAGTTCCCACCTCGGCGCTACCACAGCTTGTACAGACTCATAATCGACTTCGCCCGGCTTCATCAATTCCTCCAGGTGTTCCCATGGAATAGGAGGCGTATACCCTTTGACGTCCAAGATGTCATCCATGAGCTACAGCGCTGTAGTCAGTCACAACATCAACCAGACGTCGAACTGCCTCCCTTGACCAGAATCGAATCAGATGAAGGGCCATTTGCGGTCATCTCCTAAGCAGGCAATGACTACACACCGTTGCATTCACGAATCTTTGCAGGGATCTTCTTTGCACTAAACGATTTCAAAGAGCAAACGGAGTTCGCGTCTTTCGAGTCAGTTAAGGTCGGGGTTGACGAGAGGGACATGGTGTTTGTATCAATTCGGTTCGTACAAGAGATCCATATCAGCTATATCGAGCGCGAGAAGGATGAGTTGCGCCGCGCGTTCATCCTAGAATTGGACAAACTAAGTCGCAAATCCATAAGGCTGATCTGCGTGAGCGGAACTTATAAGTTTGATCAAAAACTGGAGGAAGGTGAGGACTGGGACAGTGACGACTGGGGAAGTGAAGATGAAGAAGACGACAGCGACGACGATGATGACGGCTAGGGATTGATCATACCGTAGGTGAAAGCGTGTGGGGCCGTCTGTGCTCGAAGAGATGATTTGCGTCACATCAGCCAGGCTGCGCTAGGCTAACGTAGCAATCAGCCATACTGCATTGTTTATTACACAACCTCTCAATTCGATTTTCTCATCCTGGACCTCGAATAACCTCACATCGCCCTCCAATAGCTTTTCTTCGCATTATACACGTGCAAACGTCAATTGTAGGTAAAACTACAAGCTCAGTCCTCCATCATCCTTGCTGACTAGATACACCTGCAGCCGCGCAAATTGAATGCAATGGAGATCTGTGGCCAGAATAGGGAGAGCTTTCCTTTCTTACAACTACCAGCTGGTAAGAAGACCCTTCCAACAAACCCCCGACGATTATTGAGCTAACTCTTGCTTGCAGAGCTGCGCAATAGAGTGTACAATTATACGTTGGACGGCGAGCAAAATGGCCGTTGGGTGTCACTCACCAATCGAACTGATCTTGATCCTAGAACACAGCACCTACCTTCGAGCCGTTGCCTGTACCAAGGCCTGACACAAGTTTGCGTGGTACCATCAGACCCGGGTTTACACCTCAGACATACCATTCACGCTATCGACCTGTCTTACGCCTGAAATTCCTTCGCAGATTCTTGGCGACTTTAATTTGGAAATTCCTTGAGCTCCCAAGCGTACTTCAAATCTTTTTCCCGGGAGACTCTGGGAAACTCTTGCCGGAAAATGGCAACATCTTGGTCGAGCTGATTACCTTGGCAGGTGTCGATTGGGCGAGGCTACCTCTCCAGATCGCCCCAGAAGTCTCGAGTACTGCAGAATACATGGCAGAGCCTCTAAGGGTCGCTAATCACGTCATCAAATATCTGAGGGGTCTGATGCGAGAGGAAAAGATCGAGAACATTCTATCTTTACGAGTGGGAAGGTGTTCACGACGATATCCAACCATCATAATGGGATCTCAGCCTCCGGCAAATTAGAGGTTCTCGGAGGAAGGCATTGATTCACGTATGAGCTACCTCATACAGCGATTGCAGCTGTGGAAGATCAAAGATCTGAGGTTCGTCTTTGTCATGGAAAGTTTAAGGGCTGAGCGGCTGATGAAGGACTGGGGCAGAGAGGCGGACGCGTAGCATGGACAGCCTTACCAGCTAATCACGACCTGTCAAGTCCTGACATGATACACGAAGACCGGAATAGATGCACCTGCCTTCACTTCAACTGCCAAGCAAACAATGAAAACACGGTTTCTTAGGTCAATGAGCGGAATTGATAGTGGTCCATTAACGATAAGTGGTTTTTCTTTCTTGTGTGCCGAATTCACTTTCTTCACTGCCTTCCGCGCATAGTTGGCTTTCAAGATGGAGCAGCACCCACCAGATATGTCGCCGATCTTAATGGACGCTTCATGAACCTTCCACCTGGCGTGTACAAAAATCTACCTGCTGGACGAGGTACTGAAATGACCTCTCAAATTGCGCGGTCGTGAAGACAAAATCGCTCTTGCCTCACACATGGGGATGTGCGGCGGCAGATGCTTTTCAAGTTCAAGAGGCAAAAGTAGTATGGCTCTAGCTCGACACTATCCAGAGAGACTAGAGATCTTTTTGGAGAGGCATTCTCGCGCACAATGAAGGGGGCATCCGACAGATGTTAGTCGCTATTTTGTCACATAACAAGTCTTCTGGCAGCTACAAGTTTTTAAGAGTAGCATTGTTAGGTACTATAGTAGAAGACTTAGGGAAGTGCATCACCAAACAGTGTTCTGACCTTTCCGAATAGTGCTGCCCTAATGATGACGGCCGACACTGCTTTTCATTCTCTTTCTTGGCCCACCCCTTGAGTTCGGAGCTTAGATCGTATACCTGAATCCGATCTGACCCTCAATCGGATCCGGCACCTCGGCATTTGCAACCTGGCGATCGGCCTTCTTATTCGTGCGCCAGAAGTACCAGCTCGTGACACAAAGCACCATCAGAGTATAGAACTGCAGCCCAGCACTGACCCACAAGCCGACCACATACCGCGGCGCATCCCTCTGCCTGAATACCGTACTCGCAATAATTCCGCCAATCGCGCCAAACCCGATTTGCAGCGCACTCGCTGTACTGCGCTTACTCTGCATTCTTATATTATTCGCCTGATACGTCAGAATGGCAGGTACATTGCCCTGGCCGCCCATAGTGCCCAGGAACACGCCGAAGTAGCGCACGCCGCCGTTGCTCGCGTAGGCGACAATCATCAGACCGACAAGGCAGATGGTACTCTGGATGGCAATGATGGGGCCCCGCAGGTTGTACTTGTCGCCCAGCCAGGCGAAGCCGAAAGCTGTGATCATGGCGACGATGGCGGGCGGAGCAGATAAGGCATTTGCGACGCCGGCGGAGTAGCCGAGGCCGACGAGGATGACGGGGGTGAAGTAGCTGGTAGATTCGTTAGCACTGGTTTCCGGATTGGGGGAGGGGAGAGGGCGTACGCGAAGGCATAAACAGGCACCGTGGTACTCATGAACAGCGTGCAGAACGCCCAGAGCTTCAGGTCGCTGAGGTGCTTGAAGAACTTGGCCCAGGTCAGCGGGTCGGCCTCGGAGTCGCCTCGATCTTCTTCGATGCGGCGGAGCACGAAGTTAGCCTCGCGCTCGTTTAGGAAGCCCTGCTTCGCTGCTTTGTCGGGGAAGTCGAGGATGATGAACCAGGCGCCAATGGCGACGACGCAGGTCAGAATACCTTCGAGGATGAAGATCCATCGCCAGCCGCGGATGCCGCCGACGCCTTCCATTTGCATGATGCCGTAGGCAAGGATGTTGGCTATGCCGCCGACGCCGACGGCGACGAGATAGAAACCGCCCAAGCTAAGCCTGTCAGTGACGATATTAAGTACTATTGCAACGGGGGTTACGTACCGTTTCTGCATCTCTCTTCGCTTATACCAACAAGTAATCAGATAAACACCTGCTCTCATCAACAACGATCCACTATATCATACGGAAAGGGGGGACTTACATCCAGGGAAGAAACCTGCCTCGAAGAAACCCAGCAACACACGACAAACAGTGAGAGTCTGCCAGCTCTTAACGAAACCCTGACCAACCATCACAGCACCCCACGAAAGCGCAATGAAAGCAAGCCAATTAGCGCTGCCAACCTTCCTCAGCACAATGTTGGAAGGCAGCTCGAAGAGGAAGTACGTCGGGAAGAACATGACGAGAGCAATGGTGTATCTGTCGCCAATATTGAGCGCGAGGTCCGCACCCATACCGGCAACACGCGCATTGGCGATGTTTGTGCGGTCGATCTGGGCTGTGTGAGTTGGAGATGATAGATAGGCTGCATCGTGGATGAGCTTACTAGGGAAATCGAGTATAAGGCACCGAGGATGGGTAACAATCTCCAGTCGATCTTGCGGACGATTCTCTTCTCTTCGATGCCGTCGACATCAGTATCGGCATAGCGAGGTGTTGCGTCAAACTTCTCCTGCCGGACTGCCCCAGGCTTGTATTCGTCATCACTGCTACTGTTCGTCATGGCGCACTTCGATCGAGTTGTTCTAAGTTGCATGCGTAAGGTAGTTCGCAGGTACTCGCAGACGATTTTGGAAGTCGATCAGGACATGGAGCATTGTTATATGTACACGCCGGCCACGGTAATTCTCGTTAACACTACCTTGGCTTCCAAGCATGTCCCGAGCAGTGCAAGTATTCGTATGGCTATCGGAAGTTCTTCGATCGAACAGTAGCGGGCTCCGCATTTCTTGGCATCGTATTGGTGTGGACATGAGATCAGTCGAAATCGTTGGGTACCAAGCTGAGAGTGGGCGTGTCGGTCGTGCCAACCAACCACCGAAGTCTTGGGTTTACGAAAGTATATTTGCTTGCCCTCCGCTCAGTCGGCAAGATCGATCACAGCCCGACAGTCCAGTAACTTATATCGAGCAGTATAGTCGCTCCTTCTGATCGTTTTCCTATCGACCTGCATCTGTGGTCATGTTGCTTTTTGCTGCGCAAGTAATCAACATTGCAGCTGAAGTCACGATACTAACCAAGCACCCGGGTCTTGGTTGACAGGAGAAGTTTCCAAAAAGAGCCATCGCCGTTGTGCCCATGAGGTTCGAAACCACGCGGAAAGCTCCAGTCAAGCACGTCAATAGCGTCGGCAGCTGGCCAGGCCTTCAGCGCTTGCCGATGGACGTGATGCTTGCTGCGGAAATCTGGGGGCTGCCACTGAAGCGCGCGCCATTACTGTATGGCAGTGAAGTCACTATGCCGGAAGTGTGGTTGCGGCTCTTGGAAGATCGTCTTTGGCGGAGCGGAGGAAGATCCGCTGGTCGTGGCGCCCAGTGACCAGATTGCGGGGTCAACCTTGGATGCAGAACTTGCCGAAGATGCTCACACCGTCACTTTTGACATTGGCCGATTTTGCAGTCTGGAGGCAGTCAGATTACTGAAATGAAGCAGGTGATGAGAGAACTTTTCGTTGGACTCGAGAAAAGTGCAGCTGAGAAGCCGCTCAAGCCGGACTGCTAGAATGAAAGTTGGAGGCATTCAGGGTATCAAACGCTCGCCGCAGTACTCATCATCGTTTCGTGAGCTTGTGCTCTACCAGCCGCACCTCCACCACCTGATTCCCATCCGCCCGCAGCAGCAGCAACAGCAGTATCATCGCCTGCACCCCAGCTACCGGAGGCCTCCACAGCACCTCCGGAGCCCATGGCATCTCCCTCGGCGGGAGCAGCCTTGCAGCGCTTGATGGTGTGTCCGAACTCCTGACAGTTCTGGCACTGGACCTTCGACCAGTCCTTGGGCTCCGGGCAGTCGCGCGAGAAGTGACCTTGCTTCTCGCAGTTGCGGCACGTGACGGTTTCGGGGTTACGAGGTTGATCACATTCTTTCGCCATGTGATCCTCGGAGCCGCAGTTGCGGCAAGTCCTAGGGGGACGAGCCTCGACGTTAGGACACTGTGGAGGTAGTCAGTGCCTGTAGAGATGGCAAGAAAAGGGCAAGTAGACTCACATCCTTGCTGAAATGGCCAGTGTCATTACACTTTCGACACTCGACGCCCTCGGCAGAACGGGGCTCAGGACACTCCTTGGCATTGTGTCCCTCCTGCTTGCAGTTCTTGCAAGCGTGAGGGTTGACTCGCTCCTTAGGGCAGTCACGCGCACGGTGACCCTCCTCAGAGCAATAGACGCATTGGACGGCAGGGGTCACTGAGACATGCTCGGGCTGCTCCTCCTTGCAGTGCTAGGATGTGTTAGCAGTGTGAGTACCTCCAGGGTTGACTTTAGGTATCACTGACCTTCTTGATGTGTCCAAGCTCACCGCAGTTGCTGCAGAGAGGGACACCCCGATCCTGCACGAAGCCGGCAGATGCGAGACGCTGGAGGTTCTCATCCTTGTCCTTGGGCCAACCGACAGCCATCTTCGCCCGGCGAGGCTTCTCAGAGAGCTGAACAGTGAGAACGAACTCACGCTCTGGATTGCCGATCAGGTCGACAATGGTCATGTTCACGGCGACGTCCTGCTGAAGGGCGACGAGGTAAACCGGAAGCTGATCTTCGCGAAGGGCGGACTCGACGTCCGGAAGGGAGAAGTCATCGACGACGGCGCGGGCATAAGCCTTGAGGCAGGTACGAAAGCCGTCCAGATCCTTCTCCTTGGCTGCATCGATGAGTTTAGCCCAGGCCTCCTCTGCCTCGAGCTCGGGGACACCGGTCCAGTCGACAAGACGACGCTCTTTACACTCAAGAGCCTTGTGGCCTTCCTTGTCGCAAAGCTTGCACTTCATGGGGTTGGTTGGGCAGTTGCGTGCAGCATGTCCGTCGACACCGCAGGCGTTGCAGGTACCGGTGAACTCGCGCTCGACACGAGGGTTGGTGCAGTCGGCCTTGTTGTGGCCAACCTCGCCGCAGTTGAAGCACTCCCCGGTGAGGCCGCCTCCAGGTGGTGCGTCGGGGCATTCACGAGCGAAGTGGCCTTCTGTGCCGCAGCTGCAAAAATGTTAGCATGGTGTCAGGACGAGTTGCAGCCAATAGAGGATCTATCAACATCCAAACGATGCTCAGATCCACTGTGACTACCTCCCATCTCTGGGACGTCGAAGGTGAGAGTGAATACCTACATTCGACAGGCACCATCGCCGCCACCGCCGCCAGCTCCAGCGTCACCGCCAGAGGTGTCAGCGCCGCCCCGGGAGTCACTACCGTCAGTGGCAACACCTCCCCATGCGTCGCCGCCTGGAGGTAGTCAGTAAAGTGAATGCAGCGAAGGGAGGAAGTGACTTACTGTCAGCACCTGCGTTCCAGCCCATAGCTGTGTCGTGAGAGCGAGATACGAGGAGAAGCACCTGAAGCTGTGTACGTGTAGTGTGAGTGAGGGCAATCAAAGACGCGAGGTAGGTTGCAAAAAATGCGTCGAGGCAGAGAGGTGGGAGGGAGGTAGAATTGGTGAGTGGGGTTTGCTTATATACAGCAGAGGCAACCGCGACCAGCGGTCCGTGCGGGGCGACGACGAGAGGGCAATGATGACGGTGAGAGTGAGGAAGTTGTGACTAATGCGGACGCCGCTACACCGCAGGGCAGGAACGAAGTGATGGTAGCCACTGCTAGAAAAATGAAGTGCAGGCAATATGGTGTGCGACTATGCTCGATAGGTTGAATGAAGCTGCAGGGAAACTGTGCGGCGACGTTGCAGCACTTTAATCGCACAGCAAGAGCAGGGGCGAGAGCGAAAGCACGGGAGTGATGACGTGGAGATGGAAGAGAATAGAAAATGTGAGAACGAAAAGGTCATGCCATTGGGTACAAGACAGCGTACTGTCGAGGTATCATACTTGTAAGAAGTCGTGAAGCTCATATGCAACAGACAAAAGCGCCATCATAGCATCAGATCGTGCCGGCCGCGCATTGCGCGCGCCAAGCTGGAAGTCGTGTACCATACATACCCAAACATGCGCCAAACACCTGCAAGGTTGCTTGCGACAGTATCGCTCTAAACACCTCGGAACTGTCGGTGACATTAGCTGACTGAACATGAGCCGGGATAAAGAGTATAGACTTACCATGCGCACGATCAAAAACCACACGGCTCCAATGAAGCGGAATGCTGCAAGACCAGCGACACTCCACAGCACAACACCGAGGTAGATGTTCGCAACGTGAGTCTGGTGCTCGGTCTGCTTGCCGTCCGCGACCGTGACCTCCAAGCCACCGGATTGAAGTACAAGTGCAGTAAGACCGAGATTGCAAAGCATCCAGAACAGGACGACACCGGATCGGAAACCCTTGTAGTAGTCTTCCTGCTTGTCCTGGGCCGACGGAATTTTCTTCTCCTCCTTCCACTTGACGCTAAATGTCTGCAGCTCCTTCTCGTACATGGTGTTTAGATCCGCATCGTCAGTAGGAGCCTGGATGTCAGCCTTTCCGTCAGCCTTGGTGGTAACTGAAGGCAGCTTCTCAGGCTTGTCGTCACCCTTCGTGCCCCAGGTAATGTCGTGCGTATTACAGAAAGCGTAGACGTTGAGAATGTTGATGTATGTCGGCGTCATCAGCAGGTACTGGATGAAGCAAGTAAACATGTGCCACGGGTCCAGGAAGAGGAACGAGACGATGAACCACATGACGTACGTCGATGCCAGCGAGACAATCAGGTTGAAGAAGATCGTGTTCTGGAAGACGTCTGAGAAGCTGAAGCCGTCCTTGTCGTTGACCACGCCTTGAATGGACTTGACCGTGATGAACACGGATGCGAACATGAGGTACGCCATGATGATACACCAGAAGTACACCATGGACATGTACCACTTGTTGGAACCCTGCGGTCGATTGCCGAGTGACAAGATGAAACACGTTATCAGAACTGCAATGTACAGCCATTCAAACAAGATGAATAACACTTTGCCAGTGACACCAATGTATGTCGCCAGTGAACCAGTGAGGATGTGGAAGACCAAGAAGAAGTTACCGAGGGCAAACCAGGCGAAGATCATGCTGATGGTCTGGTAGAAGAACTCGATAAGGAACATCGTCTTGCGGATCGCCGAGTGATCACTGCGGAAAATGTCGAAAGAGTGAGCCAAGGCGTAGACAGCAGCAAAGAAGGAACCGTTCAGCCAACGACGACGTTGACCGATGAATTCTGCCATTGTCGTGGGAACATCAGTCTCGCCGTTGGAAGACTTGACGTACTGCAAGATCCAATGGCAGTTCCTCTTGGAGACGAGCTCGAAACACAGGATACGATCTTCGGCAAGGTACATGTTGGCTGTGAAAATGCCGGCGTTCGCACCGTGCATCTTCTCACCAGCGAAGTACTTCTCCAGTGGTCCCTGACCGGTCTTGTCATTCTGGAGCGCGACATAGCGGTACGCCGAGAAGGCACCAGGAAGCACAGTGATAAATCCAAAGGCGGACTCCAATGGCTTATCCAAGATGTTGGACATCTTGTACTCGAAGTTTTGGGTCGCTACAAGCGGGTTCAGAAGCTTCTTACCGTGGACAAGCATAGCTTTGATCTCTCCACAAGCGCCTGCGCACATGGGCTCGAGGTCGAAAGCTTTCCAAAGCTGGTAGATCGAGTCTTTACCAGGCTTGGTACCAGCATCGATCAAGACACAAATGTTGGGGTCCAGAACGGTGCCGAATGCCTGGAAAAACCATCGATGCGAGTTGATCTTCTTTTGGTTCTTTTCCTTCAGACAGAAGAGCATCTGCACAGGTGTGTTGCCCTTCTTGACACCGACTACGCCCTTCTTGATGTCGAGAGTCATTTGCGTGGTGTACTAGTCGATCTCATTAGTCATTGTCCCGAACACAGCCACTTTGCCTCACGTACTTCGTAGATATGCGCCGTTACATCCTTCCCGTTAACTTGTTGCTTGGCAATGCCGTCCTGGTATACACCAAGACCTGCAAGAACGGCTCTGGTTCGCGGGTTGATTTTCGCACGTCCGTCGCTGACGACGCACACTACAATCTTCTTCCACGCGTCCTTGCCCCACGTCTTGCTGTTGGTTCGCGAGTTCATGTATTCGATGTTCTTGATGACACCCATCATGGTTCGCGCAAACAGCTCGTCTTCTTCGTTGTACATTGTCACAACGATGAACAGCTCTGTATGCCTAGGCTTCGCAAACAGCTTTTGGCGTAAAGTAAAGCGCTCTGCGTCGAAATCTGCAGGATCGCAGGTGGCGGCCGAATAGCGCATATGCGTGAACTCGTCACGTTCCGGGGGCTGTGCATGTGGAACCTGGTTGAGCAGTCGCGGAGGGATTGGGCAATCAAGGACCAAGTTGCCCTTGAACAGCTGCACTTCCTTGACTGTCTTCCACCTCTTGATTGGCGCTGGACTGGGGGTGTGCTGGATAGGATCGTCGTGGAACGGGTTTTCGGGATCCATCTGGTCATCCAGGTCGTGAGGATCTGGTCCATACGAGTTGGCGCCGCCCAGCATCGGCCTGCCATCCTGCTCATCTTGCCAGTAGTGATCTGGCTGCGTGCCGTAGCCCTGGTGCGGGCTCTCGTCGTGCGGTGTGGGATCGTATGGCTGGTTGTAGTACGCATCATGATGCGCCTGCGGATCGAGCGAGTAGTCGCTGTCGTGTCGTTGCGGTCGTGGGTCGTAGTCGTCGTGATAGTTGCCGCCAGCATATGGGATGTTTTCCACCGAGTACTGCGCATGTCAGCTGTTGCGCGCCCCTCCTGCCCGCTTCAACACTCACACTGGGCTGCAGAGGCAGTCTGTCTCCTGAAGCTGCGGGATGCGTCATGTTCGGTCCCATGGGGATCTCGAGCGGCCCTGCGTGTGAGCCATAGTTGTCTTCGAGCTGGTGGCCAGCGAGCGGATGTCCTGGCGAAGGTGTGCGCCCTAGACCTGGGCGTCTTGGATCCATCTCGTACTGATGCTCCTCGTCTGTGTATGTCCTCGATTAGCGGACTGTGCGCAGTGTGGTAGGGCAACAGCGATAGCGATATGCAGCGAATAATGCGCGGGTGACGAGGAATGCAAAGGAGTGCAGGTCCGGTGCGCAGAGCCGCGATATGTAAGGTCTGGTCACCCAGAAGGAAACGACAAGGAATTTGGGAAATGGCCTCTGGGCGCAGTAGCCGGCTATGCGTGCGACGCAATCGTAATGCGCACAGGCTTGGATCCTTGGATCCTCAAGTACAAGTACTCACCTAATCGGTTGTAGCCACTCATGATGCTGGGAGCGTTGCTGCGCCTTCACTGTCTTGCGGATATTGCGAACACCGACTCCACAGCCCAAACACGCGTGGGAATGCGTGAATACGGATGGCCCAGCAAGTCAAATGTGACTTGGTTGATCGCGCAAATGCGAAAGACGTATCGCGGCGACTTGAAACCCGCTGCGTTTGGCGAGGATGGAGGGTGCACGGCAGCAATGTTTACCTAGCAACGCCGTTGCTGTCGAGGTACAAGGTGCGCGGAAACAGGTTTGGATCCACCAGCCGGGAAACTTCTGCTCTTCAACAAATACACGCAGCCGTCGTAAGCAGCGTTCAGCCTGGCGACCAGCTGCTGCGCACCGCTTTCTCGTGCAGCCAAGCAGCGCTGCATCCCTGAAACTGGGCATGTGGCGCTGCTGCTTAGCCGCGTCCTTTTGACGAAGCCTCGTCTATTTCAGGACAAGCATGAGATCACCCGCACGGCAACGGTTGTCAAAAGCACGAGTTTCTGTTTTACTAGCCACTGTGGCGGGTCGGTCTTTACTTTCGTCAATCAAACATCAAGATATTGTATTGTTTAGGAAGACATTCTCTTGCACTGAATTCAAGGCGTCCACGGTGGAGACAACCCAGCATGCGGCTGAGTTCTGCTCACCGAGCTGACAGCTGCGGCGCATGTCCTGACCGCGTTGAGGCCTCCCAAGCGAACAGCGAACTGAGAGAGATTAGCATTAGAACTTGCTCACAGTCTTGTGGGGACGAGAGGCTGACTACATGACCCGGCGAGCTTACGCTAAGTCTCGCTGGCACCATCCATCCGAAGCAGCCTCGTTGTGGTTTTGGTGAGCGAACATGTAGTCCGCCATAACCCAGCATCACACAACTTTTGAGAGTCTGCGATTCTGGTCTCTATACGTATGGGAGGTATTCAAGCACGCTAGACTAAGTGCCGCGATCCTCGTACCTGTCGATCATCCGTCATCTGGCTTGGCAATCCAAAAAGTTCACAGTCCATGTCTTCGTCATTACATTGTTTCTCGACACAGTACACTTCAACATAGCAAGCTCGAAACCACAACAGTACACATACCTGCCCAAAGTCATCATGAGCGACTCAGAATCCCCCAAACCCGTCTCAGTCCTCTTTGTCTGCCTAGGCAACATCTGTCAGTACCCCTCCCCCGCAATCAGTACTCGCTCGCACGTAACCATACCCACGTTCTCAGCCCGCAGCACACCGAAATCACCTCCTCAGCGTTGCCATACTAAGTGCTTCTAGGCCGCTCAACAATGGCCGAAGGCGTCTTCCAATCCCTCGTCGCCTCCGCCCCCAGCAGCACCTCCTCGCTGATCTCCTCCATCGACTCGTGCGGCACAGGCGCATACCACGTCGGCGACGGCCCCGATCCACGAACCATGGCGACGCTCAAAGCACACGACATAACTTCCTACCGCCACAAAGCGCGCAAATTCCACCCCAGCGACTTCGAGACATTCGACTACATTCTCGCCATGGACGACAGCAATTTGGAGGACCTGAATGACTTGCGGAAAAGAGTGTATAACAAGAAGAAGGGTGAGGCGCAGGGGAAAGGGAAAGTGATGCTCTTTGGCGAGTTTGGTGGGAAGATGAGAAAGGGAGGAAGGGGGGAGGAGGTCCAGGATCCGTACTATGGGGCGGATGATGGATTTGAGACGGCGTATGAACAGGCCGTGAGATTTTCCACGGCATTTCTTGAAAGGCTTGAGAAGGGTGAGCTCAGCTGAGTTCCCGGAAGATAGTAGTAATAACAAGGGGAGTGGCACAGCAAGATGGCGGGCCCAGGTGTGCTGGGACTGGATTTGATACCCATAGATCATTGACACCGTTGATACAATATTTTACATACCACAGTACATACTTGTCGATTCCAACTCTTATCAGTCCACGCAGCCTCCACCTTCGACCCACATCGTACCCCTCAATCTTCTCACTCATTTCTCTTAATCCCCTCCTCCAACCCCCTCAACCTCTCCACAACCTTCCCGCGCATAAACTCGCTTAACCCCAGCACCCCCTCACGCGTAACAATCCGATAACTCCCACTATCCTGCCAACTACCCTCCACAATCCTCCCCATCCCATCCACCTCCAAACTTCCAAAGATATCCTCCGGCCAGGCAATCCTCCCAAAGTCCGGCGGATTCCGCATATCACTGACATGAATCCAGCCGCCCGTGTTTCCGCCCCCGGCGCCGCCCTGGTGCGACGCGCCCCCCGCGCCGTCGTTGGGGCGCGACAGGTTGAATCCGCCGGGTGACGCGAAGGCGGCGGCTTGGCCTTGCACCATGGGGTCCAAGGGTGCGTGTTCGGCGAAGACGCTGCTGAGGAGGGGGATGAATTGGGGGTTGGGCGTGAAGGATTGCGGTGTTACGGGGAGAGTGGAGGTGGTGCCGATTGCGAGCTGGGGTATTGGGGGGCTGGTGGGGAGGAGGGATAGGAGGGATTTCGTGGGGTCGAAGGGATCTTTGTGTATGAACTGGATGTAGAGTCAGTCAAGAAAGGTACTGAGAATGCGGGCATAGAAGACGTACGATTTGAGGGTTCTCTGGTAATGTCGAGAGAGGCCGTGAGCCTCTGAGGTGCAGTGTAGGTACTCTTGTTGTGGATCGAATGCAGCGCGCTGATCGCGCGAAAGTATTTGACAGCATGCTGGTCGTGATTGTAGTATGTAGCAGCAGTGCAATAGTTCTATTGTGGTTCAATTGCACTCAACCTTCAAACTTCGAGCTCCAACGATGATGTAAATCATTTCGCGCCCAAGCTCCCACAATACCGCCGATCAGCCCTCGATCCAGCAAGCGCGTCCAGGGTCCCTCTGCAGGCCCCTCACTCCGAGGCTGTCGCCGTCGGCAACGAATTCGACGAACTTTGCGAAGAGCATGACTGCCGTTCCCGTGCGCGGCTCACCCGCTATGCTTCAAGAGGTTTCCCAACAGCCTTAGCGAGGTGTGCAGAAATCCTGCCATCGGCAACCGGGCGAATCATCCAATGGACCAAGATCGCCGGCCGCTATCGGTTTAGTAGCTGATACAACCGCTGTTGCTCACATCTCTTGGCGGCGGTCTATCAGATCTTTTCGTCTTGAGTTTTTGACTGAGTCTTTGTTCCCTCCACGTGTGCTGTGCAATTGAGGAGATGACGAGCGCGACGATTGACCATGCGAAGCTCGGCAAGCAAGTTGACGAGACCACTGCGCCGAAGCATGGAGACTTGCATCAGGATGTCGAAGTGGGCGCCGAAGCCACCGACATAGCCAGAATCGAGAAAGTCTACGCGTGAGTCTCATACACTATTGCTTTTTCCAGGACCTATCAATAACTGACCACTCCGTCTAGCAAACTTGATCGCAGAATCCTTCCAGCATTCTGGATCTTGTATTTCATGTGCTCGGCCATCAGGTCGAACATCGGGCTGGCGCAGACCATGAACATCAAGCAGGGCCACGATCTGGCTTCCGAGCTTAACCTGACGCCTAAGCAAGTGTCGACTGGTCTGGCGCTGTTCTATGTGTGCTACGTTCTGTTTGACTTGCCTTCGAATCTGATCATGTCGAGGGTCAGCCCGCATGCGTGGATGAGCAGGATCGTCATCTCAGTTGCGATCATCGGGATGTGCTTCACGGCAGTGAAAGCTGCGTGGAGCTTCTAGTACGTGCCTTGATGGTGGGAGGATGGTTGACTGACAAATACAGCCTTCTCCGTTTACTGCTGGGAATTGTTATCGCGGGCATGTGGCCAGGCATGTCGTACTACTTGACTTTGTTCTATCCTCCGTCACGGACGGGTAAACGCATCGGGCGCTACTTCACTGCGTCGCAAGTCTCGGCCGCCGTTGTTGGACTGGTCTCTGCTGGATTCCAGAAGATGGACGGTATGGGCGGGCTTGTGGGCTTCCAGTGGATGTTTCTCCTGTACGGTGTCGTTGGCTTCATCGTGGGCGTCTCGCTGCTCTGGTGGCTACCTGACCGGCCACTGCCGCCTGGCGAAACCCGTGTCCGGACAGGCTTGGAGCACTTCCTTCCTGCCAGCAAGCCTGCATTGACGGGTGAGGATGCCAGGATCCACTATGAGGACCTCACCCGAGTCTACAACCGCCGTCAGTGGAACATGAAAGACATTTGGCACATTCTCATTGATTGGCGGCTGTGGCCGTTGGTGATGATGTACTTCGGTGTAGTGGGCGTTGGGATTGGTACGCAGAATTACGCATCGGTCATCATCCGGGGAATCAACCCGGGCCTGAGTGGCATCGACCTGAGTCTGCTCACTGCCCCAATTTGGATTGTCAGTATCCCAAGGTAGACCAGATGGACGTTAGCTGACTTGTGCAGATGGATCTGATTGCTATCTTGATAGTCACGCCACTCTCGGACCGCTTCCACCACCACCGTGCGCTGTTCTTCAGCGCCGCAGTTTTGATCCAGATCACCGGCCTGCTGGTTACTACCTTTGCAGGAGGTCTGAACTCATGGGCTCGCTACGGCGGTCTCCTGATGGTGGGCTTTGGGCTGGGGCCGACTGTGCCCATCTGCATGGCCATGACCAACGAGATCTTCCAGTCGCGGCACGGCGAGGTGGGCGTTGCAGCAGCTAGCGCGCTTGTGTCTGGATTGGGCAATCTGGGCAGTATCCTCACCACATATGCGCTGTATACGGGATGGCCAGCCGACTCTGTGGGTGTGAACAAGTACCGCAAGAGCAATCTGGTCATGATTGGCATCCTATGCATTAGCATCCTGTCAGCGGCACTGATGGTGGTGTTGCTGAGGGTCTTCGGCACCAACAAGGCGAAGCAGATCAGCAGCGCGAGCTCGACCAGCGAGGGCGAGGCAGTCTACTTGGACGGGGCTGCACGACGCGAGGTTCAGCAGCGGGGTCTGGGACGCATGTTCATCAGATTCAGATGAGATCTGGACCCTGCTGCGGGTGGAGATGTCTCCAGGACTGCGGAGTGGAGCGACTTTTACTCGCGTACCACAAATGGCGAAGTTAGAATGCTGTGCAGCTGCGCAAAAGCCCATGGGGGTGGTCACGAGAGGGGCCGTCTGGCGTCGCGTGCTGCGTCGCGTGCTGCGGGAGTCGCGATCCATCCGGCTAACGACATGCGAACTGCTCCATAGCTCTGACCGGGGTTAGCTGTCACAAATGGGGCCGCAACGGGTGCACATCTCTGGATTTCTGATGTACCCAGTCGTAGACTGTAGTAGAGAAGAATGTATGCATGCAGACTTGCAGCCGATAGCGGGACTGCGGCGGAGCGGTGGTCAAAAGCCTCCTCGCATGGTTCTCACGATGCCCCTCCTCTGCTAGCTTGATCCAACTGATTGGCACCGGATCGTGACTTTGCCCTTTGTACGTCTACCAAACTTGTGCTGCTACAGCGCCCAATATCCTCCGTGCTTGTCCACCCTCTGCTGGCCGACCACGGTCTCCGCTTGCCGCAGCCTGGCAATTACCCCAGCGCCCCACTCCGGTTGTCCAACGTCGACTGCACACGGCCACACGCTGCACGCGCAGACGGTCGCGCACGCTCACACCGATCGGCAGCACACAGCTTAGCGGCGGCTCAATCACACACGCAGACAGTTGTACGAGCAGCGAGACCCTCTTTCACGCGCGCTGCACTTCGATGGTCCTCCCTCTGGGGTTGTGAGCGGGGCCCAACAGCACGTCCAGCACGTTCGAGCCGCAACTACGCCCTGACGTAAGTTCTGTCCCCGGAACGAGTCCTCCCAACATTCGCTGCCCTCGTTCCTGCCCGCCGCCGCATGCAAGGGCCGGAGGAGGGTGCTCATGGGTTGCGGAAGACATCCACCAGAACACCGGCTGACGGCGACTAGCTGCGCATTTCCACGCCCGTGGCACACAGCATCATGTCGGCCGCTATCGAAAACGAAGACTTGGAAGAGCTCTCCCTGAGCATGCCCGCGCCGCGGCGAGGAGGCGCGAGCACCACCAAAACGGTCGACTTCCAGCAGAGTACCGAGCCCGTCCTGCCTGCGCCCGCAGTCGAACCAAACAAAGCGCGAGACTCCAAGGCAAGCCAGCGCCTGGGGCAGTACACCATCGTCAAGACGCTAGGCGAGGGCTCTTTTGGCAAGGTCAAGCTGGCAACGCATCAGGTCAGTGGCCAGAAGGTTGCCTTGAAGATCATCAACCGCAAAAGACTGGTCACACGCGACATGGCCGGCCGGATAGAGCGCGAGATCCAGTACCTGCAGCTGCTACGACACCCTCACATCATCAAACTGTACACCGTCATAACCACGCCCACCGAGATCATTATGGTCCTCGAGTATGCTGGGGGAGAGCTCTTCGATTACATCGTCAACAACGGCCGGCTGCAGGAGGACAAAGCCCGCAAGTTCTTCCAGCAGATTGTCTGCGCCGTCGAGTACTGCCACCGACATAAGATTGTGCATCGAGACCTGAAGCCTGAGAACCTGCTCCTGGACGACCAGTACAACGTCAAGATTGCCGACTTCGGTCTCAGCAACATCATGACCGATGGGAACTTCCTGAAGACGAGCTGTGGAAGCCCCAACTACGCCGCGCCCGAGGTCATCTCCGGAAAGCTGTATGCTGGCCCTGAGGTCGATGTGTGGAGTTGCGGTGTCATCCTGTATGTTTTGCTCGTAGGGAGATTGCCTTTCGACGACGAGTACATCCCCACGCTGTTTAAGAAAATTGCCGCGGGGAACTACAGCATACCCAACTACCTCTCGCCTGGCGCTGTCTCGCTGATCAAGAAGATGCTCATGGTCAATCCCGTACACCGCATCACCATTGGCGAGATTCGCATGGATCCGTGGTTCACCAAAGACCTCCCTGCCTACCTCGAACCACCTATCCAGGAGTTCTTCGATACGGGCATCGACCCTAACAAGGCTATTGATCCGAAAGCTGTTGCGCCGTCTCAGCCAGCTCCGGTCGTCCAGAAGTTGCATGAGACCGTAGTATCGAAGCTCGGCAAGACAATGGGTTATGCAAAGCATGATGTACAGGAAGCTTTGGCGCGCGATGAACCTAGCGCTATCAAGGACGCCTATTTGATCGTCCGTGAGAATCAGATCATGAAAGCAAATCGTAAGTGGATCTCTCCAACTCATGCCACTTTGTGGGGTGCATACGTACCCCAGTCGCGCGTCCGGTACCGCGGGCTCTGTGGAAGAAGTTCAACGTTCCTGTGCGATTAGAGTGAGACCATACTGACTTTCCTTACAGCACTTCTGACGAACGAACAAAACCTACAACCTTTCCTGGTGTCGTCACCCCCTACCGGCCCTGACTACCTGAGTCAGTCTATACCGCAGGTCATGGCTGGCGGTTCTCGACCTCAGATAATACCACCACCTTCAGCCGATCATGAACGCGCCCGACAGGGTTCGAATGCAAGCAGTCAGCTCGCAAATGCGCGCAGCCCTGTCAGCACAATTGCAATTCTACCCAGCAGTCTCACGGAGTACCACACAGCCTACATGAAAGGTCATCCAAGACCGCCACCAGCATCTCAAGGCCAAGACGGATCACCATCGGGACAGACCGAGGAGCAACGCGCAGCTAATGCTCGACGACTGAAGCCCAACTTTCGAACACTCCCAGACCCCCAACGGCCAAGACCAGAGCCCATGACAGCTCTACCGGCGAAGAAAGCAAGACCGACCAAATGGCAATTTGGCATCCGGTCACGGAACCAGCCCGCTGAGGCCATGCTCGCCATATTCAAAGCCCTCAAAGCTATGGGCGCTGACTGGGAAATCCCCGAACCCCGCAAGACCGGCGAGCAGAGCGGTAGCCGCTCACGCAGTGCCTCACGCGGATCTCACAACGCATCTGGCTCGCGCTCACGCACACACTCCCAGAGCTCATCCATATCCTCGCATTCGTCTGAGGGCGCAGTGCACTCAGATGACGAGCACTCCCCTTACCGCAAACCGCTCACCGTCCGCAATACCGACACAGACGAACCCCGCGGCCGCACGAAGCGCCACTATAATCACACCAACGACTGGGGCTACCGCGTTCCAGAGGACCCGTGGGTCATCAACGCCCGCTTCAGGAAAGACGGCATGTTCCCGCCTGGCGTCGCGCATCCCTCCTCTACACACTCAAGCCGCGTCGACCTGCACGCACACCCCGAGGCGCGGCGCCGCAGCTCAACGACAACAAGCACAGGCAGCCACGCCGTTGACGGCGGCGCAGGCAAAAGCAGCGACGACGACCCGTATCCCGAGCCCGACGAGGCCGTCTGGATCTACATGAGCATCCAGCTGTACAGCATCGACCGCGACTTCTTCGTCGTCGACTTCAAGTGCGCGGGCTACGAGCGCCTCGTCAGCAACCTCGTCCGCGAAATCAAAGCCAATCCCTCCGTCTCGACAGACGCTGACTTCTCCTCGTCCCACCGCAGTAAACACCAGCACGAAGACGGCTGGGACGACGAGCAGGGCGTCTGGCGCCGCCTCGACGACGGCGAGCCGCTGCCTGAAGACGTCAAGAGCGAGTTGAAGGGCGGGCGCGGCGTGTTGCGCGAGCGCACAGAGGAAATTGGCGCGGGGCGCATGGAGGGCGAGAAAGTGTGCACCAGTCCGTTCCCGTTCTTGGATGTCGCAAGCACGTTGATTCTGCAGCTGAGTGGCGAGTGAGACTAGTAGTGGAATGAACAGGACGAGTAGATCACGAAGCTGTATGGAGTGAAAGGCCTTTAAGGAGGACTTCACTGGGGAAAGCGAAGTAAAGCATAGAAGGCACGGCGGATGGAGTACCCGCGGTTGTAGAAACTGTATACCCTACTCGATAAGCCCAACACGGTTGCTCTTCTTGAATGCAAGTCGTAAATGGGTCAATCATTGAGTTGCTAGTGTAAGAACAGAATCCTAGAGCGCTGCTCCAGAGGCTGGAAGGAGATCGCGCTTTGCCCCACTTACTACACACTACATCTCACAACCCACGTCTTGACTCCAGCTCACACACATACACACGCAAACATTATGAAACGTCACGATCGTTCCTCTGCACCTGCACGGACAAACGCCAATGCCGAGGATGTTTCTTCCGGCCCCCAAGTCATCTTACAGCGGCTGTTGCTGCTGCGCCCCATTGAACTCACCGTCAGGTCCGGCTCTGCGGCAAGCGAGATTGCGACACCCAGCTTATAGCAGTTGAGGCTGAGTGAGCGCCAGTGGCTGTATCGAAATGACGGTCAGCTGGACAATTGAAAGATTCGATGATATTTGAAGGCGTAGTACGCACCTGCGCTGAGTTGCCATCGTTGCTGTCTCTTTCCAGCAGCGCACTTCTCCTACCTCACCGAGCCCCGAATACGCATACGACGAACAAGTAAACGAGGGTCTTGCTGGACGCTGCAGCGATCTCTGAAGAGTTCGAGCAGAGTTTTGACTTTAGATCGAACCTCCGTGCTTTGATTCCGAATTTTGTCCCGCGTTTGTTCGATCGCTACTCTATAAATCAACCCAGAGGGGGCCTGAAGTGGCTGTGTTTTGATTCGGGCAGCTGCGTGAGACGCATATCAGCAACGTCGAACCGCGATCAAACCATCAAATACCACTCAAATCGCAATCGTTTCTCCTGGAAGTATGGATACTGGAAACATGTGCTGCGAGGTCGTTACCTCTCCTGTCGACCCTTTCTGCAATTTCAGCTCCACAACTTCTGCCGTCACAACACCAGACGCCGCGCCGGAGCCATCACCATCGCCTTTTGCTGTACCTCTTGCATCACCGAAATCCGAAGAAGATGAGAGTCCTCTATATACCGAGATCAACATACCATTACCCGCCGTGCCAGCCCCGCCAAGGCAGTCTCAGCAATCACAACGATCACAGCAATCCCTCTCGCCGCCAGTCAAGTCGCGCTCTAGAGCAGTGTCGCTATCATCATTGTCGCCATTCCGTCGCAGGAGCTCGTCTATCTCATCATTAGGGAAGACAAGCGAGGAGTGGCCTAGGATCAAGAAGGAGGTGAAGAACAGGGAAGTCGCCGCCGCCATGAATCTCGACCACCAAAGCAAGCGAACTCGGAGCGGTACCATCGATGCCCTGGCTGTGGTGCCTGCGGTACTGGTACTGAGCGCGGAACTCTTCACGCCTGGGCAGAGTCAGGAGGGGACTCGGAAGGACAGTGGAGTGGGCAGGTGGGAAGACGGTATTCGATGAAGACTCAGGCACATCGAGACGTACACACTACCCAATGTGCCGAGCGTGCACACCAAAACCGAGCCTCAAGAAAACCCCAGCGACCGCGTCGAACTGGTACAACAGTGACTGCGTTACAGGTTCGCTGACATGGACTGAATACAAACTACCCACTGGTGATGCTGAATGCGAAGCACTCCGCAAACATATGTTCGCCGGTCGCGATTCGACCACGCATCTTATTGCCTGAGACGGCAATTTCCAAATCCAGTCTTGCAAAACTCCAAGCTTCTTGAAACAATCCGTGATGAAATGTGACCACGCGAAGCTGACATGCGTTCGCGCTAATTTTTGATTTTGGGGCTGTACGCCTGATCAAGTGGAGACAACCATCAACGTCTGCCCACTCTCCGGCCGCGGCTTCCCCAGCCACGTTCGGGATAGGCAAGCGCTTGCCGGCGTTATCGCTCAAGGTGATGATCTGCCATGATGTCGAGCTTCAGGCGTCCATCGCACCTCATTCCGAGAGCCCAGCATCTACGCCTCATGTACCGCCCTGCTCAATGCACGGCATTGCGACTCCATACAATTTCATCTAACAATAGATCGGACATGTCGATATTGCCAGATAGTTAACACCTGCTTTATGATCTCCAAATAGCCGCCAGCAGCACACCGGTGCTACGCGATGGACGACAAACCTCTTTTCCAGACATGCACCTCCAGCTACATATCCTGGGTAGGCGCACGCACACAATCGACGCTGAAACGATCGCCCTCGAACGTGAAGACTTTCTGGCTCGATAGCCAGCGCCAGGCACGTGCCGACTTCAAGGCGCGCTCCGGACGTGGATGTCTGTGGGTTCTGGCATTTCTCTGGTTTGGTGGGCTGACGGCTGGCTTGGTGCTGTTGTTCGCTTGGGCGAGCTCTGTCTCGTCGTCCAGGAGAGATAGTTCTCTCTCGACCTGTCTGCCGGATGACTCGTTTAGTCTAAGACCGGAGACGTACCAGTACTGGTCGAATTCTGGATTCTTTGAGATCACGCTTGGCTCGGGGAGGTTGACGTTCACTCAAGCGAAGGCTATAGACGTCATCTGGGATATAGTGAGTAAACTATAAGGCCCCTTGAGACAATGAGGTTGTCGACTGACGACCTCCAGACTGTTGGTCGTGGTGGCCAAGGACTCCTTGCGTACATCTCATGGCAAACCATCGCGCGGTATGTGACAACATCGATGGAGGTGCAGCCAGTCACATTCAACACGTATCGCACAGTGTTCCTCCAAAACGAGTCTCTCATCCTAGGAATACCGCGCATCGTCCGCGACTTTTGCAAGAGACGTGGTCTACATTCTCGCTTTGCCATGGTCTTCATCGTCCTTTCGATGCTCTTCATCTTAGTATTTCCGACGCTCGGCAGCGCAATGACCGGATATAGTGGCAACGTCGTGCCCCGAGTTCCTGATAATTCTGGGAACTACATACCCTTCAACAACTTTAGTATCGTCATGTATACAATTCACGATGGTGAGCGTATCGGACTCAGCAACGAGTACCATGTCACCGTGTTCAAGAATCCAGATTTTGACAGTAAGTTTGCGGACATGCGATCTCATTCGAAGCTGACATGCGTAGATGATCCTGTCCTGACGGATCTGTCGGACTGGGACTATCGCTACGATATGAGGGGAATGTACGGGAAGCCCGAATACTGCGAGAGCTTCCAATACCTTAATCAACGCTTGCAATGTACCTCCGAAAACAGGGCAGCGAACGTCTCGATATGTGAGTATACCGTGAAGCTCTTCCCATAGCTTCAACCCTGCTGATAACCGCCACTAGATGTCGGACAATATGGCACTGTGCCCCAACACAACGTATCCTCCATGTTCGCCAACCAAACCGTGGATTCTCCTACCTTAAACATAACAGCCTACGATGTACCCAACGTGCTCAACAAGACTCGCAACACCAACCCAAAGTATTACCAAAGTCTCTACAACGGTCACGAGGCCATGTTCCTCCAGGGCGATCAACTGTACAGCCAAGCCCGCATCGAGCGCGACGGCACATGCCAGGCCGAAAAGGTACCGCACCAACTATTATCACTGCTCACAGAAGCCAGCTACTGACTTCACTAGACCTACCAATGGGGTTTCTCCTTCATCCAGCTCACCATCATGGTCCTGTTGCTGTGGCTCTGGACCGCAGGCATCCTGGTCATGTACACCACTAGCAAGTTCACCCGCTTACAGCGCGGAAGACAAGACGTGGCAGGCGAGTACAAAGCCGTCTTCGAGCTCGCGGACGCCATGCAAGAGCAGCTCGTGCAGCAGGAGACCGAGGACGCAAAAGCCGTCCAGCATATCACCGAGTCGGCGCTCAGGAAACGCATCACGAAGCGCGGCGGTGCGATCGCGTACGACTCTGCGCTGCTCTCTGTGGATGACACGGTGGCGAATCAGTGGGCGTTCAAGGCGTGGGCGAAGAGGGAGGTGTGGTGGCTACTTGCGCTCGCTGTGTCGTTTGTCGTGGAGGGCTGCGTGATCAATGCGTTCGTGAGGTATGGGTTGCGAGGCGACGTGTGGGGTATCGTTGCGCTTCCGCTGGCCGTTGCTTTTGCAATGTATGTAGGGAAGAGTCACAGGAGTCGCGGTATGGTGCTGTTCTGGGCCATACTGGTTGTGTGTGTGCTGCCTGCTATCATATTGGGAGTGATGATTGGGATAATGACGCAGGTGTAGTGAGGTATGGTACAGCTGTGCAAATCTGATGTCATTTGTTCTGTCATGAGTGATACCAATCCATGAGAATATGTCATGCTCGGACACGCGCTTGCTGCCATATCAGACTCCGCCTCCGGCATCTTCCTCGCACGTGCAGTCTGACAGTTCAAATGGAAGTTTGCTCCAGTCCAGTCGTATGAGGGGCATAATGTCAACTGATGTAGCGCCTCGCTTCCAGTTCCTGAGTGAGTGTATCAGATCACATGGATCAAACGACGAGTCGATGAGACCAGTTGCAAAGGTCCTTCGGTGTTCCGGTAGCGAGTCGAATGAGACTTTGAGCTTGTATGTTGCATGGTATGTCTGCGGCGAGAACTCGTTGCGGAGGGATCAACTGACTTGAGTGAGCCTCAGGAACGGACGTTGAGCGTGAATATCGGCGTAGGTAAGGACATGAGGCCAAGACCTGGGTTCGACATGCTCGAAGTGGTGGAGCTTGACTGTGCGTCCCGGTTGTTTTGAGACAAGGCAGAGTTTGTACACGCGATTGCGCAGTTCTGGACGGCCGTATCAGTATCATCTCTATGATTGTAGGGTTGTGTACGTACCAGGTGGAAGGTCCGTGAAGCGGAATGGTTTACTTGACGAGTTCCCTGGCGAGTGGCGATCCATCTTGAGAGCGTGGCGGTTACCTCCAGAGTGAGTGTAGAGGTGAGCAAAGGAGGGAGAGGAGCGAAGAGAGATGATTGTCAAGAAGGAAAGCTGGATGGAGTAGTGCCTTGACGCCATCATAAGTGAAGGTGCGCTGCAGTCGTACCTGCCTTTATTCTCCTCACAGAAGCAGTTGCCCCAGCGCTCGTACAGCAGAACTGGCGCCTTCGTAACATCGATCCGTCCCGGGAACGTCTAGATCTAAAACGCGTTCACTGTCCGATGACCAATGGTTCCATCTTATTAGTGCGGAGGATGACGAAGCTCGCGGCCGACAGTTGAATGTTGGTTATCAAGGGAACTAATGGAGATAATGGTAAAGATGTCTTGGGTTGTGTTGCTCCTTGAAGGAGCAGTAGCACTAAACGAGAGACACACTACCCTCGAATTCACCTGGCCCATAGAAGGTGAGCATGAAGAGATTCTTTCCATTCCAGTCGTACATGTACATTTTACAACGCCATCCCATTCCACATGACAATGACTGCGCAGAAAGGCACGCGTAGTGGAGCAGTAGTAATTACAAGATTTGAACGTCCAACACCCTCTCACACATCATTAGCGCCTCTCTACCTCATGCCGAACCCGCCTGCGCCCGCCGCGGCGCCCATAGCGCCCAGTCTGCTCGCAAGCTTAGGGTACTTCTCCTGGACCTCGAGTTGGGTGCGGGTCGCCTCGGCGTAGCTGAGTGCGTTGACGATCTCGCCCTCTGTCCTGCTGAGCTCGGCGGCGCGCTCAAAGTACTTGAGGGCCTCTGTGACCTTGCCCTGCTGGAGGAGCAGCTGTGCCATTGTAGCGACGGCGATGTCGCACTCGGGGTCGATGATGAGGGCCTTTTCGCACAGCTTCTCGGCCTCGTTGAAGTCGTTTTTCCACTGAAAGAGGGCGAGGGCTTTGTTGATGAGCGGCAGCACGTTCATGCCCAGCGGCTTGGAGGACTTCTCCATTTCGACGGCCGTGTCGAACTTCTCGATGGCTTCTTGGTACTTTTGCTGGTCGAGCAGCAGCTCGCCGTAGTAGTTGTAGACGTCGGGCACCTGGGAGAAGTTCTTCATGCAGCGGCGGAAGGTGGCCATGGACGAGGCGATGGAGCCCATCTTGTATTGTGTGACGCCGAGCTGGATGTGCGAGAAGATGAAGGTCTCGTCCAGGTCGATGGAGCGCTGGTAGTCCTTTGCGGCCTCGCCGAACTCGGACTTGATGAAGTGCAGCTGGGCGCGGTGGTAGAAGATGTCGGGGTCCTTTTCGTTCTGCGCGAGGGCGGTCGCGAAGTCGGCTTCAGCGGCCTCTGGGTTGGCTATAGTATGTCAGCAGCTGCAAGCAAGTCTATTCAGGGGGATAGTGACGCACCCAGCTCCAGGTGCATGCTGGCACGCTTGATGAAGCTCTGCGTCAGCGACGGCTGCAGCTCAACGCTCTTGTCCATGTCCTGCAGGGCGTCCTCGTTGTCGCCCTTGAGGTAGCGGAAGGTGCCGCGCATGTTGTAGGCAAAGGCCTCGTGCTCGCCGAGGTCGCCCAGCTCCAGCGCGCGGTCGAAGGCAGCAGCGGCCTCTGCGTAGCCCTCGGCCGTCTTGGTGCCCATGGCCTTGAGCCCCTTGCGCAGCTGGCCCTTGCCGCTCTCCTCGTCGAGCTCGGCGTCGTCGTCGAGTCCGGCGGGGGCGTCCTTCGGGCGGAAGCTCTGCAGGTAGTTGGTGACGAAGGTCGGGCTCGGCAGCTTCTTCTCTTTGGACGCGAGGATGGCCTTGCCCTTCTGCTCGGCGACCTTCTTCAGCAGGCGCTCGACGCTCTGGGCGCTGCTCTCGTTGCGGAAGCCGTCGATGATGCAGCTGGCCGTGTAGTCGAGCAGGGCCTCGCTGTTGCGCTCGACCTGCTCGTAGGCGTTGGCGCGGCGGTTGAGCGCCTTGACGTACTCGTTGTCGAGGTTGATGGCGGCCGTCGTGTCGTCGATGACCTTGTCCCAGTCGCTCATGGCGTTGTAGCAGGCGGCGCGGTTCGAGTAGAAGACGGGGTCCTGCCGGCACAGGATGGCCTTGCCGTACAGCTCGATGGCGCGGTTGTAGTCCTTGGAGCCGTATGCCTTGTTGCCCGCCGCCTTGAGCTTGGCCGCGTAGTCCTTGCGCTCCTCCTCCGACAGCGCGCCCACGCTCTCCTCGCTGACGTCGGGCAGCTCATCCGACGCGTCTGCGGCCACCGACGCCTTCTTCTCGGCGGGCTTGGGCGCCTCCGCGTCCTGCCCCGTCTGCTTCGCGGCCCGCTCCTTCTCGCGCCGCCGCTCGCGCTGCTTCTTGCGCTTGTTCGCTGCTGTGCCGGGCGCCGATGCGTCGCTGCCGGAGTCTGACGAGTTGAAATAGTAGATGGCGCCGCCCGCGCCGACGACGAGCGTCACACCCGCGATGGTGTAGACGACGCCCTTGTTCTCCGATGCCCAGTTCGATAACCGGTCCCAGAACGAGCTTGTGCCTGCCTCGGGGATGCCTACGGGGAACGGCCCTGGCGCGCTCAGCACGGGCGCCGGTGCGTTGCCGGATGCGTTGGCCATGCTGGAGAACAGAATAGGGAAGGGACGAAAACTACAAATCAAAGTCGAAGGGATGGGCGCTCAATGGCGGTGGTGATGGAGGGAGTTGCAGAAGCTGCGCGTCAGAAAGATTCCAAGTCGAGTGGCCCATGCATCGGATGACTTCATGGTCGTCCTTGCAAACACAAAACACGTCAACACGCCTTCACCGTTTTGTGTCTGCCTTTCATCCTGCACACCCGCTGACTGGTCGGCAGCATTTTAAGCAATCTTCACGCAAATAACAGCCATCTGGGCGGGTCTGATGAATGTCGAGATCCGCCTTTCACGTGACAGTGATCTTCTGCTGCAATTGCTCCTATCATTTGTCTTTGTCGGCCATGCATACTCTCGTCATGCATCTTGGTAGATGCGCATGCCAGCGAGGGCTTCAGACAGCATCACAATGTCTCTAGAGCCGTCGCTTTCCAAATGGCCGCCACCATGAAGCAAGACTTGCCGGCAGTCGGCCGGCGTCATCGGAGTTTAGGAGCGATGTCCTGGTTCGATTCATTTGACCGCGTCAACACCACAGAGCATAGAGCATTCAGCATCCAGCATCCAGCATCGTCGAGCGTCATCTCTGACCATCATTGACCTGTATAACAGTTTACTTTACAAACATTTCGATACAACCCACTCGCCCCCAAACTACCAGTCATCATGTCAACACCGCCAGAATTCCAACTCTTTACCTCCATACGTTACGATCCGCTCCTTGTAACGAGCAAAGAGAACTCGAGACCAGATCTAAACTTCGTAACACCGTCGCCGTTCTACATGCTGACGTACCACCGCGACCGCATGGTAGAAGCTGCACAACATTTCGACTTCGACGCTGTGACAAAAGCTCTTGCAAACGGTCCAGCACTACACTCGACGTTGCTGTCTCAAGTCAAAGAGTGGCAAGCAAAAGAGAGAAAAGAGGACGGACCATTGAAAATCCGCATCCTCTTCGACGCTTCAGCGAACATGAACGTGGACTTTCTACCTGTCCCTGCTGTGCTCTTGACCACGCTGTACCCCACATCGTTCGATCCTCCAGATGCATCCTCGACAAAGCATCCCGCACAAAAGCAGGAGAACAAACCTTTCAAACCCTCACCCCTTACCGGCGGCGCCCTGGACCTTGGACCCACCGACTCGCTACCTGCCGGCGACTCGAGTCAATCCGCTCAACCGCCTCAGCCCAAGGAGTTCAAACCCTCACCGCTGACAGGCGGTGCGTTGGATCTCGGTAACGGCGTTACACTCCCGGCGGGGAACCAGGACCCCAACTGGAACCCTTCCTCATCTCCAAACCACTCTCCCATCCCGCCGCCTCCGGAATGGACACTCCGACTCGACACTTCCCCAACATCCAGCTCGCCCTTCACGCTCCTTAAAACCACCGCGCGCGATATGTACGACATGAGCCGGAGCCGCGCACTCCCTACCAACGCCTCGTCGCCCGTGCATCGCGAGGTCATATTGTGGAATGAGGTAAACGAAGTCACAGAAGGCACACTGACCTCTTTGTACTTCTACCGTGGCGGGCGCTGGGTCACGCCGCCGGTGGGTGTGCCGGAGGCCTTCAAGGCGACCGACGATAAGAACGAGCAGGACGAAGGCGAGCTCAGGAAGCCGTTCGCCGGGCGCTGGGGCCATAGTGTTCGGAGCGCGAAGGTTGGTGCGGGAGGGCAACGCGGCACGAGTCGACGGTGGGCGCTGGGGAAGGGGTATTGCATGGAGGAGCCGATTTCCGTTGATACCGTGGAGGTGGGCGAAGGCGTGTGGGTTAGTAATGGAGTGAGGGGGTTTGAGTGGGGGAGGGTTGTGGAATAGCATGATTAGATCGATGTGCAGATTTGGATGGACTCAGTTAAAGTTTCTAAGCTCTATGCAAGCCCTTGTATTATCGTGTATCGTGAGTACTACGTAGTCTTTTGAAAATCCTCCGCCCAGAACCGTAACGCCAGAAGGGTATCGAAAAGGAAGTAGGTACATGAAGTGAAGCGCAACTGTCATGTGTGACAAGATGCTGTATGTCTGAAGAGAACAGTAGTGAGGTCGACGAAGGCCGTCAAGCCCATGCCCTCGTTTGAAGTGCTCAAGGATATGTACCAGATTCAACAGTGCTGTTCCAACTGGTACTATTTGTTACATTACCGAAACAAGCATGTCGTCCAAAGTACGCGAGCGAGCAGTTGAGCGGCCCAACACCCTAGGCTGGGACTTTGTCACCGGTTTTGGGGCCGAAGATCCAGTCTGCACACTCGGATTGGTCACATGTCAACATTATGATCAAGGTGAAGGTAACTTACATTGCGCACTGTACTTGACCTCGAAAGTCTGCTTCTGGCCCTTGCAGGTCGCAGGCTTGTTGCCACCGGCAGTCTCGATACGGTATACGGTATCGATGCCGCCCTGGCTGAGGCCCTTGGTGTCCTTGAGCAGAAGCCACTTGATCGCGCCCTCCTTGTTCGTGCCGGGGCACGAGGTAGTAGGCGCATCGGTCTCGTTGAGCTTGGCGAGGATGGTCATGGGGTAGGGTGAGGTGAGCTGGTCCAGAGCGAAGACGGGTGAGGTGCCGGAGAAGAAGTGGTGGCCGACCATATGCTCGTAGCCCAGCGACTGCAGATTCTGCGTGAAGCGGACCGGTGCGGTGGAGAGTGAGAGGGCGAGAGGCGAGATAGAGGGAATGGTCCAACGGGCGAAGGGGTCGGTGGAGAGGTGCGTGCCGATGTCGTAGAGCTGGGCTGTGTTGTGTCAGTGTACCGTTCCACTGTGGTGATGAAGGGACTTACCAGTAGCGCCAGTGGTGCCGGGAGCAGCGTTCTCGTCGCCGGTCAAGCAAGTGTAGTTCTGCGTGCCGATGCCGAGGAGCACGTACTTGAGCTGCAGACCATCAGGAGCTGGCAGAGCGCTCTTGGGCATGAGAGCTTGGAGCTTGGCGAGGTTCTGCTCATTGCCGGACGGAGTGTACACTTGCTTGCCTGGAAGAGCAAGACCAGTGACGGACCCAGCCAAGAGGGTGAGAGTTGAGGCGGCAGCTGCGATCGTGAAGCGCATGGTGGCAATAGTTGAGTGGGTTGAGGAGGTTGTCAGGTAGAGGTTGGTGGAGGAAGAAAGTGGGAGGTGAGCAAAAGTAGATTGACTAGGTGACGAAAAAATTCCCCCACACTGAGTCTGCCTTCACCTTGAGTTTGAGGAAGGGGCAGTCAATGAAGTCGGCGTACAGCATCTCTCCGTCACCTGGCGGTTAACTTTCTTATACCCTTTCCACGTTCACTACATCCCTGCTCTTCGACGTTGGACAGACCGCGCCGGCATGCTAGCCCCCGCGCCATCTGCATGCAAGTAAGTGGAGGCGACCATGATCGCGACCGGAAGTCCCTCTGCTACCCATGAGGCGACATGCGACTTGCAGCTGGTGCGACCTGGAGATGATGCTAGTGCAAGTGTAATAGATGGCGCCTTGCCTGGAGTAGCAGGCGGGTCCTAAACCTTGTTTCGCCGTAAGCGCTGATACGTCAAAAAGGGAGGTCTGAACAAGGACCCTGGGCGTTACGGCGGGAGTGCAAGTGCATGCTTATTGCCTGCCTGAGCCGCATGGCCATTGCGCTGCTTTTCGTGTTGAGCCTCCATTCGCACGACCTGGTCTTGTGAGTGTTGGGCGTTTGACAGCGCCTCCACATTCTTGCGGCAAAGCAACAAAATCTGCCTTGCGCCGGACGGCTTTGACAATGTCCAACAACGATGATGAAAGCCCTTCAGGCGTCCTGTCAAAGAGCCAACATGATCTTGACTACCCGACGAAGCCAACTCGAGGCTGGTTCATTGTGTCTTTCCCGAACGAACAAGAGGTTGGGCGTGGCCATAGCTTTATGCAGACGCCATGCAGCACAACGGCTGATAAATGCCCAGAAGCAGTCGAAAAGACCGCAAATGGCCTTAGAATAGCATGCATGAGCTATTGGATAGCCCCGCTTTTGGCTTGAATGTGAGCTAAATGTTGGCGGCGCGTACAGACATTAGATTGCGGAGTCGAACGTTACGGCGGGGTCAGTACACGCGGCACAGTATGATGCGGCAGACTCGGTAGTGCTCAGTTGGCATATGCGACTGTCGTGGGGCTTGCATTGAGGCTGCACTGTCCGTGATGATGTTGGTGGAAGCAGATGTCTTGCGTTGAGGTCTGCAGTTTTGAGCTTCGAAACCTCAATCTGGATCACGCGCATGCAATCTCCACACGCACTCGAGTCGAGCAAAATACCTCAAAACCATGTTCGGTGCCTCTTCTTGCGGGAGAAGCAAATTGCTCGACTTGCGTTAGCGTTCTGCATGTCAGCGAAAGGAGTCAATTAGCATGCTTTTCCCAACACATGTGGAGATTTGGTGACTCGCACACGAGCATGCACTCTCGGTTATGCGGTCTTCAGGCTGCTCGCCGACATATCCAATGCATTGGCAATCACGAGCATCGACAGCGGATCACTCTATCGGCTCCTACAGTTGATGCTGCAAAGAACGGTCGACGAGCGGCCACTAGAAACGGCAACGGGAAGTGGGTCCTCTGGAGGCCAGATGATTCCAAGATTCCAAGATTCCAAAATTCCAAAATTGCGCATCAACTTCCCAGTGGCAACATTGCGGCAGTTCCTCTCCACCTTCTCCCATACGATCAGTCACCACAGGAGAGAGATTGCCTGATTTTCCCAAGACCGATTTCGCTTTTAGGCCAAAAAGCCAGTTCAAATTGAGATGGCCAACGACTCGGAGTACGCAAAAATGCTGTTCCTTCCTCAATCTACCTGGCGATGAGTGACTAATGCCCCGTGTTTCGTATGGAGCTGATAACCCAAGAATTGCGAAATCGCATCTACGATTACACGACCGAGATCGGGGATAAGTGCATGACCAGTGCAACTGGTATCGTCCCAGTATCACATCTCCCGCGGCGGCAGCCAGAATGGTCATCTATCTGCACACGGCGGAAGTTTCTAGGTCTTACGCAGGTCTGCCGCCAGACACGCTCGGAGTATCTCCCAATCTATAAACCCTCGAGGAACACCAGGATTCAGCCGAACATATACCAGGTGTACGACTACATAGACCTTTCGGTCATGTTTGGGGCCACTAGCGAGGACCAGGTGCTCGGAAACGTGATCCTTGAGTTCGTGGATGCTGACTCTGATCACGACACCGGCAGTTTGTAAACATCAAGACCCTCGATATTTGGCCTTTGATCACCCTTGAGAGAATGTTTACTGGTTTCCATGTGAATATTCAGGACCCAATCCAAAGCTTCACCATCCGAGTCGCGTGGCGCGACTGTCCGCATCGCGTAACGAAATTGGCACAATCTCCAGGACACTCGTATCAGTCGTCGTCTCTCTAGCTGAGCTTGGCCGGACCGAAAACCACTTTCCCTCTACTCCTTCAAAGAGTCCGCTTCCTTCAGGATCTCGTGGATTAGAACTTGAGCTTCAGGACACGCCGGGTGCAGCCCAGTCAATCGTGAAAGACTTCTCTTCAGTTTACTGCACCGGCTCGCAAAGGTCACCTGCTTGACCTCAAGCTCTCGCTCCAGAGTGTCGATCCGCTCGGCACGAGCCTCTGCCATCTCTCACTCCCAAACGGATCCAGCAGAATCAAAGGCGCTAGATGCAAGTTCATTGGCTTTAAGATACTCCAGCTGTGCTTCCGAGTCTTCCACGCGCTGTTCCTGTATCTCGGTCTGCTCTAGATCTTGAATAGCACCCGCTGCTGTCATATCGCTGGTCGTCTTCTTCAGTCTTTCGTTCCCGCTTCGAACCTGGCGCACTATGTCAATCTGCGTTTGCGTGATGTGCAGATCGTTGCTGCTGTTTTTCAAAACATCGAACTCTCCCTATACATTGAGCACATCGTCGCAACAGCTGTTCTGCTAGGCTCGGATATGTGTGATCCTGCCCTCGAGCTCTTCGATCCTGGTTACGTTCTCTAGATGCTGTTTGTATAGCTCGCTGTACTTCTTCTCCATAGCCTCTGAAGAGATACTCATTGCTGAGGGTGACGGTGTTGCACTTCATGAACGCGTAGAGAACATATTCGCAGAAGTTCGGGATCTTTGCTTGCTTGGATAGGTACATACTCAAGAGCGTGTGATTGAGAGCAATCGCGCATTGTTTACGACTGTCCTCAGCTGAGATGGCCAGTAGAACACATCTAATGTTGAGATTGCAGGTTCGGAGGATTGCTTTTGTAATGGCTAATGGAAGGAGGTTGATCTGATCGCTCGACGCGCCTTTCCAGCTCGGACCAGTCCCACTTCTGATCACCCAAACTTCACGTTGACACTCATTGACACTCATTGACCATTCTTGTTGGCTCGTTCGCTCCTATTCCCCAACTCTCGCGGCATCTCTCCCTTCTCCGCCATGTCGTTGAGCACTTTCTCGGCGGTCTTCATTGCGTCCACGCCAGCCGGGACGCCACAATACGTTGTCGCGTGAATGATGGCCTCGCGAATTTCCAGCTCAGTCAGACCATTGTTCCTCGCGCCTCGGATATGCACAGCCAGCTCAGGCGCACGATTGAGCGCCATCAACATGCCAATGTTGATCAAGCTGCGCTGCTTCTTGTCGAGCCCAGGGCGCGTCCACGCGTAGCCCCAACACCACTCTGTTACAAGCTCTTGTCCCGCACGCGAGAACTCTGTCGACCCATTTTCCAAAGCGGTGTTGACGTAGGAGTCGCCTACTACGCTTCTCCGCATCTTCAGGCCTTCTTCGAAGAGCTGCTGGTGCATCTCGTCGTATTTGGGATCGTTCGAAGGCATGACGATATATGTTGTGTGCGCGGTAGCGAGAGGCAAGTGATGAGGAGTTATTGATTCAAATCAAGTGTTGAGGGCAGCTTTTAGACTCTATTTCACAGGGAAGCAATACCTTTGCTGTTCTTATGGTACACGAGCAATGACGGGAGAGCACCCCGCAATCCGACCTCGGACTACCGGTACCCCATGCCCCACTATCTCCAGCCTGACGTCTACGTCATGTCGCTCAGAAGAAAAGACTCACATCGTACTGTCTTTTGTCAAATACCTTGATAGGTATTGGTGGGCTTTACATTCTACGAGTGTTCAGCTTCTTGACTGCCAGTCCTCCTGACCACCGAGATACCTATACACCACGCGAGAATCAAGGTCTCGACAGCGCGGATCGTTCGCCGCGCCGTCGTATGTTTTCAAACCGATATCTCCCAGAACATTCCTTGACCCAACTCGTTTCGCCATTTCAACTGCCAAACCGAAGTCCTTCCGCATCAACTGCACCTTGAAGCCTTGCTTCCAGCCACCTGACGAAGGCGCATCAGGGTACACGTGAGGCACAGGACAGAACTTGTCGCATATCGTATTCTGCGCTGTGCCAGCGGCGTACACTTTCGCCAGTGTCCTGGGGTCGAGACCAGATCGCATTCCCATGTCGAATGCCTCCGAGCACGCAACCGCGATGATCCCGGAAAGATAGTTGTTTGACAGCTTCGCAGCGAGGCCGAGCGATGGCCCGCCGCACGGAATCACTTGCTTTCCCATAAGCTCCATCAACTGCGTCAGCCGAGGGAAGTTGGGGTCTGTCTCTGCGCAGCCCAAGAAGATTGCGATGGTGCCTTTGATTGCGCCGACCACGCCGCCACTGACTGGCGAGTCGTAGAAAGAAGCCGAGGGAAAGTACTTCGCAAGGTGGTCCTTCACTTCCAGGTTGGTCGCTGTGTCGATTGTCGAACAGTCGATGAGCAGCTTGTTGGAAATGTCGGTCGTGCAGATGCCGTTCTTGGGGTCCAAATATACCGAGCGGACATGCGAGCCTTCAGGGACCATAGTCAGAATGGTGTCCTAATTTTGTCAGCAACACAGAATATGTCTTCGATTGTAGTCCAACACACGACGTTTTGCGCAACATCTGCTGCGCTTATTCCTTTGAACACTCGGTCTGGAAATGCTGCGCAGACTTCATCCAGAACCTGCTCAACGACATCATACACCCATAGACGTGATCCTTCAGGTAGCTTGTTTGCTAGATGCTCTAGCATTGGTTTACCCATTGCTCCAAGGCCGATGAAGCCCACAGTCCTGAAAGTCGCCAAGTCTGCCATTGTTTCTGTAGACCGGACCTGCTGTAAAAGGTTCGTTCAGATTTCCGAAGAAAGGAGATGTGTGACAGCGAGTCTGAAAGCAAGAGCAGTGCAATGACGGATAGACCTGCGCCACTTATTACGAAAGCGCACACGGCAGGCTAGCGAGCGGGGTAAGAGATTTGGCCATACAGCTTGGCCAATGTACTGACACCCAAGATGTATGTGGGTCAGCATCTGCAGCCATATCCCTAAGGGCTTCTTCTTGTCTAGTCAGCTTCGCCTCTTGTCGTCTCTGATCATTGCCAACCCGCACAATCCTCTCTGTGACACCTCCTTGATAACAGCTTGTCTCCAATATGGCTCAAGACTCAGACCAAAGCTCGGTCGCCACTGTATCTGTACATGCTCTATCATGCGGCCACTTCACTCTGCCCGAACACCAGTTCGTCAAGCCATCGAATTTTGAAGCACGCAGGACCGTTCCATCGTTGGCCTTTCTCGTCCAGCACAAGAACCAGACAGGCAGAATGACGCGCATCCTCTTCGACCTTGGGCTGAGAAGAGATTTGAGGAGATATCCACCGCCAATCCAGAAGCATACCGAGAACAGGCGCCCTATAGAGACAAGCCCAGACGTCGTCCAGAATCTCGCTAGAGGCGATTTGACACCAGATGATATCGACTACATCATCTACTCTCACGTGTGTAATACGTTTTCTCTGGGTCAGTTGTCTGGTAGCTAAGAGTGAAATGGCAGGTGCACTGGGACCACATCGGTGAGCCGCGCGACTTTCCAACTTCAACCTTCGTCGTGGGTCATGGCTCGTTCGGACTACTCGCCGGTACGACTGCTCGCGCTCGGGGCGGCCACTCGTTCTTCGAGGCAGATCTCTTGCCCCCAGAACGGAGTATCGAGCTATCGGATATCTCAAGCGACCAACCTCCCACGCGAAACCCCAAGTTAGAACCAGGGACTCCCAATTTATCCGCTCTATGGCGTGAACATCTCCCCTTTTCGCTCCCTTCTGCGCCCACACGCACCCTCGACATTTTTGGGGACGGCTCCGTATTCATCGTCGACGCGCCTGGACATTTGCCGGGGCACATCAATCTCCTCGCTCGCACGACTGAACAGAATTATGTGTATCTAGGTGGCGACGCGTGTCATGATCGGCGCTTGTTGACTGGCGAGAGGCAGATTGGCGAATGGACTGATGCTGAAGGGCATGTTTGCTGTATCCATGTCGACCGCGAGGCGGCTGAGGAGACGATCCGGAGAATTAGGCAGCTGGAGGATAACGGCGTGGAGATTGTGTTTGCGCACGATGTGGAGTGGGAGAACGATCCGGAGAATGAGGGGAGGTTCTTCGGTGCTGGATAGAAAGCGTGCATGATCGGCGCGACACGTGGGAGTTGGTCAGGTTTGGAATGCCATGTTGAACAGGGAAACTGCTACCCTAGTTCCACGGTTTACAATCTTGCGGAGTCCGTAGGAGTCACTATCGACCTCTCAATCTGTAAATTGTTCGACGTGTAGCCGCCAGACCTTGTTGCACACTTTCATCAGTCGAGCAGATTCTGAGCAGTACCCTCCACATACATTGGATTTAGCGTGATTGAATTCGAGCCAATCTTCGAAGTCACACAGCACGTCACACCCCTGAGCCCGCTTCAGTGCATCATATTCGTGACCGACATGAAGACTTTGAACGCTGCCAATGGCACCATGTCTGACTTCCAGAAGATCTTCGAGAATAAAAGAAGCTCATCCGGAAAAGCCGCAAGCTCGACATTGGCAAAAAATTTGACGGAAATAAGGTGCGTCATTGCCAATATCTGAAGTTCAAACGCAAGGCTTTAGGCCTCGATCGACTTGTCTCCCCGCCCCTTGCAGACGTACCTGTCTTCGCGCAAGACCAGCTCTGGGACGCAATCTCCAAGGTCGACGGCCGTGATGTCGACTGCGATTAAGTTGTGACTCGCATGCTGCTTTACGATTTTTAATCCTGCCATGCTCTCATTACACTCGACTGGAATCCACATCGTATGGGGCATCGAAGTCGAGTTCCTCACAGCCACACAGCCTGCGCCAAAAGACTCCCGCGACCTCGACGATATGCTTTCTGAGAGCTTCCTAGGAGTCAACCTCCACACCAACCCCTTGATTGGGAGGCCAAACGAACGCGATCGCTGAGATCGCGGATCTGATGAGTCTGACCAAAACACTGCTTCCAGCAGCGAGGATGACGGTTACATGTTTCTTGATTTGGCCGAATCTAGTAGTACATGTCCAAGCCTGGGGAAGAGGTTACTACAACTAATGCTGGGACGCAAGATTGGACGAAGGCGCATTTCGGAGTCGCGGTCGAGTTCGGAGACTCCGGTTGAGCTGGAGAGGTCTGGCTGATGTTCAACTTCCAGCCTCAGGACTGGTTGTCAGACGAGCGCTTTCCGTGCGACGCGTCATTGCATGAACCTTTGGGGATACTTCCCGGTGTGGAGGGTCGCTTCAGCAAGATCAAAATCGCCAACAACATTAACGAGCTCGGTCCTGACAAGGACATCCGCATCGATCTCGACTCGAAGATTACGAAGACGTTTGAGCTTGTTCAGGCAGTCAGGATGAGGGTGGCGGAGAACGTAGTTCGAGAGTACATTACAAGTCCTAAAGGCGGCTCGGTGCGATGAACTTCAAGCACGAAAGGGGGGCTCCGAAAGCTTCGAAATGTATTTGGTACCCACAATTGCTCATATTCTACTTTTTCTTAAGCGTCACCTCTTGATGTTGCCCGCCCCATCTCCACATCCTCCACACGCTGCACCTGCTCCGACTGAGCAGTACTATTCACCTCTCGCTTCAAGGTGACCCTTTTGATTCCGAGAGTCGTCAATAGACCTAGCGCTGCAACAACGGTGTAGCAGATGAAGGTACCCCGCAGAGCGCCCATGAAGCCTGCCCTGACTACGATCCTCTGCGCTTCGTCCAGCATGACAACAGCACTCGCTTGACTTACTGCCTCGCCATCTACAAGCTGTTGCGCAAATGTTTTCGACACACCCGCATCAACAATAGCTTCCAATCTACCTCGCATGAGTGCTTGGAAGATGACTTGACCGATGACAACGCCAATAGCCCCGGATAACATGCGCACAAACCCAAATGTTGCAGTACCGACGGCCATGTCCGAGTCCTTGATACGCGTTTGCAGCGCAATGAGGGGCGTGTGAAAAGTTGGGCCAAAACCTGCTCCTATCAGGACCAAGAATCCAACTGCTTTACCCAGGTCAAAAGCCTCAGTGAGGCTGATTAGTGCGCCAGTGCCGATAGTCGTGAGCAACAACCCAACCTGCAGCCAGTCCATGAAACGGCCTGTCTTCTCAATGACGAAGCCCGATACGAACGAGACGATGGTCAGCGGTATAGCAAGCGCGAGCATCAGCACGCCCGTCGTTGAAGGGGTTTGACCGGCAACAATCTGGAAATACAGAGGTACGAAGTAGGCGACGGAGTTGAAGACCAATGCGTCGAAGGCACAGACGCCTAGGGCGCTAAGGTTGCTGGTGTCGCCGAAGATGCGGAGCGGCATGATCGGGGTACCCCCATTCTTATCCTCCCACCACTGAGTAATTGGAAAAAGAAGGTAGACGAGGGACCCTAGAACGAGGAATACGATGACCATGGGCGAGGTGTAGGATGTTGCGCCGCCTGTTTGAAGACCGACCAGTAGCAGGATGGTGGCGGCTAGGATAGTAAATATGCCAAGCCAATCGATAGAACGCATGCCAGCTAGGAAGGATGTGCGTGGGTTGTGCAAATGGAGGGTGAAGTAGAGCAAGACGATCGCAAACGAAACAATGGGCAGATTGATGTAGAAGCACTGGAGGTTGTTAGAGTGGCTTGGGTGCTTCACAACTTGTTGACAACTTACCCAACGCCAGCTGAGGTTCTCGGCGAAGACGCCTCCGAGCACTGGACCAAGGGCCGATGCAACAGCCCAGACGGCGCCGACGAGTCCCAAGTAGAAGGAGCGATTACTGCAAGTTGCTGTTAGAACATTCATGAATCTCTCGACAGAGCGAAGCCAATTTACCGGATGGTGAACAGGTCACTAACACAGACGTACACCAAGCAATTCACACCACCTCCTCCAAGACCTTGCACTGCTCGTCCACCCACCAACATGGGAGCGTTGATGCTCACTGCACATATGACACTTCCGACCAGAAATATTGCATTCGCCAGGAGGAGCACTGGCTTACGACCGAAGACGTCAGCCAGTGTTCCCCAGAAGGGTATCGATGAGGCGTTGGCGAGAAGGTAGGCTGAGCCGGTCCAAGCATACAGTGCGTCCGGAACATGGAAGCTCTCAGATATGGTCGGCAGTGCAGTAGGTATCAACACTGTATCCAGTGCGACCAGGAAGATCGATAGACAAAGAGCGGTGTACGCGATCAGAACGGAAAGGGCAGGCCGCGAGCTGGATACCGGGATGCTTGCTACATGGTGGTCGCTGACTGACGAGACGGAAGACTTTTCTGTGCCTTCTGGCAATACCGATGCTTTGACAACACTGGTAGCTGAGTCGAGGGTGAGGGAGGTATGCCTCGATGACCTTTCCGATGGCATGCCTGAGCTTCCAGCGTGTTCTGGTCCTAGTCTTGAGGTATAAGATTTGACGGCTTCATGAGCTAGAGCAAAGTCCGTCGTGGAAGTTGTCGAGTCTGTTTGCTCCATGATGTGAATGCGCGGTGACAAAGTGGTCTGTGGACACACTCAAGAGGACTGCGGTGACTGCAATAAGTATTCCAGCTCCGACAGGGTGGAGAAGATGTAAGTAATGATGAGACTGAAGTCTCGAATGTGCGTTGCAGGTGCGAATAGAGTTCCTACCACAGGATCGTCTCAGCAGCAGCGACGCAACCTGGTTTATAGTAATGGTCGCCTGAGGCAAGTGCCAACCCACCTTCACTCCGGTCTTCCAAGATTGATCGTCGTAGCTGAACACCGGAACTACCCCGGTGCTTCTGGGTTGCATTATGCAGGCTAAGAGCGTAGAACCAGTTGGAGCCCCAGGCGATCCCTGTATATACAGCCTTGCTGCAGAGCTGCGGACGGTCACTCCTTGAACAGTTTGCAGGGACTATTCACGCCAAAGGTGGGAACAGATCGGTACGTAAGGCCGTCTCTGAGGCGCAGGTCAGCATCCGCACGTTCATCGCTACTAATCCTGCGGCTTACTAGTGTCGCCAAACATTCTTGACAGCACAACACAGTAGCGAGCCGTAATTCACGATCGGTATTACTCAAGCGTGGAGGTACTCGAGGACCTCTAGAATTTGGCCTCTGCACATGGTGAAGTCCGTAAGAAACCTGCAGGATGTCGGTTACGACACTGTCGGCTATGGAACTCAGGACCAATCAATCACACGGCGAGACCTTGAACAAACCTTCTCGACGCAGAGAGACCTGGCCGAAGTAGACTCGGCAGAGAAGCAGGGTGTGATGTGGGCTGAGCAGGTGCACGCCAGGTGTCGTACCTGCGGCTCGAGATTGCCGCGGTAGGACAACACTTGCATGATGACGGAAGTCTCTGATGACCCAAGTGACCATAATTGAACCTGAGACCAATGCACAGGTTACGAGCCGTGGGAAGGGCATTGATGAACATGAAGGCAATCCAATGATACATGCTGCGAACTGTGCCTGCGTGCATGCTCGTGGGACTATTGCTGCCGTGTAATCTCATTTGAGGCTCAGTCTTCATTGTTCCAAGATCGATATGTTTACAGACATTGCACAAAGTCGGGCACTTACTTGAGGCGCGGGTTATTCAGCCTCAACTGTCAGGCGGTGTCTCATCAGCCACCTAGGACCACTGCCAACATGCGCACGTTAGACACTGTAGAGACTGAATATTCAGATCGGGTCGAGATCGATGGCATATGGCTGTAAGAGGGACTCAGCGGTCATTGGCGCACCTAAGAATTGGTTCCACCTGGTCTTGGGTCATGCAAAAGCGATACGAGTGCAAACGCTTGTGATAAAATGTCGTTGCCCTGCATCGCCGCGCGTTGGCGACTCTTTCACTTCATCTGGAAGGACGCAGTAGGGGTGTGGTCGTACCAATTCTGCACGTTGAGTTCTCGATGCACGACCACGGTCGCGAACGAAGAGCATATGGATGCTATCGTGAGGTGTCGTTACGCTTTGCGTCGATGGCTTTGAGGGCTACGCGGAGCCCGCAGACAGGATGACAAAATCGTTTATCTCATCGAAACGGGCCTGTACATGCGCAGCAGCGAACGTGTCAGTGATTCGCTTCCTCGGTAGCGGGCTATGCGGCACCCCTGTCTTTGCATGCTGTGTAACCTTCCAATCTGGCCGAGCTGATCCCGCAGTTTTGAGATTACAACGGATACCGGTGGTCTATGAGACAAACCGGTGTGGAAGCGCTTCATGGTATGCACTCGTGCTCGAGCCAGATGTGTTCCGATATTCAGAAGGAAATGACGGACGTCCTGGAGTGGTGAGGTTCGCAAAATCTAGCTCTGGAGAGCTTGTCATGTACTGCAAAGCGGCCGTCTCACCGCTTCTCCACGTTCGAGTAGTTAATGTTGAGAAACGTGCCGCAATAAGGTACCCGCTTGCCGGAACCTCGAGGTCGCCGTCCACGAATACCAAGCATGTTCGCGAAGATCATCCGTACAACCTGCTTTCGCGGAGATCCTGGCCAGCGGCTACCGACAGTTCCTAGCGGCCCCGGGATGCAGGCGCTGGGATTTGATTCCTGCTTGCGAAGCTCTGGAGATGGGCGCAAAGAAGCTTGCGGGTTTGGAGTGATAACGAGCTCAGAAACAGTCGAAACGAGCGGGACCGGAGTTGAGCGGTCCAATCAATGTATGAGTAAAATCTGAAGATATACCTTTTGGCGCTGAGAATCAATGCTCAAGCCGGTATTGCGGTAGACCTGCGTTCGTAAGTGCGCGAATGCCTTTGAATTGACCGGGTGCAATAACCGCCATATCCTCGACACCCTTGTTACCGCTCTGCCCCGAGTCACAAATCCTGAAGGCATGGCATTCATGTCAAAAGCCGAGTCGCCAGTGAGCCAGCTGAAGCCGCGAGACATAGTTCGATGCGGAAGAGAACGTTTGCGGGGCTATGGCAGCGATGTCTTACACCGTGGCAGGTGGTAGGAGCGGATCGAAGGCTCTTTGAGACATGCTCAACACGTGGAGTCAGACTGAGACATTGCAGTCGTCACTTCGCTTGTCCCTCGTCTCGTTGTTGGGATCATTCCCGGTCTTCGCAGCGCTTCGGTTGTTTTGACAAGATCGTAGTGCAAAGTAACCATACTGTGGGGTCAACGCCGAATTGAGGTACCATTGGCCTAAGCAACCAAGCAAGTGGCTAATTGATCACCATCCCGACAGTGTTGCATGATCCCGGTGTGCGACTGATAAGCACTGATGAATAGAGGTGAGGATGATGGCTGTGATTGCGAGAGTCGATGGGAGGCAGCGTGTTGCAAAGGAAGGCGCGGGCCGAAGCATGCATGCCGCTTGGGCCACGTGCTCTTCGGTGCCCCAAACACAGCTCTTTCATTTCCAGACACCAGCAAGATCCCATCCAGCATCCACGGATGGTAACATCCATCTTGATGCGCCATCTTTACCCGTTTCTGAACCAGACCAATGGACTGAATGCCGTTGACGCCCGCAGAGAAGCTCAGGAAGCATACGTCCAAGCCACAGCTAGACTCTGCCCTGGGCACCTCCGCCAAGTCGACGAGAAGCAGAGCTAACCTTAATGACTTTTCAGTAACCACCAATGATTCGAGGGCTGGCCACATCTTGAACTGGATCCAGTAGCAGTCATGTTTGCCAAGAGACGAGAGTAAGCGAGGTGTTTACAACTGCTTACTGCGACCTCGCTTACACATCCTCTGCAACGGCCGATGCAGCATCCCTTACTATGCCCAAATACAGCATCGTCGGCATCTTGGTTCGCTCTCTGGGTGTCGAACGTGGAGCAGGTAGGCATATCGTTGATGGTCCTGTCCACACGATGTGTCGAATCCGACAGAATCCGCTTATTGAGATGGTAAGACGGCGGCATGATTCGCTCATCGACGGCAATGTCGTAGTATACATACTGCTTGGTAATCCCAGGGATATAGTCCAAGAGGCCGCCGAGTCCAGAACCGTATTTTCAATTCTGCAAACATCACATTGTGCACTAGGCTTTAACTTCACGATACCCTCTGCGATCCGCAACGTTCTTATCACCGGTGCGACAGGCTCTGTGGGTGCGCCGATCCTCACTGCATTACTTGCAGAACCCACCTTCAAAGTCACGATACTGTCGCGCGGGACCTCATCTGCTACATTTCCACCCAGTGGGCCAGTCATCAAGGTCTCGGACGACTATACCCTCTCAGAGCTCACTGCAGCTTTGAAGAACCAAGATGCTGTGATCTCACCTGATTTCACCACATCCTCATTGTCCGTAATCGAAGAGTTGGAGCAACAGACGGGCCAGAAGTGGGATCTGGACTGGCGGGTTAGCGCACCGAAATTAGCAAAGTTGCGAGAACAGTATGACGCAGGCGACTTCAACGCTACGTATGGACTGCTGGCATTGAGCTTCAGTGCCGATGTGGATGTTGGGTATGACTTTGAGACTGGGCAGGAGCTGTGGAATGAAAGACTCGGTTTACCGAAAGTCCGGCTGGAAGAGGTCATTGCGGATGCAATCAAGCTGGCGTAAAACTCTCCTTGAGTACCTCCACGATAAGGCTTGGCTAAGAAGGGGGTAGTTGAGCTTCGACACTAAAAGGATGAATCGCCGCAGTGGACAACTCATCCCACATCTTACGGATGAGTGAATCGCGCTCAGTCCATAGTCGTCACACCATCAGGAGTAACATTGTCAATTTTTTGTCGCCTTCCTGTTTCGACTGGGACCCGGCTCATCTGACCTTACGGTGTCATAGGTGGCCAATGACGCTCTCCCATCCCTTGCCATTGATGCTTGTATGGACGCCTTGCACGGCTCAAGCACCAGTCTTATCAGATGAAATGTCTCTAAAAGGCTTAGCTTGATCTGATAAGCGTTGATGCCTGGGCGTTATCGTACGGAGTTCCGGCTTTCGGCCGTGATGTCTTTGCAGGTCCGAAGTTACTGTATATACTGACCAGGCCGCCAAAAGAATAATCTAGGTCGTATGTAAGAGTTCGGGAGATTATAACACATCAGTATGGAGAAGACATCTATCCCTAGCGCTACAGCTCACGCGACACCAGCCGATATTCTGGATCGTGCTCAGCGGTTACCTGCCCAGGAATGCGGCGTACCAAGGCTTGACATCGAAGCTGAGTCGAAGGTAGACATCTCTGCATCTGCACCTGAAAGCCATGGACGCCTTGAGCAACTGCAACGCGAACACGGCGTAGGTTCAAGATCCAACTGTTCGACCAAGACTGACAGGAGCAACAGAGTACATGGTCGTCAAGTAGTGACCCGGCAGACCCGTACAACTGGCCATCATACCGCAAGATCATCATTGGCACAATCTTTTCCTTCGGCCAGCTCATTCCAATAATGAGTGCCAGCATGACAGCCGCAGCGCTGGGCGACATAGCACACGATCTCAAGATTGGCGCCTCGACAGCACAGATCACACTTTCCTCGTACTTCCTCGGTATGGCGTTCGCTCCGTTCCTAATCGCCGCGATGTCGGAGATGTGCGGGAGGAAGAGAGTATGGGTGGCTTGCAATACGTGGTATATCCTCTGGAACGCGCTCTGTCCTGCGGGCAACTCCGCACCGCTCATGATAGTTGGACGATTCATGACTGGAGCTGGTGCCAGTGTTGGTGTCACAGTGAGTCTGCTATGACCTTTGATCCAGAAAGCACTGACTGAGGCCTTCCAACAGCTGAATGGGCCTGTGATGGCTGACATGTACGGCAAGTCCCAACGCGGTAGATCCATGGCAATCGTGACGCTTTTGCCGTATGTTGGACCTGCACTCGGTCCCATCGTGGGTGGTTTGATCACCCAGTTCATTCACTGGTCTTGGATCTTCTGGATCATGAGCCTGGTCGACACCGCAATCGTGCTGCTAGGTCTGGCCTTCATCCAGGAGTCGTACACGCCCGTATTGCTGCGTCGAAAAGCATCCAAAGAGAACAGTCGCATGCAGAGTGCGCACTCCACAAAGAGCTTGTATGCTCGTCTGGGCCCACATTTGATGCGCCCGTTCCGTATCTTGTTGCTCCGTCCAGTGATATGGCCCATATCCCTTCTTGCTGCCATCTCGTTCGCGGTCTATTCATTGATGCTTTCGACGTATGCTACACTGTGGATCGATCGGTACGGACAGTCTGAGCTCATCAGCAGCTTACATTACATCTCAATTGCTCTGGGCTCAACGATCGCCGGTCAAATTGGCGCTCATATTATGGACTGGCTGTACAAATACCTGAGCACAAGAGCTGGAAGGAGTGGCACACCGGAGTTTCGCTTGCCGTATACGCTGCCTGGTATGCTCCTCATGCCTACGGGGCTTCTCTTGTATGGCTGGTCAGCGGAGAAAATCCTATCATGGGCGGTCGTGGATATAGGAGCCATCATCTTTACGCTTGGAAGCTTTGTGGCGGCCCAGGGCAATATGGCCTACCAGCTGGACGAGTTTGGCGACTACGGTGCATCTGCAGGAGCAGCGAGTCGCATGTTGTCATACACGTTGGCATTCATGCTGCCGATCTTCGCACCGCGCCTATACAATACTCTGGGATATGGCTGGGGCAATAGCACATTAGCCCTGGCGACTCTGGTCCTTGGTGTGCCGACCGTGGCAGCGCTCTGGGTCTGGGGAGAGGGATTGAGGGCAGTTGGGCGCGCGCACCAAAATGCTGCCCTTGCAGAACCTTGATAAGGACAGAAGTGGTTGGTGCGCCAGATTGCAAGAATATCTGCAGTTCAGCCGGGAGCGGACCAGCGAAGTGTGATAAGTTAGGTAATAGATTGATTTGGTGGAGAAACAAAACGACCGTGGCAAACAACTGGAGGTGCGAAAAGATGATGGTCTGGCACCTCTTGCTGTCCAATCTGTAATGCGGCAGATATTGACGGAGCGTACGCCTCCTTTTACGCGTACAAATGGCCGTCCACAGGTGTGGTCACGGATTGACTTGAGAAAGAGCAATGCCCGATGGTCTCTTTGATGCCATCAGCCACCACACCCCATTGCACTTCTCTCAGATGACAGTTCGCATCGCCCTCTAGCGGATGGCATGCAGCACTGATGATAGTGCTGCGATGGCGGGCCGGCGGTATCCTAACTTCTACGTGGCGTATAGACAACGCGAAAACGGCAAGAAGCAACGAAAGAAAAACGCAAGTAAAGACTAAAAGGCTGAGTACCGAGTAGCCGCACGCGCAAGTCGACTCAGGGTACAGCGTGCCATCTCGCCTGCGAGTTTCACGACGGACCAAAAAGAGGGATTGCGACAGGAGCCAGTGGAGCATGCCCGAAGTAACTGTCAAAGGAATGGCCCACCGATATGGAAGTTGTAAGAAGTATGTTGGTCTCTGAGTCTCACTTGGCTCGGTGACGCGCAGACCTTTCCGTTCAGTCGCATATGAGTTCCATTCTCTCAAGAAACACACCGAAGTGCAGATGCGATTCAGAGCAAAGTATACCAGGGAGAGACAAAACTGCGGTGCGTTGGCCAGTATTGCGGTCTGCAAAGCGCCTCGAGCATCAAATGTGGTCGAGGTTAGGCCAATGATATGTGGGGAAGCGGTACCCCAAGATCTGAAGCTCTGGGGGCTACTGGTTGCCGTTGTCAACTTGCTGCCATACCGAAGCTGCTTCGCTCGCACGCTTTGCACGCGAAGCGGCAAGTTGTTTGGCTTCAACAACCAACCTGTTTCTGGGCAAAGACCGACCAAATCAGGGATTGTGTCGTTGCCGGTGACATTGAATGAGATCGAGTAGGGCAGGGTGATGTTCCCCCATTCGGTTATGTCAAGGTCCTGTATGGGTGAATAAGGCAGAATAACCGAGTACTCGCCATTGGTGCTGGAGCGGTCTCGCGACGCATTTCCCAGCGCACTTAGTCGAGAAATCGAGGCAGCGAAAGTCGAAGCGTTAAAGACTGCTCTCTCTTTTGCTTCCCACAGCGTGGGCTGCCCTATTTGGCCTGTGGAGATGTTGATGCTGAAATAGCGATCTGTGGTGAAGCTACCCTTGAAGGTATCACCTTCGTTGACAACCGATTCCCAGTAGCACGAAGACATGCTAGGTATGCCGAGAGTGAAGGTCCAGTTCGGATAGAATTGTACACCCAGTGACACCTGATCGACCAGCAGGACGACGTCGCCGAAACCGCCGTTATACTTCGTCGTATAGAGATGTTGCCAACTAGTTCTACTAAAACTGCTCCAACCTGCATTCCGATCAGCTTCGAAGGTGTCGCTTGTGCTGATAGTCAGGGTGTAGTCCTGTCCTGCGACGACGTGAAACACGGACGAATTATACCTTAGAAACAAATCAGTGTTGAATTGAACCGTATTTGATGCTATACTTACAGTAAATGCAACGGAGCTGAGCTGACGGCTAGGACAGCCCATAAGATCACCCGCTTTGATTTGAAATATCGTAGGTTGCGGAAACTCATCAAACCGATCTCCAGCCAGTGTCCACGGTGGTGGGCCTGATCGATGTCTGCGCGGGTCGGTGCGCACAGTAGCTGCATTGCGTAATTACTGGAGGTCAACAGCATTGTACTGCAGACATTGATGAGGATATGATAAGTCGTGCTCAATCTGATCATGGAGTTGGATTGACCTTTGGCGATTGTACCAATACCAGCGCTGAATCCTCCATCGGTCACTGCACCAACGAGAAGAGCAATGTTGCCAGCGAGTACTATGATCGATGCGCACAATCCAGCACGTAGGCCGACCTTCCAGCCGCGCGATCCAGATACACATCGTGACTAACGCGTCCAGGCATTCGAGAAATTGGTCCAACTTCTCGGACGTATCTTCGTTTCCGTATGCTGTACCGCTCCGGTCACTTTGCCGAGGTCAGATTCGCGAAGGTTGTCCCATAGGTATCCTTCACGAGCATGGCTATCTCCTTCTTCGACGTCTGGACTTGCGACCAACGCGTAACGTGGTTCGCATCTCGACATTGCGTTCGGAGGCAGCTTGGTTCGAAAACGGAATCGAGTACTTTAATGGCAAGCAGACTGAGCGGCGGACATCGAGCCTTTAGGGATGCATGCAGAGTGCCTGCTGTGCGAGCAGATTCGGCCCCCAAACGCCATGCCATGCGTTATGGAAAGGCTCAGCGAATTGACATAGGCTTGACAAACTCAAGGGATCAGCATGCGTCTGACGGCGCTGCACCAGCAAGGCTGAAGCAGCACACCCTATTGAACTCAGCCACGTCTCTCTGCGATCAGATGCCAGGATCAAAAATAACTGGGTCCGCTGAGTTGCCCACGATCACGATTTGCCTGAGTCGTCGGCCAGCTCGTCGCACATCTTGCTCGCTCTCAGCATGAAGAGCAATCAATTCACTGTGCTATCTAGGAAGGGGCGCCAATATCGCACGCACATGATGGCGTTGTGCGATCGTCACGCCCCGGACGTGGGTTTGGCTCCGGAGGCTTGAGTAACGCTGAGCACGTCGCAGCGTGCTGTGCCGGAGGCAATGTTGTCTTTTTTTTTTCGATTTTGCGCGTGAAAGCGTGATGAGGAGGCGCGGGGCGTTGGGTGTCCTGGTCTCAACGAGAGACAGCTGCACTCCTTGGCGCCTTAATTACGTCACCCCTCTCGGCTTCGAATCGCATACGCGGCGCGTTCTTTAGGACGCCAAATTCATCCCCGAAAGACGAATGTAGGTGTCCACTTTGTCAGTTCCTTACATTTTTCCTCTGTCTGCTCGGACAACATGTCCTCTTCCGTTGTCATCCGTTTCTACAATCCCTCGGTGTTGGCGTTCGCCACAACGCAGGATCGAGGAGGACGTCTGCATGGTTCCCGGCCTGTGGAACGCGTACTGCGTCTTACATACTGATGCACATCTCGTCCAGTCATTTAGCCCCCTGAAGACTATAGCGTTCTCGCTTGATGATCGACGAGCAGCGTTTCTCATGACCTGATCACTTTCAATCTATGGGACTTTGGCCTCCCTTATGTTCACAACGACTACGGAAGGGGAGAATTCAAGCCTTCTGCGTATACCCAGCTTCTTTATGATTCCCATGATGGAATCGCTGATATGGCTCTTAGTGTTGGCGAGCGTAGTCTCGGCCTGCGTCAACCGCGACAACGGCCAAGTACAATTCGGGCTCGAGACGGTCACATTCACCGGCCCTAGAGTAACAATTGACGCCGGCGTCGTTGAAGGAACAGCATTCGCAACCGGCGTCAACGCCTTCAGAGGCATACCCTATGCTGCGCCTCCACTCGGGTCCCTCCGTTGGCGGCCGCCACAACCTGCGCCATCATGGGGTGGGGTTCGTCCTGCACGTCGCTTCGCCTCCAGCTGCATGCAGTTCCCGCCTCCAGAGAACTCACTATATCATGGTGGAGAGAAGGACGTCAGTGAGGACTGTCTCTACTTGAATGTCTGGACGGACGCACTCCATGAAGAGCACTTAGAAAGTCGACCAGTGCTGGTGATACTCCACTTTGGCGCATTCCAATTTGGCTCATCTTCGAATCCAATCTACGATGGGGAGAAGATGGCTCGCAAGGGTCTGACGGTTGTGTCGATTAACTACCGTCTGGGCCGCATAGGATTCCTGGCCCACCCCAACCTCACTGCCGAATCCGGGACGAACTCGAGCGGGAACTACGGACTCATGGACCAGATAGCCGCTTTGCAATGGATACAACGAAACGTTGCTGCTTTTGGCGGCGATCCGGACCGAGTGACACTCATGGGCGTCTCTGCAGGAGCCAACAGTGTGCACAACCTTCGCAGCTCTCTATTAGCTAAAGGCCTCTTCCACAAATGTATCGTCGCGAGTGGTCCTGGATTCACACACGCTCTAGGCGGACATGGTCATCCTGCGAACCCATCAACGCTTGCTGCCGGGGAAGCAGCCGGTATGGAGGTTGCAAGCATCTTAAAGGCGGATACCGTCGAATCCCTACGTGCACTGCCGGCAGAGACGATCATGGCTGTGCAGCTGCCACGCTCTCAAGGACAGTGGTCTTTTGACTTACTTCCAAAGGATGCGAGGATCAGTCTGCACGTCTTCGATAGCGGCTATCCCGTGGTGGACGGCTACGTCATGAAACAAAGCCCATTGGACGCTTTGCTCAGCGACGATGTAGACTACATTGACGTGCCTATGCTGGCCAGCAACACGGGTAACGAAGCCTCTGGCTTGCCTTACACCGACTCACTCGACGTCTATCACGCCTATCTGAACAGCACGTTCGGCTCTCTTGCAGAACGGGCTTTGGGTTTGTACCTTGCCAAAGATGAATCGGAGGCGCAAGCTGCAAGTTGGCAGCTTCTTGCAGATCAAGTGTTCAACTGGCCGACATGGACCGCTGCACGACTGCAAGCCCGCCGTCTCAACTCGAAGGTCTGGTATGCGATGTTCCTGCGCAAACCACCAATTCCGGCGGACTCAAAGCTGATCGAGCGTGATTATGCTGGCGCATTTCATGGAGCTGACGTTATGTATGCGCTAGGTAATCTACAGACTCGCGACTGGAATTGGACAGATGAAGATCGACAGCTATCACGGCAGATGATGGATGCATGGGTGCAATTCGCACATACCGGCAATCCGGACAAGACCGGCAACGACATGTGGCCGCCACTGAACACAGTCGATGATGGTCCTGTGAAGGTATGGGACACCCCGCCTCAGCTTATTAATTCGTATCCATCACGCGAGAGGATGGCACTTTGGGATCTCACGCATGGTGTGGCTGGAGCCCTGAAACGCTTATAAGGCGGACGAACTGATGTCTTATAAGGACAGGTTCATGGAAACCTTCAGCGTTGGCGGCACCTGTGATTATCAACATCTTCTTTAAGCGAAATCAAGTGTTCACAACCAGGTAAACCGCACCTGCAGTCTTGGTCAATTCCAGACTCACCACCTCCTGGTCGAGACAAGTCAGATTTTCGTCCTGCTAAGCTTGGCTGTCTCTACTATGTCTGCAACAATCGTGGCGCCTAACAAATAAGCCTGCTGGCAACGACACTGCGATCATGAGGTAAGTGTTGCTATGATCCGTACACCGGGTCAGCTATGGGGGTGCCTTTTGCTGAGAATGGCGTCACGAAATGGTGGCGAGCCTACAACGCGCAACAGTGACACCAACCGGAAACGCGACCTCAGACATACCCTCAACGCAATTCCCACGCTCTGCCCTTTATCAGCTCGTTCAGAGGCCAAAGCCGAGACTTGCGTGGGCCCAAGCCGTGGGACTGGATCTTGTCTCGCTGACAACGCAACCAGTCTGACTACCTCTTCCCTGCAGCTGAACAGATCAATAGTATTGTCAGTGTATGTTCGGAACGAGTGCAGCACAGGATGTCAGCAAGAGCAAAGCCCAGTGGACCCAATACATTTCCCATAGCCATGATGGTATCCTATACACCTTGTGTTACGCTGGAACGACCGGTATCGCCTGAACACCGATGCTGATCATGAAACCTCCTTCCTCCATCATGCACAGTTCCTCCGCTCCTCATCCGCGATCCATCCTGATATATAACGCCCTGAACAGATGCCGTGTTTTGGTTTTTGTACTTTTCTGAACATCCACAATACCTTTCTCTCGCTCTCTTTGCAGATCTCACATCTCTCTGCGCCTCTATCCAACGCCTGAACTTCTCACCGCCTCACCGACTAACACACATCCTCCTCCCTACACTCGACCCTCATCTAGAAAGTCTCGTCATCGCTGCCATCGCGGGTAGTGGTGTAGCTCAGCAGCGACTCGGTGTCGGCGTGACTCATGGGCTTGCGGCGGATGACCGTATCATCGCGGCTCAAATCATTTCCATACCCTTGCTGTTGCGATTGCCTCAGAGGACTCGCGCCAGGAGCGGGACTGCGTGCGCCCATGGGCCTTGGCCCTGTTGGTTTCTGCGTGGAGGCGCGGAGGTGTGCGCTGCTTGGTCTTGGAGAAGGTGTGGGGGAGCCCTGGTGGAAGTCAATACGTGAGCTTCGAGAAAGCCATAGACTACTGTCGTATGACTACTGTCGTAGTGCAAAGCTCGCTACGCTCGCTAGCAACTTACCCTGTAGTGTCCCCTATCCGTCTCGAGGCTATACCTGACCTCCGCAATCGGCGCCAGGGGCGTCAAAACGCCTTGAGACCCGAACTCATTTGGGCTGGAGTACATGCTCCTCGCCTGACCATAGCCGGCCAGCACGCCGCTGTTAGGTGGGATGAGCGGGCCGTCGTCTACGACCTTTGGCTGCTGCTGCTGCTGCTGCTGCTGGCTCTGGCTCGCATACCCGTTGGTACCGGTAGCAATGCGTCCAGTCTGCTCCGACGCTGAGTGCCCAGAGTACCCGCCGTCGCTCGATATCGGGCTCAGATTGCCTGGATTGTAGCTGTTGCTGTTGCCGCCAGCGCTCATGCGATTCCGCGCAAGACTGGGCATGCTGCCCCACTGATCATAATCCGGGCTCTGCACACCACTACCACTGACACCACTAACACCGCTCACATTATCCGGGATGTACATCTGCGCCTCGGTCTCGAGGTGGTTCTGGTGGCGGCCCGTCGGGCCTGCGCGCGGCTGCGGGTGCTGCAGGTTGAGGCTGTTGCGATGAGCGCGGTATTTGGGGTCTTCCTGCTCGTAGGGGTCCTCGGGGATGAGGGGGGAGGGCGAGCGTACTGACGAGCGGAAGGAGCGGTCGTCTCTGCTTTCTCTTGAGCGCAGGGAGCGGTCGTCGGCGGTGCGAGGGCGGTCGCCATTCGCAGAGTATTCGTCGTCGTAAGAGTCGTAGCTTTTCTGGGATGAGGAGCGCGAGTGCGAGGAGTACGGGCGCTTTTCTACGCTGTTGCGCGGCTCGGTTGAGGAGGTTGTCTTTGACCAGCGGGAGATCTTGGGAATGCCAAAAATGGAAGAGGAGTTTGACTTATGCTTGTTCTTCTTTGGTGTGTCTTCCTGGCTTTGGCTCTGATTGGTCATCGCTGCCTGTGGAGACACCTTCTCCTGCGACAGGCTCCTGCTGTGATATGCTTCTTGCGTAGGAGTAGTCATGCGCTCCGTGTTCTCGTATCGAGGCTCACGCTCCAGGTACTCTTCGTCATCTTCGTGGACCGTGCTTATGCGGTTCGTCTGCACAACATCGTAACCAGAGTGCAGATCGTTGATGCGACGCGACGAAGAGGCTGGGTTCGAAAGGTATCCAGACTGGTTCGGCGAGTTGTCGGTGTTGGCGCGACCCTCTGGCTCGTAGCCAGGATCACCGCTAGCCCTTAGATTCTCGTAAGACGTCAGGCTGTTCGTGCGGTGGCTCTGGTCCAGTTGGAGCTGCTGAACTTGCTTGAGGCCTTCCACGTCCCCAAGAAGTTGCATGAGCATAGCCTCAATGTTCTTGATGTCGCTATCGCCCTTCATGCTCAGACCCTTGAGCGCACGCTTGAAGACGTTCTTCTTCTTTGCCTCAGCTTCGAGATCGTCAGAGGCTGATCTGGCACCACGCGATGTTCCAAAAGACTGAGGTTGTGGTCGCGGGCCACTCAAGATACGCTGTTCAGCAACGTCGACGCGCTTTTCTGTGGTATTCATGATCATGTTGTCCTGCACCTTGATGAAGCCCTTGAGCTCATCAAGCTGGTTGCGCATCTCCGCTGCGGAGCGCACCAACGTAACCAGAATCTCCGTGTCTCTCGCGTTGCGCTGCGCATCTCGCACAGTGAGATGATCCATAAGGGCGACGATATCCTTGGACTGGATACGATCCATGCCCTTTCCAGTTGCAGCGTCGTAAAGGGGAGAAGCCATGCCATGAGAGTTGCCGCTGAACTGACGGCCATGTTTGGCATTTGAAGCAAACACGTCCTCACCACCGAGCGGTGTCTCATCGTAGTCGTCAGCAAACTCGTCGTCAAAGACCTTCGAGTGATTGCGGTTCTGAGGCGTGTAGCCTTCACGTTGGTTAGCTGATTGGTAGCCTTCGTCTCTCCATCCAGTCGTACCGGACAAAGGCGTGCGATTGCTTTGAGCGTAGTCAGGCTGTCCCTCGTAACCAGCGAATGATTCACCTGTGTAAGACTCTAAGTCATCCTCCACAGTGGCCTGGTGCTGTTCATCAATCGAAGGACTACGGTTGTGAAGATGATGAGCTGCAGCAGCGGCAACGGCTGCAGCACCAGCACCGGCGCCGAGTGCAGCGCCCTTGTTGAACGAGTGCTTGCTGGACTGACGGGTAGATGTGTGATCGCGTTGCTCGTAGTCCTGAGTATGGTCGTAGTAACCATCGCCGCCGTTGAGAGGTCCCTGAATGATAGAAGGGTTTGTAGAGATTTCAGACTCGTTATCCAGTCCATATCCAATCTCGGGCATCGTGTGATCTTGAACAGGGAAAGCACTGTGGTGCATTTCAGGCTGCTCATCAATCGACTGAGCAATGCTTTGCCTAGGCGAGTTGTCTTGCGGATGCTGCTGGTACGCCAAAGCCTCAGCCTTCTCACGAAGCGCACCCCATCGCTCTCCACTGGGGATCTCGTGCTCTTCAATGTGCAGGATATGGTCCTCGCTCGGTGCGGGGCTGACTTGCGACAAGCGGCTCTTCTTGATAGGACTCGAGATGGGCTCTCTTAGCGGGCTGGAGACGGCTGAGGAACGTACGCTGATGGAGGATGGCTCGTGCAGCGAAGCCACAGCAGACTCCACGGCAAGAGGCGTGTGGACGTACTCCGGGCTGGCGCCAACTCTGCGAATATCCTGGTGCGTGAGGTCCACCTTCTGCTCGTGGTCGATATACTGCACGCCTTCGCTGTCGTCGGTGTAGTTGGTCAGACGGTTGTAGTTGACTGGGAAGTTCTCCGAGAGTTGAGAGCTTTCCTCAAGTTCTCGCCGATACATCTCGTTCTGCTCATGGTTCTGTTCGAAGAAGAGCTCAGCATCGCGAGGCGTTTTTGGCGTTTGAGGGGAGCCCATAGTAGATCTCACACTCTCGAGGTTAACGCCCTGTGGACGCTTGCGTGTGCGTGCCGCTTTGGTGCTCGCTGTCGATTCCAATGTACCGATAGACAGATTGGACGGCTGCCGCTCAACTTGCCTCCCCAGGGAAGACACCGACGCAGCACTCTGAGATGTTCGCAGATGTCTAGGCGAGCCACTTGCGTGTACGTCCTCACGGTAGCTGGCCTCGCTCTGAATTGGGCTAAGACCTCGAGTTGGTGTTGTGCCGATGATTTCGTAGTGTGATGCCTGCGTCTCAGAGCGCTCAATGGCACGAGCCTTGGCCGCAGCTGCAGCTTCGAGGTTGGCAGAACCCATGCCCCGTGATTTAGAGCCATAACTTCGATCGCTCATGGGCGACTTCAAACGGATATCCTCGATGGATTGATTGCCATGTGAGGTGCCAATCGTACGCTGGAGTGCAGTCGGCGTAGTTCTTGTTGGCGTGTGCGACCCTGATGCAGCAAAACCACGCGGCACTTCTCGCAGCGGCGTCTCTGCACCTGTAGTAGTTGACGACTTCGAAGTCGACCTCGAGCGATTCTTCGTCTCGGTTTCGGCAGACAGGATGGAATCGCGAGTCAGCTCGGAGCCGTGTAGCTCGCTTTGAATGAACGGCAGAGGCGGCACGTCCTTGACGAATTCCTCCTGCTCTATGCTCTCCGCTACGCTTGCAGAGCGGCTCCGGCTGCTCCGTGAGGAATGTTTCTTCTTCTGCTTGCGGTCCTCGGCCGCTTCCTCGCGAGACGTGTGCTTCTTCAGTGCCGCAGCAGTAAGTCCAGATCCAGCAAGCGCAGCAATCTCGGCCTCTCGTGCAGCACGACCGCTCCTCCTCTTGTGCGAGTTTTCTCGTGTAGCTGTCTTCGAGGTTGAGTCCGCAAAACTGCGTTCAGTGCGGTCAGAAGTTGATCCGCGACTCGACCTGCGTTCCTTGCGACTCGACTTATCCGAGACGATCTCGAAAGGCCTGTCGTCGCGGTCAACGACAACCTTGGGCTTGCCGCCGGTGATATTCGGTGTGCTTGATGATTTGGACACGCGCCGCCGCGACGTGGACGGATCGCGCGAGCTGGTTGTCTCGACTGTCTCGTAGGTGGCGCCGCTGTCACGCGACATTCGCTCGAACTTATCTCTGTTCTTGGATGTGCGGTTCTCCTCCTTCAGCGCATTGAGCTCAGGCAGGATCAGCCGCCGAATGGCATCCTCGACCGTGGCGAGCAGCTTGGGGTTGTTGATGGAGGATGTCGTAGAGACGCCTGACCGCACAGATGGAACGGCCGACTTGCGGTCGGCATTGGAGGAAAGCAAGCTGGAGTCGGTGCCGCTGATGGTGCTAATCTCCTCTCCGCGAACATCCCTGCTATGTCGCCGAGACGACTTGCGGGGCGAACTCAGCTCATCCCTGCCGGTCTTCTCAGACTTGCGATTCCTGCTGGACGATGTCTCGGCCTGCGCCTGTTGCTGTTGCTGCAGCTTCTCCATAACGCGCTGTGTGATGCGGTCTTTGCTCATGCTCCTGCTTCTCTGGTGCTTCGGCGCCTTGAGCAGATCGGAAGACTCGGCGACGTTAGAGTCTGTGAGCACCGTGTCCCTCTCGAGGCTCCTGCTCCTCCGGCGTTCCGGCGCTAATATCTGCGGCGTGCCCTCGAGCATGCTGTCGGCGGGCATGGAAGAGATGTCCGAGGTCATTGCCATGGGCACAAAGTGGCGGTCGCTGGACAGGTCGCTGGCGTGGTGCAGCACCTCGATGTCGACGGGCGGCAGCGAGGAAACGGTAGAGCCGTCCGAGTACTCCTGAGTCTGGGCTACAGTAGGGTTGTTCTGCTGCAGCGAAATGCGGCGGGTGTAGGCCGGCTTGGTGCTGTTCTTGGTGGTCTGGGTCAGGTGAACCTGGTCGATGCCCTGGCGGTTCTTCTTGCGCGAACTGGGAGTGACGCGCACGCGGACGCTGGGGCGCGAGCGAGTCTTGCCGTTCTCTTTGCCGGCCTCGAAGTACTCAATCAGCAGGCTCGTCTGGCTCGGGTACTTCTTGTGGAGCGACGTCTTGGTCGCGGTCGGGTGGGTGGTGTTGATGGTGATGGGCGTGCCGTCCTCGGGGATACTGTAAGAGGTCTTGTCGGTGCGCGCGGAGACGTTGGTGTCGACGTCGTCGCGGAGGGGGATGTCTTCGTGGTCTGCGGAGCTGAGAGTCGAAGGTTCTGTCGGGGCCGGAAGAGGTGGACGGGCTTCATAACCCATCTCTACACAGTGACGGAGGGGGTGCTGGGCGCGGACATGGTCTGGAGGGCGTATGGGTTGGCGGTGCTGTGAGAGGAGGCGTCATGCGCAGCGTTATTGTACGGGAACTTGTCGCAGTGAACGATTATGCAGTGAATGCGCAAGAAGACCTTAGTCAGCGGATCTTGCAGTACCTTGCGTGCAGCGGCTGTAGTGAGCTCGAGCTAGAGACTTTGTTAGTATCAGACTGGCGGCGGTGCACCACGCGCAATCCATGCGCTGCAGTTGGTACAGTTTGCAATAGTGATTCTTACGAATAACGAGCAGAACCACGTACCTGAGACGCAGCAACGCGCACTGTGTAAAAATGAGTGGCCGCAGCACTCGCTGTCGCGGAGTGATTATGCGTCGCGGCGTGTCTTGCGGTGGTGCGCTCTCGATGTTGGTCGCAAGGTGGAGAACTTGGTTGCGCTGGGGCGGCTCTGCACTAGCAGCTCACTACCACCAACGAATCTCGACGTCCAGGGTCGACTTGGGACTCGTCACACCAACACTGACGAGGAACAGTCACAATGAACACCCACACAAGAAATGCCTTCGACAAGAACTGTCTTCGGCAAGAAATATCTTCATTCAGCGCTACACAGCGCGCACAGCAGTGACGCCCGCGCACTCTGCTGCAATATCCAAGTTTAGGCACTCCCAGCCCCTCCATACGTTTGCACCCAAGCAGCAGCCCTCGTGGCCAATGTCCCTTGCACACAACCACGCACTAACTCAACCCCGTTGGCGCCCGCGCAGCCCAGCCCAGCAATTGGAGGTGTGGCTGGGAGAATCTTTATCGCCCCCAACTCTCTCACCATACTCATTGACTACAGTACTTCTATTTCTCATTCGAGAGCCAGGAGTTTGAATTGTCTACACATCCTCCGCACGTTCGTGTTGCCCTGGAGTGAAGCGTTGGGCGCGCGCTGGTGGGAAGGATGGCGCGCTGCCCTGAGCTCTCAGATCATGACGCCTAGTTTCCGCTCTCGTTGCCGGGGGTGATGTTGAGGGAACCAGGGCGGGAGCACCCGGCTCGCGCTCATTCGCTGTGCTCATTGTTCGCACTTGACAACGCATCACCACTCAACTCCCGCAAACCCTTCACCCAGCAAGCTGTCTGCGTGAGATGAGCCGCACCTGTGAAGGCCCTGCCTATGACATCGCTGCGCGCAGGGTCTTGGTCTGAAGGATTTGGAGAGCCGAGGCGGGAGGTGAGTTGTCAAATCGTGGGCTCCGAGACCGCGGAGTTCTTCTGCCAGCTGAATGGACGAGCCGAGGGGAGCTAGAGACCCGCGTACCCAGCCACTGCTCACCGGTATTCTTGAGGCTGTCGTGGTGCAAGTTGAGACTGCCGTTGGTGAGCTGAAAGACGCGTCTAGCTAGCGAAAGAAGTATTCGGCCAAGGACATATTCGACGAAATCATCAATGCTAGCTGGGTCAGTAGGTATTTCATTTTTCCTGCGTTCACGCTCTTGAGTATCCCGACGGGAACACGTGTGCATTGATCCTTGATATGCAGGAGTGCTGAGAGATGTCAATGCCGCGGTGTGTTCCATGCTAGAAAAGTTCTTTTGGAACATGCAGGACGCTCTACGCCACAGGCAAAGCCTCAACGAAATGAAAAGCTAGGGTGTGGGGAAGGAGCGCTTTGAGTGAGTACGACTACAGCCGTCAGCTGTGGAAGGAGTTCTGGAGACCTTGAGCGGGGCACTGAAACTGCGGTCATTGCTGAATATGTCGTCGAAGAAGGTGGAGTAGATGGCCAAGGCGTTGGCGTGAAAGGTTGTGCTGCGTAGAAGGCGCGAGCAAACAGAAGACGCGCCGTTACAGTGAACACTAATCGTTTAGATGTGGGTTAGCTCAAACACATGAGAGGTGCTTAAGGGCTAATAACAAGTTCCTTACAGCTCTACAGGCCTTCTGATGGCTACAAGCTTTTTCCTACTATAGCATCCTCGGTGCTCTCGTCTCCTCGTGTCAATGACCTATTCTATACCTTTCCCCGTTGAAGTTTCAAAACAAGCTGCCGACCATCTAAGACTGTCGTGGTAGTTGCATCTCGACAATATGGCGAGCGCCTGCACGATTAGGCAGCGTCTGCACCAACCCTCTGACCAGGTACTTACGGGAGATAACTCCCCTTGCATCATCATATCGCTCCCATCTCCCGGCCGTAGAACTCGATCCCCAGACATCCCATATAGCCTCATACTCATTGAGCCTGGCTTGAATGCGCAGACCGGCATCATGCGCAAGATGAACCTCGAAGATGAGCCAGTACAGGAGGTGCCAGCGCTGTTGTTGGGTTGTCCGTAGCAGCCCATCAGCCGTATATGTTGACACGGTGTCAAGCTTGACCATCGCCGCGTGCTTTATGTTCGGCCTTGCGTTGGAGCGAGAGATGTCGAGATAATGGTCCAAGGGTGTCTCAATGAACGGAAGCAGTTTGATGCTGTTGATGCCGGTGGAATTAAACATGTGTCCACTGAACTTGGTTTTGCGGCTCAGTTGGTAATGTAATTTGATTTCATCGCGCCTCTGTGGATTGGCATGCGGATATTGTGCGGGAAAGTGAAGGTGGAAACCTTCATCAGTGTGGTTGTGCTTCAGTAATTGAACACTTCGACACCGTGCAGAGGTAAAGGGATCTTACAAAGCTTTGGCGGGATAGCCTTCACCTATTCTGTTCGAGTTCCACTTCTTGAATCTACTGGGTGGATCACGTCGAGGTAGTTATTGATGGTGGCAAGTGGCGTGCGCACCTGCCGGTCTTTGAGCAACCACAGTAGTAGTTCGCTTCGAATTTGACGATTTGTTTGGGTGAAGCTCCAGAAAGAATCTTGGAAGTTTGAGTTACCGTACCTTCTCGACCTGCGGAGTGGGCGAGAATTGTATCGAACGGTACGAGCTTTGGTTGCGTCGGACAAAAAACACCAGATGTAAAAAATATCTCGAACCTCTCCAGGGAGTCCTAGAAGCGGTGGGGAAGCCTTGGGACCGTGCTGAATGACGTCTTCAAAAGAAGTTTGAGTAGCAACGCTGTCCTGGCCCCGGCTCGTGGTGAAGATTTCGCCGCTGGGTGCGCATTCGGCTCCGGTAATACACTCGACCTTATGTAGCTCGGGCATCTTGACGAATTTGATGGCTGTGTCAGTGTCTATGAGAAACGATCATTATAGATCTAGACTGGCACTCCACGAAGATATATAAGGTATTCATGTAGAATTCTCTTGTCAATCTTGGTTGGCAGGACGGGCCAACCGTGGTACTGCCATTTTACCTATCAAGCCTCATTGGCTAATATACTTGCTGAACCATTGATTGCGTTAAACGCCTACATCTCAAGAAAGCTTTACAAATTGGAGTGTCAATCTCATTCTCAAACACAGTCGTCGCAGCGACCTGCTGCAACAAGTTGCCTGAAGGAAGTCAGAAAATTGCCAGCACTAAGGAAGAGGACACGATTGAAACCACCTCATTATGCGTAGGTACCTCCACGTGGCACTATAACACGTCGACTAGAGTCGAAGTCGTTCGACCGACACTTTGGCGTCCAGCCCTTCTGCACAGAGCGATCGTGCCAACGCTCTGACAAGCGAAGCCGGCATGCCTTATCAGCTGCCATATCAAAAGCTCGAAGTCGCGCAGAACTTGAGTAACTGATCTTCTGATTGTGCGTGAGGAAAGCGGACCGCGAGATGCAGAGTGCTCGTCGCCGTTGCCCAGTTCATTAGCGTGGATGCTGTCATCGCAATAGCCATATGGCGAGACTTGGAAATGCGATCATACTAGATCTTAACTACGAAACTGGGAGAGAATAAGTGTCTCTAGTATCTCAGGTGGTACACAGTACATTACCTTGTCTCGCTCTAGATGGGTCCCACACAATGGTGACCTCGCCGAGAGGCAGGGTGTCCAGAAAGGCAACCAATTTCCGGTTGAATCCCTCCAATCTCTGTTCTTGAGAACAAAAACTTTGACCGATTCGCTCGTATTGGGTCTCCAACACGGGACGAAGAGCAATACCCATGCATCCTGTGCTGTCCCATCCAAACGTAAGCATCAAGGCAACGATTCGACTGGAGTCTGGTTTTTGGTTCAAGGTCACAAAGGAACTCCAAGTCCGGTATGATGTCGCATTCGATATTCGGCGGCAATTTCGCTTTTTGTGGCGGAGAACTGTTGGATACAACCTCCAAGCTCTCAATATGATACTCTCTGCATCTGCCAATCTGAGCGGGACCAAAGGGAGTGAACGTTACATCCATTACTTGTGTATCATCCACAAGTAATCTGCAAGAAAACTCTATGGGACCTTTGGCGGAAGCCCAGGACCATGTTGGCGAGGTCTTGTTTGGCCGAGGGCCCTTGCTAGAGACGACAGGATTGGGATCGTCGCGACGCCACGTCAGGTCTGTCAGTAGAGTTTGCTTCCACATTCGGGCAATGTACACGTCGTCTGGACGCGCCTTCATCTCTCTCGACTATCGCTGCGATAGCTGGCAATCGATCTTCTTCGAACGTGAGCGCCAAATTCGGGTATTTCTCCACAGACCGCTGCCATGACACATTTCGAGCTCCGGGCCCAACTCGGTCGATCTTTCGAGTGCCTACGTACCCATCCACTTTCGGTTAGAACATTTACCATTTCAGTTTCGATGTAACGTTGGCACTGCCAGATAAGCTGCGTATTCGTGAAGTGTACCATGCGTGGAGACATTATTCTCTCCTGGTAAACCCAGGCATGATCGAGCTAGCCAACATGTGAGTAGTGTACTCGAAGCTCGGTACCGGATGGGCTAAGTCGTTGCTGGGTTTCTTGTCTGTTCTCATGCTGCCCATTCCGTGGGTGTTCTACAAGTGGGGCCGAAGATTCGTGCCAGGAGCCTCTACCCGGTGGTGATGTAGGGGGAGGGAAGTGGAAGGGACGCAGTCAGTCGGACTCTCATCTATGGAGGCCTACCTTTGTATATTGTGTCCATAGCAAACTGTCTTCCAGCGTGTTGATGCAGGCATGTTTCCGGAGAGCGAGAAGTTGACCGAAAACGTTCTTTTACCCATTTTCGAAGAAACTTAGCGCATCCGCATAGCATCAAGAGCAGGAGAGCGTTTTATAACAAAGTAGGAGTTCATAGCATGACGCTCCGTACAGCAGCCATGCGGATGTGAACGACAGTAGGACGTCACGCTAGCGCATAACTAGCTAGCGTTGCGGGTCGGCGATTGAGGGTCGCTCTTGCCGTCTCCACAACTTTTTTCTTAGCGCGCCTGCTCTCGAAAAGTTCGCGACGGCTGCAGCGCTCGAGCATTCACGACCAGCACATTCACCATGGGCGCCCAGGAAATCGAAGCTAAGAAGCGCAAGCGCAAGCACAGCAGCAAGAAGACGGACGACGCTGCTGCTCCGAAACGACACAGCAACGGTGTAGAGAAAGCCGACAAGCCCCGCAAGAAGGCGAAGAAGGAGCACACCCCCGAGCCCGAGGAGGACGATGATGTCGCCGAGGTTTCCGACGAGGAGCAGGAGGAGGAGGTCGAGGGCGAGGAGGACGAGGCGCAGCTCAATGCCGAGCTGAAGCAGATTGCGAAGAAGGCGAAGAAGAGCAAGAAGGCGGATGCCGATGCGGACGCGGACGCGGACGCGGACGAATCTGGCGACAAGCAGGCCGAGAGTGCGAACCCGAACGACCTGCCGCTGGGCACCTCGATGCCGACGGTCGAGGACCCCAAGCTGTTCTCGGAGCTCAAGCTGTCGGACCGCACCATGGAGGCCATCAAGTCCATGGGCTTTGAGACCATGACCGAGATTCAGCAGAAGACGATTCCGCCGCTGCTGAGGTACGACTGACCCGACTATGCGCCAACGATGCGACAAGAATGCATGCTAACTGATTGACAGCGGCAAGGACGTCCTCGGAGCCGCGAAGACCGGCAGCGGAAAGACGCTCGCCTTCCTCATCCCCGCCATCGAGATGCTCTCGGCCATGCGCTTCAAGCCGCGCAACGGCACCGGCGTCATTGTCGTATCGCCGACCCGCGAACTCGCCCTGCAGATCTTCGGCGTCGCCCGCGAGCTGATGGAGAAGCACTCGCAAACCTTCGGCATCGTCATCGGCGGCGCGAACCGACGGGCAGAGGCCGAGAAGCTCGTCAAGGGCGTCAACCTGCTCATCGCAACCCCCGGCCGTCTGCTCGACCACCTGCACAACACGCCGGGCTTCGTGTTCAAGAACCTCAAGAGCCTGATCATCGACGAGGCCGACCGCATCCTCGAGGTCGGCTTCGAGGACGAAATGCGCAGCATCATCAAGATCCTCCCCACCGACCGCCAAACCATGCTCTTCTCCGCGACCCAGACAACAAAGGTCGAGGACCTGGCGCGCATCTCGCTGAAGCCGGGGCCGTTGTACATCAACGTGGACTACCGCAAGGAGCACAGCACCGTTGAGGGGCTAGAGCAAGGGTACGTGATCTGCGACAGCGACACACGATTTAGGCTGCTCTTCAGCTTCCTGAAGAAGCACCAGAAGAAGAAAGTCATTGTCTTCTTCAGCTCCTGCAACAGCGTCAAGTTCTACGCCGAGCTGCTCAACTACATCGACCTGCCGGTTTTGGAACTCCACGGCAAGCTCAAGCAGCAGGCGCGCACAAACCGCTTCTTCGAGTTCTGCAACGCCAGCTCCGGCACGCTGATTTGTACTGATGTGGCGGCCCGTGGGCTGGATATTCCGGAAGTCGATTGGGTGATCCAGTTCGATCCGCCGGATGACCCGAGGGACTACATTCACCGCGTGGGCCGCACAGCACGAGGGTCGCAGGGCAAGGGACGTTCGTTGATGTTCCTGCTGCCCAGCGAGATCGGGTTCCTCAAGCTTTTGAAAGAAGCGAGGGTCCCGCTTGTCGAGTTCGAACTGCCCGCCAACAAGATCCTGAGTAAGTCCCACTCCCTCCTCCCAATATTCTCCAAGTTTGAAGTTCTGCTATTGTCCGCCGTTCAATGCTGATTTTGTGGAAAGATATCCAGTCCCAGCTCGAAGCCCTCATAACCAAAAACTACTACCTCAACAAGTCCGCCAAGGACGGGTATCGCTCATATCTGCAGGCGTACGCCTCCCACAGCCTGCGCTCCGTCTTCGACGTGCACAAACTCGACCTCGTCAAGGTCGCCAAGAGCTTCGGGTTTAGCACACCACCCAGGATCGACATTAGTTTGGGTGCGAGTCTGAGCAGGGATAAGAAGGTCGAGGGACGTAGGGCGTATGGGAGTCAGCCGCAGCAGCAGGGGAGGAGGCCGATGAAGCCAGGGCAGAAGCGCTTCTAGGTATAGATCTGTGTGGCAGCATTGGGGGCGTTGAGGTGTTCAAAAGATCCAAGTCAGTTAAGGCATATTTCATCGCATAACAACAATCAAAGACTCCCACTTTACATACTTCGTTGATCTAAGCAAGTCTGAGTACGCTGTTGGTATAGGCTTCGGAGGAGGACTGGGGGGGAGTTGTCCAGACCGGCGGTGCCTTGCTTCAAGTCGAAGTGAAAGCAGCTCTTGCGGCCGTCACCTCATCACCGCTTCTACCTGCAGCCCTTCGGGTCCCCTCACGTTCTCGAAAGCATCTTCTCAGCGCATCGCGTTGGCTACAACTCATCCTCACGATGTCACTCACTCACGCCCAGCTCACCGAGCTCCACTCCAAAGCCACCCAGCAACTCACCCACAAGCTATCGCGTGTACCCGCACGCGTCTGGCCCGCCGACCACAAGCCCACCATAAGCGACATCTACGGCGACACAGAATACGTCTACTCAGCACAAGTCCCTCCATCGCTCCAAATCTACTTCATCTTCGCCAACTACCCACAATTCGTGGCGCAAGACTTCCAAGTGCGGAAGCGCGAGGGCAACACGAACGTCAACACGGCGATTTGGTACTGGCAGATGGACCTTCACAATTCGTTCTCGTCGCGGCACTGGACAAGCCGCTTCAACATCATCATGGCGCACGTTGTCGTGATCACCGGCGAAATCGAGCGGGATGATGAAGATCCACTGTTTTGCTATCTGGCAACGCTCATCGATGCGTTCCATGAGAGCGTCATACAGCAAGATAGCTTCGAGTACAAGGCCAAGTTCCTCTCGCTGTGGGCGACGGGGCGTTTCGATTACATCTCATGGGGAAAGGAGGGCAGTACGGCGGCGGCGTCTGCCATCAAGACGCTGAGCAGACTCCGTTCGTGACGCCCTTTGACCGCAATTCCAACATTGCGGTTTTCTGAACTGTCTGGGAGCGCGAGAGGCCTCAGGAGAAGGAGAAATTTGGTGCGCGCTGGGCGTGCACTATGTCATGTATCTTGAGTCGCTTGGCAAGGACATCGAGATTGAAAACAAAAACATCGTCGCCGAGTACTTGTTGGAGAACAACTTGCTTGTGCGGCAGTTTGCGAGTGGCAGCCTGGGTGAGGCGGGAGATCGCGCTGCTGAGGCGGTGTTCCACGAGCCGCGCATTCAGACGCTCTTGAAGGATGCTCCGCCGGTGCAAAAGCGTCTGAATGATACCAGGAAGCAGGACATGTGGATGGATCCTGATGAGACCTTGGAGATCTTGCAGGAGACTGATGCGATGAAGAAGGCGTTGGCGGAGGAAGCGGAGAAGAGGATGCAGCAAGCTATGCAGGATATGGCGGACTTGAGTACATCTTCGGTCGTTTTTGGACAGTGAGATGCGTGCTTGCCGCGGTTGTTGTTGTCGCAGCGTGTGTTGGTGGCTCGGACGGTTCGGCTACTTCGTTTGTGTTACTCACAAGGCGTTTTTCGGGTGCTGATGATACCCTTGGGTCCTCTTGAAGTACTCCTGAATGCAATGTCCGCGCGAATTTCATCATGTAACGAATGACTTCCTAAAACGTTTGCATTAGCGGCGATGGGCGACCAACTTCAATGCTGCGCAGGCGGACGCAATTAGTTGCACATCTAGCAGCGAGAAGGAAAAAAGACCCTGACCGCACTTGCCAGTCCTCGAGAGCCGATACGAGGTAATGTGCACGAAAGTGTCATGCAGGTATGCATAACTGCGCAAGCAAACCCTGCGTGCAGTCAGTCAATGCCACATGCCAGAAGGACATCGATGCGTAGTGCGTAGCAAGTGCCTCGCATACTTGTCTAGCTCAAGGACAAAAACAAAAGAGCCGATCGACAGCTTCTAGCTGCCAATGTAAACCACTCGGTGTGTAACGCTCACCTCTCCAAACAAGTACTCATCAAGGCAGGCGTAATCTGGGTGGTTCGAACCCGCCACCTCGGGCCAGGGAGGCAAAGCACATGCGTCATTCAACAACCGCTGCGCTGTCAGCATGTGCTTGTTGGTGAGATCCAGCGCACTTGGCGTAACAAAGGCAGGAGCAACAGAGCAAGAGCGACACCTGCTCTTCGGAAACAAGGAAATCTCGACCTACATCTAGCATTACAAGATGTTATTTGCGCATGTGATGCGCAGCGACAGTAAAGTCGAAGGGGAGTATCTATCCTATCATATGCTAGAAAGTATGCTACATGCTGCCAGTATCCGCCGTCTCGCCAGCTACTGCTTCAATGCTTCCAACTTTTCCACTTGTCTCTTCAACATGACCACAGCACCCAAGCTGATTGTCCTCAATCCATCTCGCTCACCCTCTTCACCGGCGTTGCTACTGCGATCGACAACATCCTTTGCAGCTTCGATGGCCTTGTCAAGCAGGTGCGGTGCATCTGGTGCATCGCTGCGGTACAGGTATTGCAGCTCCTGCGCGAACGGCTCGATTGTGTTGCTAAGCGCGTGGTTGATGAATGCCCTTGCACGGAAGTAGGCACGCTCGGTATACAGCGCAGAGCTCAATCTTGTCTCTGGCGCGGCTCGCTGTACATCGTAGCCAGCCTCATTGTAATACGGATCCTTGACAAGCACGAGCCCCATGATCGATACAAGGACCTGCAGCAGCGTGCTCTTGGCCGGACTCCAGCTCTCGTTGCGTTCATCTGTATGCCATGTACCCAGCAAGCTGAGACAAATCTTGCCATCTTCGTAGAGGTTGGGGTTCACAGGGCCGTTGCCGTTCGTCCAGCTATGAAAGAAGGCTTCTGGAGGTGCCTGGGGGTATGAGGAGCCGAGGTGGAAGTCGATGACGAATGGCGCGTATTCGTAGGGTGTGTCGCTAGGGCCGATGATCAAAACGCGGATAAGGTCGAGGCGCGATTCCCAGGTGCGAACAAAGATATTCGGAGGTAGCGAGCCGCGGAGGATCTTGTGCTCTTTGGCGATGCGACGCATGAACGCTGCTGAAGAGGACGTTGTATTATGGATGTAGTGGTGATTTGAAGGTGGCGGTGTGTCGAGGATAAGGAACGGCGCGGGACCTTCTGACGATAACGCTGCGTTGTCCTCCAACTCTGGCGCTGCATCGCCATTTGTCGCTGCATGTGCTGCTTCTGCTACTCCCGAGCTCGCAATGGGATCGGGCGTTGTCTTTGAGGTATCAACACCATCGAAAGGTTCGAGGTCAGGCATCGACGTGTCATCATCGTCCTCCTCTGCCTCTTCTTCATCTTCCGTCGACCAATCTGCCTCATCTCCAACAGGCGGCTCGCCTTCCATGCCTTCGTACTCGATCCACATTTCGTTGAAAGAGGCCGAATCAAAATCAGACATGTCTTCTTCCGAGTCTTCGATCGAGTCGCCGTCCAGCTCTTGCATATTGAGGAACTCGTTATCCATGTCCGTGCTGTAGGCCAGCGTGACATCCTCGTACACCACTTGAATGTCGACAACCGGCTTGGCTGCACCGAGGCGGATGGTGACCTTGCCGTCAAGACCCAGATCGACGACCTCGCCAAACCAGTTCGGTCCACTTGAGGAGAAGTTGGCGGGTAGACTCCTCGGGTGAACGAGAACAAAGTCGCCTCTCCGCCGTGTCAGGGCCGGAGAGGAGTAGATGTCGTACAGACTGACGTCCTCAGCAGTCTCGACGAGTTCGCCTGTAGTCGCTGGCCGCAGCAGATCAGCGCCAAAGAATTTGATGTCGTGGTTTTTGAACCAGCGAACTCTTGCTATCCGGTCTCGTGACTTAACTTCTTGGACTACACCCACCTTCGCAGGCTCCTTCATCCACTGTCCAATCTGCTGATCTGTATTGCCGCTCTTGTCTTCCTTGCTGCAGATAATCTCGGCAGGCCAGACTTCATCATCGTCCTCAACGTTTGGATCAGGAATGAGTGACGAGCTGACATCCTCGGTTACTGTCAGATCTTGCCATTGTACAGTGACTTGTGTGTGCGTCTGCATGACAAGGAAGACGTTCATGTCATATCCCAGTGTCTCCGTTCGCGGCAGTCTGCTGACCTTGCCCTGAGGATATCCGTTTGTCAGTGTGTGGGTCCCGTCGTATTTCACAGCGGCGCCTGAGAGGTCCTTGAAGCGCACACGATCACCCACAGCTACGTCTGTGACATGGTATGTGCGTTCTGTGCCGTTCGATAGCAGCGGCAGGGTCGACGCGGCGCCGGCAGAGGCATCGTAGCGGTAGAAACTGGCGCTCTCGAACTCGTCTCGGCCAAGATTCGCTGGTGGTTCCTCCGCTGCATACTGTGTATCTTGGGCGCCGATGCTTCTTGCCAGCCACTGGACGTCGATCTCGATGGGTCTTGTCTCAACAACCATGCCCTCGGGCTTGATGTTGGGGTCGAAAGCGCCGTACCTCCAGAGTCCTCGTCGTAGGTTACCCTTCTTCGTCCGTACAGTGTCGCCCACGCTGAGGCGCTCCACTGTGATCTCGTCGTGCTCCAGTTCGGCCGGGTCCTCAACTACTACCACCGAGTTGTTCGACAGCTTGATGGCGACTTCGTCGTAGACGTTCTCGATGCGCCCCACCCAGTCGCCGTAGACAACGATGGCGCCCTCAACATACTCGTGCACGTTGAGCAGCTCGTTTGCGGGGATGTTGCGGATGGAGAGGTCGTCGGTGGTGGCCTGTGTGATCTGGCCGCCCTGGAACTGAGTCGCGGGGAAGAGGGTGCAGACAGCCTTGGTGCCGATGACTGTTCCGCTCATGTGATCCTCCGCGCGCCGCTTGACAACATCGCCGACGTACAGGGCACGGTCGAGCAACTGCAGCTGGCTCTCCGGTATCAGCTCTGTCTTTAGTTGTGTCTGCCACGATACGAGCACTGTGCCGCGCGGTGGAATGCCCGTCCTCATGAACTTGTGGAACTCGGCCAGCGGGATGTCGGTGTGGCGCTCGATGTCCTCGCCATAGTCACGCTGGGGGCGAGGTTCGTGGGTGTCGACGTCTGTGAAGGAGCGGTCGACGACGCCGACGCTGTATTTGTCGTCCTTGAGGCCGACTGTGTCTTCGACGCAGAACACGACGTCTTGGGTGCGCTGCATTGGTGGGTGCGTAGGGGCGTCGGCGGTTCGCTGGGGTTCTTGCTGGGACGAGGCAAAGACGCTGTCGGCTGCGAAGAAAGGCACGAGATTGTTTGCCAGCGGCTGCGGTGGTGGGGCGGCGTCGGAGGCTGCGGGGCTGCTGCTGGTCAGGAAGCGGTCCTGGAATAGGCGCGATAGGAAGCCCTCGACGATGCCGGCCTCGTTGTGATCGGGATCGGGTTGCGGATTCCAGGGAGAGGGCGTGCGTCTGTCGTCTCGGGAGTCGTCGCCATCCATCGCAGGTATCGAGAAGACATGTGAAGAAGAGTCGCGTCGCTTCAAGCGTAGGGCTTAGTGCTGCAGGGATGACGCGCCTCCAGCCGTTGACCCCGTCGTTACCTCCGTCTTGCCCGCAAACAGAGGACCGTGATACGTGGAGCCCTGGGGTGCCTTATACAGCCATTGACGCGTGACGTTGATTGACGAAGGCCCTTCACAGCTCGCCAGCATGGCCGACCCCCTTTACGAACTGCTCGTCCCCTACTTCGACGCCCATGACGCCCACCAGCGACCCTCGCCCACCGATGCGGCCACCAATGCCTACCTTGCCCGCCTGACAACGCTCCCGCTCGATGCCCTCTCCTCGTCTGAGCAGCAGTCGCTTTCCCAGAGCTCGCAGTCGGTCCTGCGCTCGCTGCAGGCTCTCTCGAAGCGCTCCCACAAGCCCATCATTTCCTCGACCGACCACCTGCTGCACTTGAGGAACACACTGCCGCAGATTGGCCAGAATGCGGGCATCATACAGGCTGAGCTGCCCAAGCTGGAGACGGCCGCCCAGACGTTCGCCGACAAATACAGCAAGAGTGGGGACAACGCCATACTGGACCGCCGGCGGAAAGCCATGCTGCTGTCCCGCAACATCGACCGCGTAGCTGATGTGCTGGACCTGCCCACGCTGCTGTCATCCGCCATATCCTCATCCACAGCTGCTGCCCAGAGCACTGCTGGTGCCAGCTCAGTAACCTCGAATGCCAACTATGCCTCTGCGCTGGACCTCCACGCCCACATCAAGCGCCTGCACACCCTGTACCCCGACTCGCAGCTCGTCTCCTCCCTGACCGCTCAGGCCGAGCAGGAGATGAAGACTATGACCACGAACCTCATTGCATCTCTGCAGTCACAAGGAATCAAGTTAGCAGGAGCTATGCGGACGATTGGCTGGCTCAGACGTGTGGCTCCCGAGCTCGACGAAGCGTGGTCGACGAAGCAGACAGGCATGGGCAGCGGCGAGGGCAGCTTGGGCGCGCTGTTCCTTGTCTGCAGACTAGGTTGTCTCGAGACCATGCTCGGTGCACTCGCTCCTCTGCGCGAACTCGCCGACCAAGAAACTGAGCGACGACACAGCGGTAACACGAAGGCTGATGGCGGCTGGTCTGCCGGCCAACAGACCGAGAAGTACCTGAAGAAGTACCTCGAGGTATTCCGAGAGCAGAGCTTCGCCGTTATCTCTATGTACAAGAGTATCTTCCCTTCTGCGCTACCTGCACCTGGCCAGGACGATGCAGCACCTGCTGTGAAGCCCGTCGCCGAATCCAATCCACTGCAGCCCATCCCATCAGCCTTGGCGACATTCCCACTACATCTTGTCGAGATGCTATTCGACACTTTACGCGAGTTCCTTCCTAACGTCCAAGATCGCTCTGCTCGCGACTCGCTCCTCACACAAGTCCTCTACTGCGCTGGCTCACTTGGCAGGTTGGGCGGCGACTTCAGCATGATGATTGCGCTGCTGGAAGAAGATCTGAAAGCCGAGCTGGAGAATCAGGACGATGCCACTGCTGAGCAGCAAGAGGCTGAAGAAGAGTGGGTCGAAGTCATGAAGAAACACCGTGTGCAAGCCTCCAGGCTGGAATTGCTGGCATCAGGCGTCGGCACTGGCAGAACAAGCAGTCCTGTCGAGAGATCGGCTAGCCCGCTCAAATGAGCTAGTACCTGCTTTCACTTTACCCCGGCCTGCACAAGGACCACCGCTTGTCTGCTCTGTACCCTCCCACTTTCACCACACTTTGTTCCGACCATCGTTACTCCTGGATATGTCGCTCAAAGCATCGACCGCTCAACAAGAGCTCCTCGAGCGACACTATCGCGCCATTGAGCTTTTGCAACGCAAGCTCAGCATCCTTCCCAAGCGTCACTTCTCTTTAGGCAAGTACCCCACCATCACCGACTTCTATGAGAACCACGGTGCGATGCAACTGCTTGGCGTTACACCAGACTACGGCGTTCTTTTCGTCCTCGAACAAGTACGAGAGCATTGTCGCCACTGGCAAGTCCGCGCGCAAACAAGATGTCATTGCAGGAACCATGGGCCCAGATGTAGCTAAAGCTATCTGGTTCCTGTAGCTGGGCTAGAGGCACGCTTTTGACCCCAATTTCGAGACCATACGCTACAACGTTCTCCTTGCGTCCATCATCAGCGCACCGCCGAGGGCTTCTAGCCATTGCACCGACAAAGCCCAGGAATTCGCAACGGCGTTCCTACGCGCCGTCATGCGAGCGTCGACTCAGAAGGACACATTCACGAGTCGCAAAACGTTCCTGGATTTGTGGCTCAAGAGCCCGTACAATCTTATTCGATGGGGCGCCTTATACAACAAACGTATATCTACGCTCTTTCGCGATCTTGCAGACAAAATCCCTGCATTGCCTTAACCCGCAGACAAGCTCATGGAGACGATAACACAGCAACCCACGGAAGATATATCGAAGCACGGTTTAGCATGGGTGTTCCAGTGGGTCAAGAGTCATGTAATCCAGGGTAAGCAACAGCTAGGAGAGAGGAAAAGGAAGGCGACGGACGATCTACTGGTTACGGTGATGGACGATATCAGGGTGGCGGATTACCGAACTACCTGTCAGAAGAGCTGTTCGAATGCCCACACGTCCAGCTCTTGTTGCGCGACATTGACGAGGGCGTTGTGTCCGCATCACGCCTGCGCTACGACGAGAAGGACATGTGGATGTCGCCGTATGCTGCGATAAATCTGCTCTCGGGTCAGGACTTCCGGATCGACAAGTTGGGCCAGCTTTTCGAGGGTATGTCGTTCTTGCAGTAGCTTAGGGTTACTATGTATCTAGCTGAGACATACATCTGCCCACGCTGTGCGACCTAATACAAATGGCAATTACAAGGGGTGCCCGCCACCATCGACTTGCTTGTGATCAGTGTTCGCCTACCAAAAGGAGGAGCGAGTGAGAAAGGAGCAGGAGCAGAGAGAGCTGGCGACGATCATCAATGGAGTAGACTACATGAATTTCGACATTGATGAGCAGGTCTTCGACCTCAATACATTTAATTGAGTTAAAAGCCCTGTGAGCGACATTCTTGTCGACGTCATCCCCGGCAGCTAGGATCACCCTCTTCCCGAGGATACTGTGCAGCGCAAGCCTTGGATGGACTCCGAGAAGGCTCTGGATATCCTGATGATGGTAGAACAGGACGAGCTCACCGCGCCGATGGCATCATCAAACATTGTTGACAACTGATCGATCAGTCTATCAGGTTTGACTGCCTCCACAATACGACTCTACAGAGGGCGTTTCATGCATGGTAGCATTGAGTACCTCCAAGAAACATCCGAACACTTCCAAACTCAACTCCTCTTGCGCCGTAGCCTTCTCCCACTCTCATGCTCCCTCCATCTCACCGCCCTACCACGCCCATCCACCCCACAATCCCTGCAATAAGCGGCGAAATCACACGCCCATAGTTCCTAAACCTCCACTTATCAAACAAGCTCCTCAGCTCCTTCTCTACCTTTTCCCCAGCTTCACTCCCCTTGATCTCCTCACCAATGTCATTCACCCGGTCGTTGATCGGAAAGACACAGTACACCTCGTACGGCGCGACAGGAGCCAGGATTGCCAACGCGGCAGCCCATGTTCTCCACATCTCAGCCTCTTCGGCATTGGGGAGGTAGGACGTCAGTATGGTTGTGACGAGTGACGAGTGACGAGGCCCCAAGGATCCGGGACGAGGGCTGCAGGTACTGGACGCCCCAGGTCACAGTTTGTGTGAACTGTCTACAGGCTTGCTTGGGTGAAAGAAGGGAGGTGAGCGGGATCACCCAAAGGGAGAGGCAGGAGGATAGGCCTGGATGTGTCAGTAGCGGTCCGGTGATGTAAATCACTATGTCAAGCCATCTGAAGGCTTGGGAAGGAAACTGCGTAAAGTAGACTAATGCATGGGAGGAGATCTGTGATGGACTGCGGATTGCGAAAGCCCGAGCGCGCGAGGGCGCGAGAGCGCGAATATCCGAGGAAACATGGTCCGAGATCACACGGTGACAGGTTGAGCGGTTTGGAGAGAAGTCAAGTCGCGATAACGGAGCATGATATGTTGGGAAGATTCTTGGATAAGTCCATGCTATACGTACCGCCGAGGAAGATGAGTGAGGTAGGTACTGTGATTTGCAGCGCTTGTACGAGCGTCGTGAAGGTGTCGGGCTCCATGATGGTCGAGATGTAGTGCTAGATCACTGGCGTCGATCAAGCTCAAGCGGAGATCATTGGAAGCTTTGAATGCGAATCTGATGAGTTGTGTCTGCGCAGAGCGGCAGACTTAGGTTTGACTGTCAGTGTCTAAGGCGTCCAACGGTATGGTGATCTGATTCGGAACGCTGACTGACGGCTGCGATCTTTGGAAGACTGGAGATTGTATGGCTCGATCATCGCAACACATCTAGCATTACGCCCGTGGTATGAGTCGGGTTCCGTGAAGCGCGTTGTCGGAGCGTTGGTGACTGATTGCCGACATGACGTAGTGGATCTGTGAAAGGAGCGCCCGGATCTTATCCGATTCGCGACCGTTCCTTCACCACCGCTCTTCACATCTCGGAGTCGGGCGCCTGGAAGCCTGATATACGCGATGGAGTTGGTAGATCAGAGAAAGCTGCAGCCTGTTGAAGGACGCGATGCTCGCAGTTGCTCGCCTCGCGTCCCAAGGCGCCCGTGAACTAGCCTGCTAAACAGAACCAGATCTCTTGACCTCGTTCCCTAGCTCGGATCGTAGATTGGTGGTGTCACGCTTGCGACATCTCCAAGTACTTAATGTGTGCTTGTACTCCCTACGACTTTGATCAGCTTAGCCAAATCTTTGAAGTCAATTCTCCAAATACAAAATGTCAGCATACGCAATCCTTGGAGCCACAGGCCAAGTCGGCGGCAGCATCCTCCACATCCTCGGCGAGAACCTAGACAACAAAATCAATGTCCTCGTCCGCTCACGCTCTAAACTGGAACACTGCTACCCGTCCGTCGTCTCGAACAAGAACATCCGCGTCTTCGAAGGCCCCGTCTCCGACACCCAAACCCTCGCAGCCTGCGTCAGAGATGCCCGCGTGGTCTTTCTATGTGTAGCCGTCAAAGGCAACGCACCAGGTTTTAGCATCTACGACGACCTCGCGCGTGCCGAGACCTACATGCGGCAGCACGAGGACTGGCTCGACATGACGTTTGTGATGCCTGGAGGGCTGTCGCATGACGTGCGGCAGGGACATGAGTTGAGTGCGGAGAGGCAGCGGACTTTTATCTCTTTCTTGGATCTGGCGGCAGGCATGATTGAGATCGCTGATGCGGATACGCGGTGGGAGGGAAACCATATCAGTGTTGTTTTGAAGGAGGGGAGGAAGGCGAGGATTGAGTGGTGGGCGCCAGTGGTACTGAGCAAAGGGTTGTTGTGCTATGTGTTTCCATGGCTGTATGCGTGGTTGCCGTAGGTGAGGTGATGTAGAAGGAGCGGTCGCGGGGCTGCGCTTACATCCTTGCCACTGAGGCGAGGAGGCGCAGCTGACGTGCATGCGAATGCCAATGTTCAGCCTGGCGTCCTACCTCAAGCTGTCAGCTTAATTGTGACTTGTACAACAACAACTTGAAGCACCTCAGACAGTTCCGTTCTGTCACAATGGGCAAGCACAAACCTCGAAAATCCACCGGATTAACGAAGGGGAAATCTAAGCAAGAGAAGCAACGATCGATATACGAACCGCTGTCGGAAGGTGGCTTCATTAGAGTCCTTGTTCTACAGCCAGGCAACCACAGTGATGAGATCATTTGTCATCTCGAGATACAATCGCACGACTCACCCAGGAGGTACTCAGCGATATCCTACGTCTGGGGTGACCGCAGTGCCGTTGATACTATACGGTGCAACGCTATGCCAGTCACGATCACGAGCAATCTTGCAGATGCCCTCTGACGATTTCGCAGCCCACGGAAAACTAAGAGACTATGGGCAGACGCGCTTTGCATTAATCAAGATGACGATGAAGAGAAGGGCCACCAGGTTACCCACATGGGCAAAGTGTACGAGAACGCCACCTGCGTTCTGGTGTGGCTCGGTCGCGATGACGATGATGTTGCTGAGGATTGTTTTCATCGAATCAAGGTGGTCAACGACTGCTTTGAGCGAGAGTTCGAACAGAATAGGCGGAGCTTTTCAAAGCTCCCGATATTGAGGCCACCATATCCTATACGCCTGGATCGGGAATACTAGGCTCCGATAAACAGTCTCATGGGCAACCATTGGTTCACTCGCATTTGGACCATTCAGGAATGTTCCCTGGCGGCACGCTGCCGTATGTTCTGGGGTCTATCAAATATCGACATAGCCGACGTGATTGAGATCTCGGTCTGGTATGTGCGACATCACGGACTGAAGGCACTGCTGAGGGTCCACGGCTTCGATCGTCTGGACACACCAGCTTATTTGTTCACAACCGCGTATACTCGCTTTTGGCGCGAGTCGTGGCAGCGGAATCGTCCGCCTCTTCAAAAAGAATTACAGGACTTTCCGCGGTCGAGCTTTGTCAATCTTCTAGTACGTACTAAGGGACTCAGAGCAACAGACGAGCGGGACTACATATATGCATGGCTTGGCTGTAAATATGCCAAGGATGAACACGGGCAGCCGTTGCTAGAAGTGGACTATACAGCGTCAGTGACGAGAGTCAACTACGATGCTGCAAAAGCTTTGATACTTTCTCGAGACGAAGGGCCGTGGGTTCTCAACGCTGTCTCGCGGGTGTCCAGGACACGGCTGAAACGGCTCTCGCACCCTACATGGGTACCGCAATGGTACTATCCATCGCAGATGCTCGGGGATATATCGTATGGTTTCAAAGCCGGGGGCCCCTTGGAAACTTTCTCGGCAAGGATTGCTGAAACAGTATATTTGCACGTTTCGGGGTTCATTTTCGACGAGATAATCTGGAGATCCATTCAGTTGAAAGCCTTAGACTTCAAGCTTTTTGCTGGACTATGGCAGCGCTCTCCAAACGCCAAGGAGCCTTATCTAGACAGACTGTGGCGAGCCGTAGCATCGATAACCCAGGATCTACGACTCAACGTCCGTCACGAAGACTTCACACGCACTTTACTGCGCAACTACCTGATGAACCCTACTCCTTCGAGTGCAAAACACCGAGCAGACATAGATGCCTATCGCAAGGTCGCTCTAGCATTGCTTAATAAGAAAGATCCGTTCTCAGAAAAGCTGACCACAGACGGGGAGCCCAGAACTGCAACTTGGGTCTCAAACAAACTCCAACGTCGTACTTTCAACAAATATCTCTTCTTGACACGAGGCCGACGAATTGGTCTTGGTCCAGGTATGGTGACTGAAGTTGGCGACCTGTGTTCAATCGTCATGGGCTGCACCGTGCCTTTCCTCTTGACGCCCGGTAATGACGGTCAATATAGACTTGTCGAGGAGTGCTACGTCCATGGCGTGATGGGTGGAGAGCTTTTGAGCCAATTTGAGCCTACGACGATCGTGATTGAATAGCCGTACAAGAGGTTGTATGTTGGGAGGATTGAACATGCAACGACTCTCTTGCCTCGGGTTTCCATTATGATAAAACCCTACATCTGCACCGCGACAAATGGTGACTGTTCTGCACAAGGTGTCGATGGTGAGAGGCTCTCATGTCGGCAAAGAGACCGGACACAACGACAGAGCCAGTTGTAGTCGTCAGACGGCCTGTTAATTAGCAAGAGCAGTTAAGAAATCCCTTGAAAACCTCCGTTATTCTCAGAAATCTTGCCGTTATGTTCAGCTTTTGCGACGACATGGGAGAGAGGGCAGTTTTCGCACAGAGAGCAGGAGACCGAGGTGGCCCGCTCCGTCATAAAACACGTGCTACCGTGGCACACGCCGTGACGCACGGCCCCGCGTGCCGCACGCGATCACCAAAACAACGAAATATCCTCAACACCACAACTCAACGACGCG